>CM055838.1:659033-689033 GCA_029490765.1 Euthynnus affinis
AGTGCGAGGGGAGGGTTTTGAGGGACAAATTACAACATTTGAACGTAAAATCAATAAAGTTTGCTCTCAAATTTATATACTACGCTCTTGAATAAAGATAGGGAATAATCTCCATATGTGTGCTCAGTAACGTGTTCAGTGGCGTGCTTGGTGGCGTGCTCAGTGGCGTGTTCAGTGGCGTGCTCAGTGGCGTGTTCAGTGGCGTGCTCAGTGGCGTGCTCGGTAACGTGTTCAGTGGCGTGCTCGGTGGCGTGCTCAGTGGCGTGCTCAGTAACGTGTTCAGTGGCGTGCTCGGTGGCGTGCTCAGTAACGTGTTCAGTGGCGTGCTCGGTGGCGTGCTCAGTAACGTGTTCAGTGGCGTGCTCGGTGGCGTGCTCAGTGGCGTGCTCAGTGGCGTGTTCAGTGGCGTGTTCAGTAACGTGCTCAGTGGCGTGTTCAGTGGCGTGTTCGGTGGCGTGTTCAGTGGCGTGCTCGGTGGCGTGCTCAGTAACGTGTTCAGTGGCGTGCTCAGTGGCGTGTTCAGCGGCGTGCTCAGTAACGTGTTCAGTGGCGTGCTCAGTGGCGTGTTCAGTGGCGTGCTCAGTGGCGTGTTCAGTGGCGTGTTCGGTGGCGTGTTCAGTGGCGTGCTCGGTGGCGTGCTCAGTAACGTGTTCAGTGGCGTGCTCGGTGGCGTGCTCGGTGGCGTGCTCAGTAACGTGTTCAGTGGCGTGCTCAGTGGCGTGTTCAGCGGCGTGCTCAGTAACGTGTTCAGTGGCGTGCTCAGTAACGTGTTCAGTGGCGTGTTCAGTGGCGTGCTCAGTAACGTGCTCAGTGGCGTGCTCAGTAACGTGTTCAGTGGCGTGTTCAGTGGCGTGCTCAGTGGCGTGTTCAGCGGCGTGCTCAGTAACGTGTTCAGTGGCGTGCTCAGTAACGTGTTCAGTAACGTGTTCAGTGGCGTGCTCAGTAACGTGTTCAGTGGCGTGTTCAGTGGCGTGCTCAGTAACGTGTTCAGTGGCGTGTTCAGTGGCGTGCTCAGTAACGTGCTCAGTAACGTGTTCAGTAACGTGTTCAGTGGCGTGCTCAGTAACGTGTTCAGTGGCGTGCTCAGTAACGTGTTCAGTGGCGTGTTCAGTAACGTGTTCAGTGGCGTGCTCAGTGGCGTGCTCAGTAACGTGTTCAGTGGCGTGTTCAGTAACGTGTTCAGTGGCGTGTTCAGTGGCGTGCTCAGTAACGTGTTCAGTGGCGTGCTCAGTGGCGTGTTCAGTAACGTGTTCAGTGGCGTGTTCAGTGGCGTGTTCAGTAACGTGTTCAGTGGCGTGCTCAGTGGCGTGTTCAGTAACGTGTTCAGTGGCGTGTTCAGTAACGTGTTCAGTGGCGTGTTCAGTGGCGTGCTCAGTAACGTGTTCAGTGGCGTGCTCAGTAACGTGTTCAGTGGCGTGTTCAGTGGCGTGTTCAGTGGCGTGCTCAGTAACGTGTTCAGTAACGTGTTCAGTGGCGTGTTCAGTAACGTGTTCAGTGGCGTGCTCAGTAACGTGTTCAGTAACGTGTTCAGTGGCGTGCTCAGTAACGTGTTCAGTGGCGTGTTCAGTGGCGTGCTCAGTAACGTGTTCAGTGGCGTGTTCAGTGGCGTGCTCAGTAACGTGCTCAGTAACGTGTTCAGTAACGTGTTCAGTGGCGTGCTCAGTAACGTGTTCAGTGGCGTGTTCAGTAACGTGTTCAGTAACGTGTTCAGTAACGTGTTCAGTGGCGTGCTCAGTAACGTGTTCAGTGGCGTGTTCAGTAACGTGTTCAGTGGCGTGCTCAGTGGCGTGCTCAGTAACGTGTTCAGTAACGTGTTCAGTGGCGTGCTCAGTAACGTGTTCAGTGGCGTGCTCAGTAACGTGTTCAGTGGCGTGTTCAGTGGCGTGTTCAGTGGCGTGCTCAGTAACGTGTTCAGTAACGTGTTCAGTGGCGTGCTCAGTGGCGTGTTCAGTGGCGTGTTCAGTGGCGTGCTCAGTAACGTGCTCAGTAACGTGTTCAGTAACGTGTTCAGTAACGTGTTCAGTGGCGTGTTCAGTAACGTGTTCAGTGGCGTGTTCAGAAACGTGTTCAGTGGCGTGTTCAGTAACGTGTTCAGTGGCGTGCTCAGTAACGTGTTCAGTAACGTGTTCAGTAACGTGTTCAGTGGCGTGTTCAGTGGCGTGCTCAGTAACGTGCTCAGTAACGTGTTCAGTAACGTGTTCAGTGGCGTGTTCAGTGGCGTGCTCAGTAACGTGCTCAGTAACGTGTTCAGTAACGTGTTCAGTGGCGTGCTCAGTAACGTGTTCAGTAACGTGCTCAGTAACGTGTTCAGTAACGTGTTCAGTGGCGTGTTCAGTAACGTGTTCAGTGGCGTGCTCAGTAACGTGTTCAGTAACGTGCTCAGTGGCGTGTTCAGTGGCGTGTTCAGTAACGTGCTCAGTGGCGTGCTCAGTGGCGTGATCAGTAACGTGTTCAGTAACGTGTTCAGTAACGTGTTCAGTAACGTGTTCAGCGGCGTGATCAGTAACGTGTTCAGTAACGTGCTCAGTGGCGTGCTCAGTAACGTGTTCAGTGGCGTGCTCAGTAACGTGTTCAGTGGCGTGTTCAGTAACGTGTTCAGTGGCGTGCTCAGTAACGTGTTCAGTGGCGTGTTCAGTAACGTGTTCAGTGGCGTGTTCAGTAACGTGTTCAGTAACGTGCTCGGCGGCGTGCTCGGCGGCGTGCTCAGTAACGTGTTCAGTAACGTGTTCAGTAACGTGCTCAGTGGCGTGTTCAGTAACGTGCTCAGTGGCGTGCTCGGTGGCGTGCTCAGTGGCGTGCTCAGTAACGTGTTCAGTAACGTGCTCAGTGGCGTGCTCGGTGGCGTGCTCACCTCTCCGGGTGTCCGTCGGCCACCAGGCCCCTGCTGGTCTTGGACAGCTGGTGCACGGTCTCGGCGTAGTCCTCCACCGCCTGCTCCACGATCTGGTGCTTCTTCTGCATGGTGACGGCGCTCAGCTCGTCCTGAAACACAGTCACACGTTAACCTTCCCGCTCGCCGCCGCTCGCATCCCCGCCGCGTCCCGCCATCTTAAGCCCCGCCCACCTTGGCCTTCTCCTCCGACATCATGTACAGCTCCTGCTCGCTCATCCACGCCTCCGCCTCCGCCGCGTCGAAGTAGTACTGCTGGGCCTTGTGCGCCTCCTCCAGCCGGCCGTGGCGACGCTCCGCCTCCTCCATCAGCTGACGCCACAGCTGCTGCAGGTCGGCCAATCGCTGCCGGATGGCGTCCGCGCCCGACGACTCCTCCTGCAGGAGGCTCTGACTGCGCTCCAGGATGTCATCGATACGAGGCTGGTGGCCCTGGATCTCCTTCTGCAGGGTCTGGAGGAGGAGCAGGAGGAGCAGGAGGAGGAGGAGGAGCAGGAGGAGGAGGAGCAGGAGGAGGAGGAGGGGGAGGAGGAGGGAGAGGAGGAGGAGGAGCAGGAGGAGGAGGAGGAAGAGGAGGAGGAGGAGCAGGAGGAGGAGGAGGAAGAGGAAGAGGAGGAGGAAGAGGAGGAGGAGGAGCAGGAGGAGGAGCAGGAGGATGAGGAAGAGGAGGAGGAGGAAGAGGAGGAGGAGGAGGAGGGGGAGGAGCAGGAGGAGGAGGAGGAGGAGGAGTGGGAGGAAGAGGAGGAGGAGGAGGACGGGGAGGAGGAGGAGGAAGAGGAGGAGGAGGAGGGGGAGGAGCAGGAGGAGGAGGAGTGGGAGGAAGAGGAGGAAGAGGAGGAGGAGGAGCAGGAGGAGGAGGAGGAGGAGGAGTGGGAGGAGGAGGAGGAAGAGGAGGAGGAGGAGGGGGAGGAGCAGGAGGAGGAGGAGGAGGAGGAGTGGGAGGAAGAGGAGGAGGAGGAGGACGGGGAGGAGGAGGAGGAAGAGGAGGAGGAGGAGGGGGAGGAGGAGGAGGAAGAGGAGGAGGAGGAGGGGGAGGAGCAGGAGGAGGAGGATTGTAGTATTATATTATATCTGCAGGTCGTTGGTTTATCTGTATGTATCATGTATCTCAGTCTGGATCAGATCTATCAGTCTGGATCTATCAGTCTGGATCAGATCTATCAGTCTGGATCTATCAGTCTGGATCTATCAGTCTGGATCAGATCTATCAGTGTGGATCAGATCTATCAGTCTGGATCAGATCTATCAGTGTGGATCAGATCTATCAGTCTGGATCTATCAGTGTGGATCAGATCTATCAGTCTGGATCTATCAGTCTGGATCTATCAGTCTGGATCTATCAGTGTGGATCAGATCTATCAGTCTGGATCAGATCTATCAGTCTGGATCAGATCTATCAGTGTGGATCAGATCTATCAGTCTGGATCAGATCTATCAGTCTGGATCAGATCTATCAGTGTGGATCAGATCTATCAGTCTGGATCAGATCTATCAGTGTGGATCAGATCTATCAGTCTGGATCTATCAGTCTGGATCAGATCTATCAGTGTGGATCTATCAGTCTGGATCTATCAGTCTGGATCAGATCTATCAGTCTGGATCAGATCTATCAGTCTGGATCTATCAGTGTGGATCAGATCTATCAGTCTGGATCTATCAGTGTGGATCAGATCTATCAGTCTGGATCAGATCTATCAGTCTGGATCAGATCTATCAGTGTGGATCAGATCTATCAGTGTGGATCAGATCTATCAGTCTGGATCAGATCTATCAGTGTGGATCAGATCTATCAGTCTGGATCAGATCTATCAGTCTGGATCAGATCTATCAGTCTGGATCAGATCTATCAGTGTGGATCAGATCTATCAGTCTGGATCTATCAGTCTGGATCAGATCTATCAGTCTGGATCTATCAGTCTGGATCAGATCTATCAGTCTGGATCAGATCTATCAGTCTGGATCAGATCTATCAGTCTGGATCAGATCTATCAGTCTGGATCTATCAGTCTGGATCAGATCTATCAGTCTGGATCTATCAGTCTGGATCAGATCTATCAGTCTGGATCAGATCTATCAGTCTGGATCAGATCTATCAGTCTGGATCTATCAGTGTGGATCTATCAGTGTGGATCTATCAGTCTGGATCTATCAGTCTGGATCTATCAGTGTGGATCTATCAGTCTGGATCAGATCTATCAGTCTGGATCAGATCTATCAGTCTGGATCAGATCTATCAGTCTGGATCTATCAGTCTGGATCAGATCTATCAGTATGGATCTATCAGTCTGGATCAGATCTATCAGTCTGGATCAGATCTATCAGTCTGGATCAGATCTATCAGTCTGGATCTATCAGTCTGGATCTATCAGTCTGGATCAGATCTATCAGTCTGGATCAGATCTATCAGTCTGGATCTATCAGTCTGGATCAGATCTATCAGTCTGGATCTATCAGTCTGGATCAGATCTATCAGTATGGATCTCTCTGTAGAGTCTGACCTGGTTCTTCTTGATGAGCAGCTGGACCGTCTGCAGGTTGTGTCCGTGGTCGGTTGACGTGGCGACGGCCATCCTCTCCTGAACCCACAGCTGGAGGAAACAAACAGCGACGTTAACAAGCTGCTCTGAAACCGTTTACAAACAAACTGTTTAATAAGCTGCTGTTATTCAACATGGCGTCGGGGTCAGAGGTCGCTGCGGCGGCGGCGGCGTTACGTACGATCTCGTCCTCCACGTCTCGGTTGAACTGATGGACCTCTCTGGACGCCACCAGCAGGTTCTTGCGGCGGCGCAGCGGCTCCAGCAGCTCCTGGAACTTCCTCTCCACCAGCTGGCGGCGGCCGTCCACCTCGTCTGCGTCCTTCACCTCCTGACCCAGAGCCTTCACCTGGCTCTGCAGCTCCACCACCTCCCGCTGCCGCACCTCCACCTGGTTCTCCAGCATCTGCAGGAGGGGGCGGGGTTAAAGTCTGAACGTTAAGGCGCTGAAGACAAACGCAGCACAAAGCGGAACGAGACGCCGCTGCCGTACCTGTTGCTTCTTCAGCAGGATGTTGACGGAGGTCAGGTCTTTGCCGTAGTCGTCGGACAGGATCTGACCCTCCAGGCCGCCGAGCCACTTGTCGAGGTCGGCGCAGCTCTGCGTGAACAGCTCCGCCTTGTTGGCGTCGAACAGACACTGAGCTTTGGTCTGCGTGGTCGACTCGAGCTCCTCCCACATGCTGTGCAGCGCCGACAGCTTCTCCTTCACCACCGCCTCCGTCTCCGGCTTCTCCGACACCAGCAGCATGCCGTCCTGCGGCCAGACAGCCGGGAACAGTCAGGTCAAAGGTCAGGGATCTAAACACAGGTGGCCTATTGTTGTGAACTTTAGGAGCAACGAACCTTCTCGATCTTGTCCAGCCACTCCTTGTTGGACTGCAGCTCGGCCATGAAGGCCTGGTGCTTCAGCCACTTGCTGTGCAGGTTCCTGGCCTCGTCGTAGGACATGTCCTGAGCCGTCAGCATCTTCTCGTTGATCCACAGAGACAGCTGCACACAAACACATCAGAGGAAAGATATACAGACCCGATGGATCCACCGACACACTCACATCTGGCAGCACAGATGTTTTAATATAAAGACATCAGAACCCGACCGACGGCGCCACCTGCAGCTGCTGCTGTTGGAGGAATGTTGAGTCTCTAAATCTAAGAGTGCCGTCTGGACCTGCTTCTGTTGTGATTTGGTGCTATAAACAAACTAAAACCTTCCTACATTCGTCTCTGTGTTGGTGTTTGAAGTGTGGAACTGACCTCCTGGCAGTCCTGCAAGAACTTCTGCAGGTCTCTGTTGTCCTTCAGCCTCATCAGCAGCTCCACTGCAGCCTCTCTGTTCTTCTTATGTCTGAAACGTCAGAGCAGCAAGTCAACACTTTAAAAACATGTTTCCAGACAAAACGAGGACTAGCGGTCAGTCTGAAGACACACCTGTCGTCGATGGAGGCGACTCTCTCCTGGATACGTTCGGCGTTGATGTTTCCGTCGCTCGCCAGCCGCCTGCCGGCCTCCACCACGCTGTTGATCTTGTCCTCGTTGGCGTCCATGGTGGTCATGAAGTCTTCCTGCTTCTTGATGGCGGCCTCGGCGCCCTCCAGCGTGGTGGGCATCTCGGTGTGAGCCAGGACGTACTCCTGCAGGGAGAACATACAGATCAACACTCACAGTGACCCTGTTCGTCCTGGGTCAGGGTTAGGGTTCGGAGGTTAGGGTCAGGGTGTTAGGGTGTTAGGGGGTCAGGGTTAGGAGGTTAGGGTTGTCCTTCAGGTGGAACTAAACGAAACTTAATGCCAATCGATCAATTAGATTATCAGATCTGTAGGTTGTGAAATTTGACATTAGGGTTAGGAGGTTAGGGCGTTAGGGGGTTAGGGGGTTAGGGTTAGGGGGTCAGGGTTCGGAGGTTAGGGTCAGGGTTAGGGGGTTAGGGTTAGGGGGTTAGGGTTAGGGGGTTAGGGTCAGGGTTAGGGGGTTAGGGGGTTAGGATTAGGGTTCGGAGGTTAGGGGGTCAGGGGTTAGGGTTAGGGTCAGGGTTAGGAGGTTAGGGTCAGGGTTAGGGGGTCAGGGTTAGGGGGTTAGGGTTAGGGGGTTAGGGTTAGGGTTCAGAGGTTAGGGTTCGGAGGTTAGGGTTCGGAGGTTAGGGGGTCAGGGGTTAGGGTTAGGGTCAGGGTTAGGAGGTTAGGGTCAGGGTTAGGGGGTCAGGGTTAGGGGGTCAGGGTTAGGGGGTTAGGGTTAGGGGGTTAGGGTTAGGGGGTTAGGGTTAGGGGGTTAGGGTTAGGGGGTTAGGATTAGGGTTCGGAGGTTAGGGGGTCAGGGGTTAGGGTTAGGGTCAGGGTTAGGAGGTTAGGGTCAGGGTTAGGGGGTCAGGGTTAGGGGGTTAGGGTTAGGGGGTTAGGGTTAGGGTTCGGAGGTTAGGGGGTCAGGGGTTAGGGTTAGGGTCAGGGTTAGGAGGTTAGGGTCAGGGTTAGGGGGTTAGGGTTAGGGGGTTAGGGTTAGGGGGTTAGGGTCAGGGTTAGGGGGTTAGGGTTAGGGGGTTAGGGTTCGGAGGTTAGGGGGTCAGGGGTTAGGGTTAGGGTCAGGGTTAGGGGGTCAGGGTTAGGGGGTTAGGGTTAGGGGGTCAGGGTTAGGGGGTTAGGGTTAGGGTTAGGCTTGTCCTGCAGGTGCAACTAAAGGAAACTTAATGCCAATCGATCCATTAGATTATCAGATCTGTGGGTTGTGAAATTTGAGATTTAGTGCAGGTGGTAGAAAGATCGGAGGGTCATAAATGAAGCAGGAACATGAACATCTCTGGTCAGTAGGGGTCTGGGGTCACGAGCTCGGCAGGAAGCTAGACTACAGTGAGGAGGATCTTCTGCTCACCTGGTTGTTGAGGAAGGCCTCGGCCTGCTTGGTGTCCCGGAGGAACAGCTGGTAAGCGTGGGACTGGGACAGCAGGTTCTGCCGGTTCTCCCACATCTTGTGCAGCTCGTTCCAGCCGGTGTCGAGCGCCTGCAGCCGCTGCCGCAGGAACATGTACTGCGCGTCCGTCTGGCCCTGCGTCACCATCTCGCCCATGTCCCGCATCTTCTGGTAGTCCTCCTCGTAGTTCTGGATCTCGTTCTTGATGCCTTCGTGCTGGGCCATGAGCTTCTCGGCCTCGGCCAGCGTGTTGGGCATGTCCTCGGAGGCGATGGCGGTCTGAGTGCGGGACAGCCAGGACTGGAAGTCGTCCAGTTCACGCAGGAACTGCTGCAGCTTCCTGGCCTCGCCCAGAGACTCCTCGCGGGTCTTCAGAGTGTTCTTCATCTCCTCCCAGACGGCGGTGATCTCAGCCAGGCGGCCCGTGATGGCCTTCGCCTGGTCCGGGTGCTCCTCCGCCAGCCGCTGGGCCTCGCCTCGCAGGTCACCCAGCTTGTCCTCGATGGCGGCGAGGGTCGCGCTCCATGCCGGTCAGCTTGCGCTGCAGGGCCATGACCCCGGTGAGGTCGTTACCCAGCTCCTGGGTGGACTCGATGACCTTGGTCTTCTCTTTGATCCAGGACTTGGTCTCGTTGCAGTCGAGGTGGTAGTTCTGCACACCCAGAGCGGAGTTCAGGGACTCCTTCTTCTGGTCCACCAGGTCACGGAACTGGCTCCACCTGGAGGCGGAGGAGAGACCGTCAGCGTGAGGGTGCGATCACAGCTGCAGTGTGAAACATTCAGTGTTTACGTGTTTGTACCTGTTGTTGAGTTTGTCCTGCTGGGTCTTGATGTCCTTCTCGCTCGGGTGACCGTTGTGAATCAGCTGCCGGGCGATCTGGTTCACCACGGCAACACGAGACGCCTGGTTGTTCATCTCCGGCTCCAGACTCTCAAACCTGCAGAGGACATAATCCGCATGAATGCAGCTGGAAGAGAGGTGCGATCGGAGACAGCGGCGTGTCGCGGTCCTACCTGTGCTGTATGACCTCCAGGTCCTCCAGTTTCTCGGGGATCACCATGCCGTTCAGCCACTGCTCCTTCTCGTCGATCCAAACCTCGCAGGCGTCGGCCTCGCTGAACATCTTGTAGAGAGCCAGAGCGTCCTGCAGCGCCTGCTTCCTCAGCTTCGTCAGCTCCGACACCTCCTTGTAGCGCTCCTCGATGCCCATCAGCCGCCCGCGCACCTCCTCTGACTCCGCCTCCTCTTTAGGCAGGGCGGCGGCCTGCTCGTGGAGCGAGTCGATGACGGGCCGGTAGCTCGCCACCTCCGCCGCCGCGTCCTTGTGCTTCCTGACCAGAGCCTGGGTGGAGAACTCGTCGTGGCCCGTCTCGCCGCTGGAGACGATGCGCAGCGCGTCCAGCAGCCAGGCGTCGACGTCGTCTGCGTCAGCCTGGAACTGGTGCAGCGCCAGAGCCTCCTCCAGCCTCTTCTTCCTCGCCGCCGCCAGCTGCTCCAGCGCCGCCCACTGAGCCTGCAGGTCAGCGATGCGATCCTGGATCTTGGAGGCGGCGAAGTGGCCGGCCTGCACCATGGCCTGGCCCTCCGCGATGGTGTGCTGGAGGTGGCCGGCGCGGCCGCTCATCTCGTCCTCCAGGGCGCGCTGCTCGCTGAGGAGGCGCAGCGCTCCCGTCAGGTCCTTCCCGTGCTCCAGAGACGACAAGATCTGCTCCTTCTCACGGATCCAGCCCTCCTCCTCGGCCATCTCCCAGAAGAACTTCCAGAGGCGACGGGACTCCTCCAGGCGGGCTCGGCGCTCGGCAGCCAGCTGGGTCAGCTCCTGGTAGCAGAACTCCAGGTGGGACACCCGGTCCTGGATGACCTGGGGGTCGCAGGGCTTGTAGCCTGGACAGGAGGGACAACATCATCAGCACTGCAGCATTTCAAGGTCTTCCTGCTCCTAGAAGTTCAAGATTCATTGTCGTTTGTAAGAAACAATAAGACAGATCGTGCATTCTGCTCACCGCTGTCGGTCACGGAGAACTTGGTGGCGTTGGCGGTGACGGCCTTCACCCTGTCAGCCTGGATGGCGATGTCGGCCTCCACCAGAGCGTGTTTCTGCAGCAGGTCCTCCACACCCAACAGATGCTTCCCATAATCCTGAGACAGCAGCAGCATCTGGAAACCAAGTCAACGCAACACGTTTATCAAACCAGCCGGTCAGTCTGAGAGACAACATGGCTGCACTTCTGTCCTGCGTGGTCGCTGCCGGAAACATTTGTTTAACTACAGACGGGGAGCGTACCTTCATCTCGTCCATCCAGTCCATGATGTAGAGCATCTCCTGGAAGACTCTCTGCAGGCCCAGGTTCATCTCCAGCCTCTGTCTGCGGGCCTTCAGCAGCTCCAGCAGGTACTCCCACAGCCGGATCACGTTGTCCTTCCTGGCGGTGATGCGCTTGATGTCGTGGTAGTGCTCCACGTCCAGCTCCTTCGCTACGGCGACCACGGCCTGCACGCGCTCCTCGTACGCCGCGATGTCCGTCTCGATGGCCTCGTGCTTCTTGGTGGCCGCCTCGACAGCCTGAAGGTCGAAACCAAAGTTGTCCTGCAGAGAAAAAGAGGAAATAGTTAGCACGTTAGCTTCTCCTGACAGCTGATCCTGAGCCTGCGAGCTGCTGCTGACTCAGCTGACCTGTGACACCAGTCTCTGGTTCTCGCTGAGCCAGGTCTCCCTCATGGCCGCCTTGCGGTCGAAGCGCCGGGCCAGCTGTTCCAGTTTCTCCTGACGAATCAGCTCCGTCCTCAGAGCCAGCTCCCGCTCATGCTCCGCCTTCTCCAGTCTCTCCCAGGCCTGCAGGGACGAAACACGCCGTCAGCACCGAACCGATCACACATCCGACTCCTCAGGCTCTTTTATCTTTGTCCTTTTCTTCACATTATAGATGTTCAGTTTGTTGTTAGATAATAAAAAGAGCTACGGCACCAACAAATAAACACCATAAACTGAACAGTGATGATTCATCGTTCTGAGGTTTTTAAAGTTCTTTCAGACGTTCTTTGGTTTTATCAGAGATCAGAAGTTTAAACAAAGACGTCAGACATGGTTCCCTGTCGGTGTTTTAACCCCTGAACACACAGCTGGCACCTTCAGCAGAGAGTTTACCTTCTGACATGACGGCTGGAATAAATATCAGGTGATGCAGCAGCTCTGACCTTATTGATATCTGAGATGAGCTTCCCCTCCCGCGGCATGTAGACCTTCTGGTTGTTGGCTCTCATCTTGCTCTGGATGGTGAAGAGAAGAACCTCCAGGTTTCCTTTTTCTGTGAACCTGAAACACAAAGAGACACATCAGAGGAGGAGGAGGAAGGGGAGGAGGAGGAGGAGGAGTAGGAGTAGGAGGAGGTGCTGACTTTGGAGGCTTCTCCACGGTGCGGTAGGTGTTGAAGGCCTGCAGCTGCTGCTGGACTCCCACCAGCGAGTTGGCGAACTTCCTGTTGTTGAGGATGATGATGGTCTGCTCGATCCACTCCAGCAGGTCGGAGGCCAGAGACTCGTACTTCTCGATCATCTTCTCCGTCTCGATGGCGTTATCCAGCACCTGGACAAAAAAACAGGAACGTCATCCCACCTGGCTCCGTTCAAAGGAAACCTCCGTGTTGTTCTGGGATTTATATATTATAACAGTTTAAACTCAGATCACAGTTAATCAATATTTATCGGTAATGATACGAACCTTTCCGATACGTTTGCCCTCCACCTTCAGAGCCTTCATCTTAGAGAAATAGTGATAATACGTCACCACGTAGGTGATGACCGACTTCTCATCAGGGTGATCCACACTGATATCTGCAACACACAAGCCGGGTTAATCTGGTTTAGTTAATCTGGTTTAGTTAAACTGGTTTAGTTCATCTGGGTTTAGTTAAACTAGTTTAGTTAAACTGGTTTATTTAAACTGGTTTAGTTAATCTGGGTTTAGTTAAGCTGGTTTAGTTAATCTGGTTTATTTAAGCTGGTTTATTTAAGCTGGTTTAGTTAAACTGGTTTATCTAAACTTGTTTAGTTAAGCTGGTTTAGTTAAGCTGGTTTATTTAAGCTGGTTTAGTTAAACTGGTTTATCTAAGCTGGTTTAGTTAAGCTGGTTTATTTAAGCTGGTTTAGTTAAACTGGTTTATCTAAACTTGTTTAGTTAAGCTGGTTTAGTTAATCTGGTTTATTTAAGATGGTTTATTTAAGCTGGTTTAGTTAAACTGGTTTATCTAAACTTGTTTAGTTAAGCTGGTTTATTTAAACTGGTTTAGTTAAACTGGTTTATCTAAGCTGGTTTAGTTAATCTGGTTTATTTAAGCTGGTTTATTTAAGATGGTTTATTTAAGCTGGTTTAGTTAAACTGGTTTAGTTAAACTGGTTTATCTAAACTTGTTTAGTTAAGCTGGTTTAGTTAAGCTGGTTTAGTTAAACTGGTTTATCTAAACTGGGTTTAGTTAAACTGGTTTAGTTAAACTGGTTTAGTTAAGCTGGTTTAGTTAAACTGGTTTATTTAAGCTGGTTTAGTTAAGCTGGTTTATTTAAGCTGGTTTAGTTAAACTGGTTTAGTTAAACTGGTTTAGTTAAGCTGGTTTATTTAAGCTGGTTTAGTTAAGCTGGTTTAGTTAAACTGGTTTAGTTAAACTGGTTTAGTTAAACTGGTTTAGTTAAACCGGTTTATTTAAACTGGTTTAGTTAAACCGGTTTATTTAAACTGGTTTAGTTAAACTGGTTTATTTAAGCTGGTTTATTTAAGCTGGTTTAGTTAAGCTGGTCTTACCTTCGGGGTCCAGCAGCTTGGTGAGGCCCAGGTGTTGCTCCGCCAGGTTAAAGGCGTTCTGCAGGTTGTAGTGAGCGTTGGACTTCTTCAGTTTGTCAAAGTCGATCAGATCAGGTCTGAAACAAACAAACAAACAAACAAACAACTTTATTTATACAAACAACAACAAAGCAGCTGTAACGTTAACAGTCAAAGGTTAAGATTGAGATAATAAATAAACTGATTAATTAATTAATCAGAATCACGACCTTTAGTGACCCTGAGATGTTTATTACACTGATCATATAGTAATAATTTAATATAATTTAATATCTTAACAGACTCAGGATTAAGATTACAGGATCTTTAGGTAGTTAAATGACCTCTTATATTATTATTATATTATTAGTATTATTAGTATTATGATGATGTCATCACCTGTGTTTGTGGATGAGGGCGTTGAAGGCCATGCCGTCTCTCCAGCTGGTGGTGAAGTTGTGGATGTTCACGTTGGGATATCTGAAGACGACGAGGACAAACCGTCAGTTTCCAGTAAAGTGTTGATGTTTAACAATCATTAATCAATAACAGTGATCAGTTTCCAGTAAAGTGTCGATGTTTAACAATCATTAATCAATAACAGTGATCAGTTTCTCACCCGGCCGTCTTCATCTGACACCAGAGCAGCAGAGCATCTTTAGCTGATCGCTTCTCTTTGTTGTCTTCAGTTTCCACACTGATGTCCTGAATCTGCACACACACACACACACACACACACACACACACACACACAGACACACACACACACACACACACATTAGAGTCACACCAGTGTTCCCAGTGAAACCAGCAGTCATTCTGGATACTGAGTGATGGAGTGTGAGGTCATAAACAGGATGGGGGGAGGGGGTTGAGGGGGGATTCCTCAGGGTCAAAGGTCGACCAGACTGGGTCTCCATGACGACGGTCTGCTGCAGCCTGGACTTTCACCTGAGCTGGTAAATAACTGACACTGAAGACTTCGACCAATCACAGGCCAGGCTGAGCTAAAGGGGCGGAGTCAGAAAGTGTTTACTCTGAAAAACACTTTAATCACAGATTTAATATAATAAATATAATTATATGTTTTGTTTTGTTTTGGGATTAAATTAAGAGTTATTTTCTCAGTTAATCTTTAAAAATGATGAAAGATGATTGTTAGAAGCAGGAAACTCATCAGAGTAGAAAAACTGATCAGATTATTAAATTATCAAAATGATTGCAGATCAATTTTTGCAGATTTACTCATTAAAACTGAATTTATTGTTAAAATGTTTTTTACAATAAAGGTTTATTTGAAAAAAGGTCAAACTGTGAGTGATGTCATCGTTAGTGCAGTTTCAGACCAGCAGAGGGCGTCGGATCAATGTTTACTAATTATTAATTATTACTAATAAAATTACTGCTAATAATAATAATAATAATAGATGTTATTTATATGCAGCGTTAGAAATGTTTATGTTGTTGTGGTTTAACAGGAAGTAAACAGGAAGTAAACAGGAAGTAAACATCAGCGTTTAAACTAACTGTAGTCTACGCGCCCTCCGTACATATGGAGACTGATCAATATTAAATCAATAAATACAATGAAATAAACAATTAAACGGGTAAATACAGATTATATATAAATAAATAAACATGATTTTTAAATCTCAGCTGATCAGAATGTTTTTTATTCTTTGTTTATTTCTGCTCATTTTTAATTATTTTTTTATGTCAAGACTTTTTAATTCAGTTTAATAATAAAATAAAGCAGCTGTAATAATATAAACGTGTCTTTATAATAAATACTGAACATTAATAAACATTAATTATCTGCATTATAATGTCTATAAACCGTTTATTAACTGTCTAGATGCTGATTATTAATGATCAATACGGCTGATCAGCTCGTTACCTGGAAGCGGAGGATGATGGTCCAGATGAGGCCCAGCGTGAGGCGGTGGTTCCCGTCCACGATGTCGTGGGAGCCCATGTTCTCCAGGTGCACCCGCTGCTCCTTCAGGAACTGCAGAGCTTTGTCAACGTTCTCCAGACAGTGGATCCGCATCCGGCCTTTAGTGGGCTTCGGCTGGAGGAGGAGGAGGAGGAGGGGGGGGAGGAGCAGGAGGGGGGGGAGGAGGAGGGGGGGGAGGAGGGGGGGGGGGGGGGAGAAGGGGGGGGGGGGGAGGAGGAGGGGGAGGGGGGGGAGGAGGAGGAGGAGGGGGAAGAGGAGGAGGAGGAGGAGGAGAAGCAGGAGGAGGAGGAGGAGGAGAAGAGGAGGTGGTCAGGAGGTTTCTGAGGCTTTAAAAGGTTTTTTTAGTAGAAGCTGCAGTCTGTGATTGACAGGTCGCTACCACGGCGACAGCGTTGCTTAGGTGATGTAACCATGGCGATAAGCTGCTGCTATTTCACAGCCTGTTTTCAGCTCACTAAAGTTAAACCGTAACATCGTGGTCGCATTTGGTTTTAATAAAAGAGTCACATGATCAGTTTTTACTGGGAGGACATCTTGTTTTTCACTAGCTAACATTAGCATTAGCGTTAGCATTAGCATTAGCATTATCACTGTTAAGATGGTCAATGCACTGTGCTAACCACGCTAGCAGCTAGCGACCCTCTCGTTCACTTCTGGCTCCAAAAATCCAAGATGGCGACGGTCAAATCGCTTCAAAACGTTTTTTTTTTCCGTCCATGTAAGAACCTGAACTTTCAGCAGAATCACTGATCTTCTTCCATCGATCCTTCCAGCAAAGATCACGATCATTTACACGTTAACACGTTTACGGAAGCTGCAGTTTTACTAAATTACAGAAACTTCACTGCATGAAAAGAACAGACTTGGTCCAATCGTGGCGTTTGTTGTCGTGGTAACCAACGTCATCGCAGCGCAGTTTTACCCCAAAAAGAGCTCAAAGGGAGGGGAGGGGCTGCTTATATTATTCAGCTAAATGTTTAAATTCTAAAACCCATAAAATAAAATAAAATAAAAGATCTGAAACACTAATCAGAAACATCCTGATCCTGATGGCGGAGAGCGTCCTGCCGTCAGTCGTCCTTAAAGATAAATCATCTTCATGAAAAACATCCTCGAGGTTTAACAGGAAGTGGAGAAACTGGAGCGTCTTCCTGGACGCAGCGCAGGAAGTCAGCGAGTGGCGGAGCGTCCTCGCAGCTCTGCAGGAAACGGCGAGGCAGCAGCTGGACCCGTCAACATACTGATCCGAGTTTCAGGAGGGAAAACAGGAAGCGGGACGCACCTGCTGCAGCTCGCACGCCGCGGGACGATGACGGCGTCCGAGAGCCGCCGATACCGTCAATTAAACAGCGTGTGTGTGTGTAATACCCAGAATGCAGCTGCTCCTGTTCTGACTAAAACTAAGAAAAGAGATCATATTTCCCCCATCTTAGCTTCACTGCATTGGCTTCCAGTAAAATCCAGAATAGAATTTAAAATCCTTCTTCTTACGTACAAAGCTCTTAATGGTCAGACACCATCTTATCTGAAAGAACTCATAGTACCGTATAATCCCACTAGAGCACTGGTCTCCCAGTATGCAGGTTTACTGGTGGTTCCTACAGTATTTAAAAGTAGAATGGGAGGCAGAGCCTTCAGCTATCAGGCTCCTCTCTTGTGGAACCATCTCCCAGATTCGGTCCGAGGGGCAGACACCCTCTCTATGTTTAAGAGTAGGCTTAAAACTTTCCTCTTTGATAAAGCTTATAGTTAGGTCTGACCAGGCTCGCCTTGGATCAGCCCTTAGTTATGCTGCTATAGGCCTAGACTGCCCTTAGTTATGCTGCTATAGGCCTAGACTTCCCTTAGTTATGCTGCTATAGACCTAGACTGCCCTTAGTTATGCTGCTATAGGCCTAGACTGCCCTTAGTTATGCTGCTATAGGCCTAGACTGCCCTTAGTTATGCTGCTATAGGCCTAGACTGCCCTTAGTTACGCTGCTATAGGCCTAGACTGCCCTTAGTTACGCTGCTATAGGCCTAGACTGCCCTTAGTTACGCTGCTACTCCTCACCTACAAATCCCTCCACTCCCTGGCACCCCAGTACCTCTCCGACCTCCTCCACCAACCCACACCTTCCCGGACCCTGCGCTCAACTGATTCTGGCCTGCTATCTGTCCCCCCGCACTTTTCGGCGCACTTTTGGAGACAGAGCTTTCAGCGTGGCAGCCCCCACCCTCTGGAACTCACTCCCTGCAGCTATACGCAATCCTCCCACCCTGGACTCCTTCAAATCCACCCTTAAAACACACCTGTTTACTCAAGCTTTTGGTCCACTGCTAGCAAAATGAATCTGTTTTCTCTTCTGTTGTTTGTTTTTTCTGTCCATGTAAAGCGTCCTTGGGTGCTATGAAAGGCGCTATAAAAATTTAATTTATTATTATTATTATTATTGCTATAGGCCTAGACTGCCTTTAGTCATGCTGCTATAGGTCTAGACTGCCCTTAGTCATGCTGCTATAGGCCTAGACTGCCCTTAGTTATGCTGCTATAGGCCTAGACTGCCTTTAGTCATGCTGCTGTAGGCCTAGACTGCCCTTAGTTACACTGCTATAGGCCTAGACTGCCCTTAGTTATGCTGCTATAGGTCTAGACTGCCCTTAGTTATGCTGCTATAGGCCTAGACTGCCTTTAGTTATGCTGCTGTAGGCCTAGACTGCCCTTAGTTACACTGCTATAGGCCTAGACTGCCCTTAGTTACACTGCTATAGGCCTAGACTGCCCTTAGTCATGCTGCTATAGGTCTAGACTGCCCTTAGTTATGCTGCTATAGGCCTAGACTGCCTTTAGTCATGCTGCTATAGGCCTAGACTGCCCTTAGTCATGCTGCTATAGGCCTAGACTGCCCTTAGTCATGCTGCTGTAGGCCTAGACTGCCCTTAGTTACACTGCTATAGGCCTAGACTGCCCTTAGTTATGCTGCTATAGACCTGGACTGCCCTTAGTTATGCTGCTATAGGCCTAGACTGCCCTTAGTTATGCTGCTATAGGCCTAGACTGCCCTTAGTTACGCTGCTATAGGCCTAGACTTCCCGCTGTCACCAAGTGCTGCTCATGGGGGGAACTGTTGGGTTTCTCTTCCTGTAAATTAAAGAGTGTGGTCTAGACCTGCTCCATGTAAAAGTGCCCTGAGATGACTTTGTGTTGTGATTTGATGCTTTATAAATAAAATTGAAAATTGAATTATGTGTGTATAGTGTGTATAGTGTGTATAGTGTGTGTGTGTATAGTGTGTATAGTGTGTGTGTGTGTGTGTATAGTGTGTATAGTGTGTGTGTGTGTGTGTATAGTGTGTATAGTGTGTATAGTGTGTATAGTGTGTGTGTGTGTGTGTATAGTGTGTGTGTGTTACCAGTCTCTCTCCTGAAAGGACCTCCAGCAGTTTGATCAGCATGCGTCCGTCTCGCAGGTCCATGTAGAGATCTGTGATCCTGCAGGAAACTCTGGACAGGTGAGAGTTCACCCACTTAGTGAAGGTCTTCTTCTGCACCGCCTCCCGCTCATCTGCACACACACACAGAGACACACACACACACACACACACAGAGACACACACAGAGAGACACACACACACACACACACACACACACAGTAACACACACAGAGAGAGACACACACACACACACACACAGAGACACACACACACACACACACACACACACACACACACACACACACACACAGAGAGACACACACACACAGACACACACACACACACACACACACACACACACACACACACAGAGACACACACAGAGAGACACACACACACACACACACACACACACAGTAACACACACAGAGAGAGACACACACACACACACACACAGAGACACACACACACACACACACACACACACACACACACACACACACACAGAGAGACACACACACACAGACACACACACACACACACACACACACACACACACACACACAGTGGGTTAGGATGTTCTTCTTCTCTGGTTTCTGGATTATTGGAGGTTTAGGGTTGATGACATGCGACAGGAAGTGATGTCATGCATGTGTCAGCCTGCTCAGTTATTTTTGGGGTTTGACCTTTGACCTGCAGGAAGCAGGACGGATGTGGAGCGAGGACGTTTCCTTCATCAGCAGGGAGCCAATCAGAAGCCTCGAATCCTGCTGCTTTAAAAACATCCCTTTAAACTGACTCCGCCCACTCAGGACACTTATTGATTACTGATCAGAATCTGTTCAGCCATGTTTAAATATTTCTGCAGCAGCTGATATTATTGATTGATTTCCATCAGTCTGTATTGATCACCTGCAGCTTCACGTCTTAAACTGATCGTCACACTGAGGAGTAAAAGCTCTGCTTTTAATCTGATAGGATCTCAGAACAGGAAGTGATCACATGACCAGCCGTTAAGCGTTGATCTTTATGGCTTCACAGCGTCTGTGTGTGTTCAGCAGTAAAACTGTAAAAACGGGTTAAACGTTAACGACCACAAGCAGAGGTCAAAGGTCGTCCCGGGTTCAAAGTTCGCCGTCCACTCCCACCGACTGAACGTCCTGCAGACAGACAGAGGCGTGGACGCCACACGGACGCCACAACAAACTAATAAACACGTCTGATCGTTATTACGACACCAACAGAAGGAAAAGAACGCTGCCGCACGCCGGGCGCCAGCGGAAGGCGTGAAGACGACGGACAGACTGACTGAAACATAAACGTCCTCACAGCACAGAGACACAACATCACTGCATGTTTCCCTCATCAATACGACTGATGACACAGACCTTTACTAATCAATAACTGATAATCAGACCAGTCTACACTCAGACGGCACTGATGCAGGTTCACAGTGTTCACAGTGTTCACAGTGTTCACAGTGAACACTGTGAACACTGTGAACACTGTGAACACTGTGAACACTGTGAACACTGTGAACACTGTTCACAGTGTTCACAGTGTTCACAGTGTTCACAGTGTTCACACTGTAAACACTGTGAACACTGTGAACACTGTGAACAGTGTTTACAGTGTTCACAGTGTTCACAGTGTTCACAGTGTTTACAGCCTCCTCGCTGGTTTAAACTCTGACCATGATGCACAGTTTATAAACAGTGGAGTCTCCTGACCTCCATCAGAGGAAACAAACCTTCACTCTGATGGTTCAGCTTCAAGGAAACATCCACACTCAGACCTGGATCCTGACCCTGATCCTGATCCTGACCCTGATCCTGATCCTGATCCTGGTCCTGACCCTGGATGTGGACCAGACGAGCCGGGAATCGAACCTCCGACCTTCTGATCAGAGGACGACCCGCTGTCCCTCCTGAACTACAGTCACCTGTTAGTTTTAATAAAGCTGATTGATCAGTAATCAATCATCACATCCTGTTTGGCAGCTGCTGGATAAACGATGACGTCATCAGTCATGTGATGATGATGATGATGATGTAACCTTCCTCACATCAACACATGAAACTAACAAACATCATGTTTCCGTCGTCAGCCATCAGGCTCCTGATTGGCCGCCGTGTTGCAGCGGTGCGTCTGATTGGCCGCCGTGTCGCAGCGGTGCGTCTGATTGGCCGCCGTGTCGCAGCGGTGACGTTAATAACAGACAAACTCCCAGCATGCAGTTTGATTATCAGAGTCACATTAAAGCAGGATCCGAAGCGTCTGATTGGACGATGGAGACAACAGGAAGTGACCAGAGACCATCAGCTGATCCTCCTGATGCTGTTCAGGACCAGGAGACCCTTCGAGGTCAGCTGGTCGTCATGACGACCAGGTTCCAGCTGATGGCGAGGAGCTCGGCCTCAGAGCGGCGTCTGATCTGATCAGCTGATCAGGAGGAAGTTATTCACACTAACGAAGGTCTGCGTTACCGTGGCGACCGCTGACCGCACCAACACGCCGCCGCTGACTCATCTGTGTTTTTATATCGCAGCGTTAAATGACGTCATCTCTTCTTCTTCTTCTGCGACACTTTAATGGCGCCAAAAACGCCGTTTATCTGCTGAAACACTTAAACATCTGAACGCCACTCACTCCCCTGACCCCTGACCTCTGACCCCTGACCCCTGACCTCTGAGCTACACTCTTCTTCTCCTCTTCTTACCTTGCAGCTGCTTGAATCGCCCCTCCAGCTGGCTGTAGTTGAACGACTGCTGCGCCGGATCCGCCGACGCCCACTCCACCTCCATCCAGAGGTTCAAACACAAACAACGAAAACAAAATAAATAAAAAGTCCAGAAGAAGAAAAACGCCGCCGATCAGCCGTCCACACGCCGACCACCGCAGAGCATAACGTTCAGAAACACCACAGCTTATCCTCCAGTTCAGAAAACAGACGGAGAACTGAGCAGAGGAAGAGTCCCCGTCGCCCCCGACGATCCAAAACAAAGAAAACTCAACAAAAATATCAAAATAAACTCGTTTTAGTTTAAAAGAAGCAGAGAAGAAGAATGAAGACGCCCTCGTGTTTCACACTGAAGTCTGCTGTCAGGACACCAAAGAAAAAGAGTCCAGAGGTCAGAGAGACGCTCGCAGGACGGCGGCGCAGCGTGTGAGTGTGTGTGTGTGTGTGTGTGTGTGTGTGTGTGTGTGTGTGTGTGTGTGTGTGTGAGAGTGTGTGTGTGTGTGTGTCTGGCCCTGCCCAGGACGTGAAGCAAGGCAGCAGCGACGACATGCTGCTGATTGTTCTCTGTTTCCCTCCAGAATGCATTCAAACACACACACACACACACACACACACACACACACACACACACACACACACACACGGGGGGGGACTCTTTTAAAAATTAAAGATTCAAAATGTTTCAGTTTTAAATCTGATATTTAATAGAAAATATTTCAGGTCGTCTGGACACAGGATGTCCTTTGTGTGAGTGTGTGTGTGTGTGTGTGTGTGTGTGTGTGTGTGTGTGTGTGTGTGTGTGTGTGTGTGTGTGTGTGGGGGGAGTTCATTTAGCCAATGACGTTACAGCATGACGGTGATGTCATCAGGGGTGTGAGAGGGGGGAGGGGAGGAGTGTGTGTTTCCCTTCATTGTTCCTTCAACATTCCTGACGGACGGAGAGGAAACCAGAAACAAACATCCTGCAGACACACACACACACACACACACACACACACACACACACACACACACTCACACTCACACTCACACTCACACACACTCACACTCACACTCACACTCACACACACACACACACACACACACACACACACACACACACACACACACACACTCACACTCACACTCACACTCTCACACACACACACACACACTCACACACACACACACTCACACACACACACACACACTCACACACACACTCACACACACACACACACACACACACACACACACACCTATCACTGATTCACTCAGGATCAATAAACCATAAACTTGTTGGTTGAATCATCAAACAATCCTCTTAAAGTCGACTACGACTCCCAGAATGCACTGCGGCAACAAACAACCAATCACAGAGCTTAAAATTCTCTTTCAAAATAAAGAAACTGAACAGACGAACGAGTTATTTTCACTAAATGTTTTCATTCTCTGACATGTTGATTAATCACCTCGACGTGACAAACTGATCAATAATCAGATTGATCACTTCACTGCTGTAACAACACGGCCGCCTACATTACCCACAATGCACCTGGAGACACTGCTGTGTGATGCTAGTAGCGGCTAACATCGCTCCAACTGCTAGCCTCCAGCAGAGATGACATCATCAGTGACATCACCGGTGACATCATCGGTGACATCATCAGAAGGCTTCGATTCATAACGTTCTCGACCAGCAGAACAAGGTTAAAAAAAAACGTTATTTAAACAGGAAGTGTTTCCGTTCTCGCCGTCCTGCGAGACGACACTCAGGGTTCAGCTGCAACACGGACGACGAGTGAAGAAGAAGAAGAAGAAGTGAAATCCTGCTACTATAGTTTGTTTACGTAGCCTCCGGAGCCGGAGGAAGCTTCCTGAAAGCTGACCAATCAGAACAGAGCGGGCTCATCAGGAGGCGGTGCTTCCTGAAAGCTGACCAATCAGAGCAGAGCGGGCTCATCAGGAGGCGGGGCCTTAAAGAGACAGGAGCTAAAACTTCCTGTTTCAGACAGAGGCTGAACTGAGGGGCTGCATAAAGGACCAGTAGAAGATCAATAAGGAGTTTTTATTCCAGTAGAGAACCAGAATATAAATATAAATATAAATATAAATATAAATATAAATATAAATATAAATATAAATATAAATATAAATCAGCTCTCTGTCAGGACGTCAGTGTGTTTGGGACTCTGTGACTCTGCTGCTGCTCTGACGTCATTGATTCATCGATTAGTTGATGGAACGACTTGTAAACTGATCAATAATCAATACTCTAAACATCAGGCCACAGCTGGAGAACGTCTCATGATCGATCAATGATTATTGTGACAGAAATATTTTGATAATTGATTCCAGTATCTGTTTCATGTAAAATAAATATAAATAATATAAATATAACTATAACTGCTCCTTCATGGTAAACAACTTTACATAGATGTAAAAACTGTTTGCTTGTTGCTTTGTAATTAAACACAAATATTTTTAATTTATCATTAAGTCCATCAGTGAAACATAAACACAATCAAACAGCAGATACGACATGAAGCTTTTCCTCCTGAAACACAAACATCACCTTCCTTCTGACTTCCTGTCTGCAGCATTGTTTATGTTTATTAAAGCCCACTGATGTGGAAACGCTGCAGTCTGCTGGCGGGATGACGTCACTGCACAGGGAACAAAACCAGCATGCATTGTGGGAAATGTAGTTTTCACTCAATGCAGCTTTTGATTTATTTTTAAAAAAAATCAGAGCTGTTTCTCTCACGGGCCACAGGAAATAACGCAGAGGGCCACATTTGGCCCACGGGCCTGGCGGGTTCTCGTTGATATAATTGTAGGAGAAACACTGATTCAGTAAACGTTCAGTAACCGTTGAGAACAGTTAGACTCAGAAGTCTCCGTTAGTTTGGAAGAGTCCAAAGAGGAGAAAACAGCGGGGGTGTTTGTTAGTCTGTCCCCCCGCTGCAGGAAATAATGGATTCATCCTGGAAAGCTGCTGGTTTTGGAGGCGTGGTTTCAGAGGGGCGGGGTTTCAGAGGGGCGGGGTTAGTGGGTGTGGTTTCAGAGGGCGGGGTTAGTGGGTGTGGTTTCAGAGGGCGGGGTTAGTGGGTGTGGTTTCAGAGGGGCGGGGTTAGTGCTTCCTACCTGCGAGCGCTTTGATGCGGGAGCGTTCGAAGAGGCGTGCGGAGCTGTTCTCGTTGTCCCAGTCATCGTCCCAGCGGTTGTTGACGGTGTCGTTGCTGCTGCTGTACTGCTGCTGCAGCTCCATGTGGTCGTACTCGGCCGCCACCGTCGTCATCATGACCTTTCACCTCTGACACGTCAGCACAGACACGTCGTCCACATCGGCGGCTGCAGGCCGAGCGCTGCGGGGAGACAGGAAGTCAGCGTTACAGACAGGAAGTCAGCGTTACAGACAGGAAGTAGGACGGTTAAATGTTTCACACTCAGGTTTTTATGGTTTGATTCAGACTTTCTTTCTGATCTGGATCAATAAATCCTGAACTCAGGATCAGAGACCAGCAGCCTGTTTCTGACCAATCAGAGATCAGCAGTCTGTTTCTGACCAATCAGAGACCAGCGGCCTGTTTCTGACCAATCAGAGACCAGCAGTCTGTTTCTGACCAATCAGAGACCAGCAGCGTGTTTCTGACCAATCAGAGATCAGCAGTCTGTTTCTGACCAATCAGAGACCAGCAGTCTGTTTCTGACCAATCAGAGATCAGCAGCCTGTTTCTGACCAATCAGAGACCAGCAGTCTGTTTCTGACCAATCAGAGACCAGCAGCATCACGACGCTGCTTCTGATGAACTTTCTCTGTGAACTCAGACTTTCACATTAAAAGGAGCGTTAGCGTCATGTGACTCCTGCACTAAACGGACCAATCAGGTGCGGCGTGCTTCAGTCAGCAGGAGCAGGTCGTTATAACGGAGAGAGGTGAAGAATATAAACATCACAGCAGAGAGATGAAAACACTGATTCATTCATGATGTCATCACTTCAGAGAGTTATTTTAACTACTAATGAAGATCAATCACTGCAGATTCTGGACAATCAAAGAGGCATCAATATTATTTATATATAAATATTATATGTGATAAATAACAATACACTCATTATTATTATTATTATTTTATTTCTTTGTTAGTTTATTGTTTATTTATTTTATTATTATCTGAAATACAGTTTGATATGTTGTAACTGGAACCTCCTGCAGTGACATCTAATCAATAGTCAGTCTGATAAAACACTGATCAATAATCTGATCAGCAGAGTTAAACAGGTCGTTAATGAAAGTTCAGCTTTTTATTGCAGGTTTAAGATCAAACTATCAAATCCATCAGTCACCATGGCGATGTATCCATCAGTCACCATGGCGATGTATCCATCAGTAACCATGGTGACGTAGCAGGTTAACAGAGAGACAAACCTGCAGACTCATCAAACCTCACTAATTATTAATGCATGAAAACATAAAACACTGAACTGAAAACAGATTCTGATTGTTTCAGTTACAACAACAACA
Source organism: Euthynnus affinis (assembly GCA_029490765.1). NCBI lineage: Eukaryota > Metazoa > Chordata > Actinopteri > Scombriformes > Scombridae > Euthynnus > Euthynnus affinis. The sequence goes on from CM055838.1 coordinate 684,789, forward strand.
ACAACAACAACAACAACAACAGCTCATCAGTGTTCATGAAGTCAGACTGCAGCAGAGTTTCTGTTATAAATAAACTCACAACACCTCCTGCTGGACACAACACACAATAACAACACAACAACAACAACAGCAGCAGATTTCTTGTTGTTCTGGGTTGAGTGGGAAGTGCAAACTGGTTTTTAGGGTTTTAATGGTTCCTGCAGTCAGCTGACTGAGTCACATGACTGAAGGGAAACTCTGCTCTAATAATAATGATGAATCCGTTCTGTGATTGGATCAGACTGTCAGCAGGAAGTCGTTTACAGGTTAATGATGATGTCAGATGTTTTCTGTCTGTAAATCAAATATATTTCTAATAAACTGTTAAATTATAAAAACGTTTCTTCTTTTAAAGAAAATAAATTCATCTTAAACTTCTTCATCATTTAAAACTCATGAAGAAGAAAATCTCTGACAAACGCCTTAAAGGCTGATCTCTGATTGGACGAACGGCCGCTGAGCATCATGGGTAGTGTAGTGTTTCTGTGAGAGCAGCGGCGCTGAGCTCCCATTGGCTGCCGGGGGTCAGCTGACCGCAGCTGATGGAGCAGCAGCCATTACAGCACTCAGACGTCCCCGAGGGACCCGCCGCCATTAACGCATCCCACTTCCCAGAATCCTCTGCTGCACGGACGCAGACAGATCCATCGTCTGTCTGAGAGTCACAGGAAGTCACCGGGCCAGAGGTCAGAGGTCAGAGGTCACGCTCTGATGGCTTTAATAGTGAATGTAAAGACGGGACGTCCACAAACTTTTGGCCACATCGATCGATGATATGAAACAAAAGTTCAACATGTTTCAGTTTTAGATCAATAAAAGTTATTTTTAGTTATTTTAATCTGTCAAATATTAAATATTAAACACTTTAAACTCAAAATAAATCAATCTGTTGATCAATGAATCAGCTGATTGACTGTTTCCAGAATATAACTTTATTTATTTATGTTTTATAAAAGGGTTTAAATATTTATGATTGATAAACAGAAACGTTTTCAGACTGAGTGAAAAAGTCAAACATGTTCCAGCTTCTCCCTGAAAACAAAGAAACGATTCGAGGATAAAAATAGAACGAAGAGAGAAAACTGAGAGGAATAAAGGTTTAAAGGGAGGAGGGGGGGAGGGGGAGAGGAGGGGGGGAGAGGGGAGAGCAGGAAGTGTGAGCGGCCCCCGCCCCCTCCCTCAGGGTTTCTGTCTGTTTGGCTTCACATTCCCTGAACATGACGGAGAAGCAGCAGATCGTTAAAGTGACTGAAGGGACAGGTGAGAAACCAGCAGCTGCAACACACAGCAGCAGCTTAGCTTAGCTTAGCTTAGCTTAGCTTAGCACACACAATGAAAGCAGAGGGAAACTGTTAGCATAGCAACACAGAAGCTAGAGCTGTTCCTCCAGCAGCCAGCAGAGTTACATCCAGACTGCTCATTTCTGTCACCAGTTTCACCAGTTTAACCAGTGTCACCAGTTCACTATCAGACCACATGTCTCCTTCTGCTCTGAGTCACAACATCATGATGTCACAGTGACCTTGACTTTTGACCTTTGACCATCTATATAGATACAGATGTACAGTCACTATATATAAATATCTACATCTATAGATACAGATATACAGTCACTATATATAAATATCTACATCTATAGATACAGATATACAGTCACTATATATAAATATCTACATCTATAGATACAGATATACAGTCACTATATATAAATATCTACATCTATAGATACAGGTATACAGTCACTATATATAAATATCTACATCTAGATAGATACAGATATACAGTCACTATATATAAATATCTACATCTAGATAGATACAGATATACAGTCACTATATATAAATATCTACATCTATAGATACAGGTATACAGTCACTATATATAAATATCTACATCTAGATAGATACAGATATACAGTCACTATATATAAATATCTACATCTAGATAGATACAGATATACAGTCACTATATATAAATATCTACATCTATATAGATACAGATATACAGTCACTATATATAAATATCTACATCTAGATAGATACAGATATACAGTCTCTATATATAAATATCTACATCTATAGATACAGATATACAGTCACTATATATAAATATCTACATCTATATAGATACAGATGTACAGTCACTATATATAAATATCTACATCTATAGATACAGATATACAGTCACTATATATAAATATCTACATCTAGATAGATACAGATATACAGTCACTATATATAAATATCTACATCTATAGATACAGATATACAGTCACTATATATAAATATCTACATCTAGATAGATACAGATATACAGTCACTATATATAAATATCTACATCTATAGATACAGATGTACAGTCACTATATATAAATATCTACATCTATAGATACAGATATACAGTCACTATATATAAATATCTACATCTAGATAGATACAGATATACAGTCACTATATATAAATATCTACATCTAGATAGATACAGATATACAGTCACTATATATAAATATCTACATCTAGATAGATACAGATATACAGTCACTATATATAAATATCTACATCTATATAGATACAGATATACAGTCACTATATATAAATATCTACATCTATATAGATACAGATATACAGTCACTATATATAAATATCTACATCTATAGATACAGATATACAGTCACTATATATAAATATCTACATCTATATAGATACAGATATACAGTCACTATATATAAATATCTACATCTATATAGATACAGATATACAGTCACTATATATAAATATCTACATCTATAGATACAGATATACAGTCACTATATATAAATATCTACATCTAGATAGATACAGATATACAGTCACTATATATAAATATCTACATCTATAGATACAGATATACAGTCACTATATATAAATATCTACATCTATAGATACAGATATACAGTCACTATATATAAATATCTACATCTAGATAGATACAGATATACAGTCACTATATATAAATATCTACATCTATAGATACAGATATACAGTCACTATATATAAATATCTACATCTATATAGATACAGATATACAGTCACTATATATAAATATCTACATCTAGATAGATACAGATATACAGTCACTATATATAAATATCTACATCTAGATAGATACAGATATACAGTCACTATATATAAATATCTACATCTAGATAGATACAGATATACAGTCTCTATATATAAATATCTACATCTATAGATACAGATATACAGTCTCTATATATAAATATCTACATCTATAGATACAGATATACAGTCACTATATATAAATATCTACATCTATAGATACAGATATACAGTCACTATATATAAATATCTACATCTATAGATACAGATATACAGTCTCTATATATAAATATCTACATCTATAGATACAGATATACAGTCACTATATATAAATATCTACATCTATAGATACAGATATACAGTCACTATATATAAATATCTACATCTATAGATACAGATATACAGTCACTATATATAAATATCTACATCTAGATAGATACAGATATACAGTCACTATATATAAATATCTACATCTAGATAGATACAGATATACAGTCACTATATATAAATATCTACATCTATAGATACAGATATACAGTCACTATATATAAATATCTACATCTAGATAGATACAGATATACAGTCACTATATATAAATATCTACATCTAGATAGATACAGATATACAGTCACTATATATAAATATCTACATCTAGATAGATACAGATATACAGTCACTATATATAAATATCTACATCTAGATAGATACAGATATACAGTCACTATATATAAATATCTACATCTATAGATACAGATATACAGTCACTATATATAAATATCTACATCTAGATAGATACAGATATACAGTCACTATATATAAATATCTACATCTATAGATACAGATGTACAGTCACTATATATAAATATCTACATCTAGATAGATACAGATATACAGTCACTATATATAAATATCTACATCTATATAGATACAGATATACAGTCACTATATATAAATATCTACATCTAGATAGATACAGATATACAGTCACTATATATAAATATCTACATCTAGATAGATACAGATATACAGTCTCTATATATAAATATCTACATCTATAGATACAGATATACAGTCACTATATATAAATATCTACATCTAGATAGATACA
>CM055838.1:694033-769809 GCA_029490765.1 Euthynnus affinis
TACATTTACATATTTATGTGATAATAATGTTCTCATGACTTCTACAATGTTCTTTTAACCTTCTAGGAACGTTCTCCAAACATTGTGAGACTTTCAGGGAACATTAATTTATCCAAAATGTTCTTTAAACGTTTCCCACCAGAACCAAACAGGAAGTGTTGTTGTTTACATGATGTTGCTGCTGCACCCTGTTTGTTTGTGTAGGGGGGTGTTTATGCCCCCCTCCCCTCCCTCCCTCCCTCCCTCCCCTCCCGGGCTGGATCCGGCCCTGCAGAACCTCAGACCGGTTCTACTGGGTTCTAACAGAACAGGAACCAGAAACTCCTGCTGTTTGTTTCAGTTCCCAGACCGTCAGTGAAAAACGTTCCTGCAACGTTGCGGGAACCCTCGGTGTGTGCGGGGTTTGGGGGGCCAGAGGCCTGCTCCACCTTCCGTCCTTCTCTCTGTTTTCCAGCATTTTCTGACGCACCGGCCTGCGGAGCCTCACACAGCCGGAGCCCCGCTGCTGCAGGCCGGACACAGCCCGCTCATTCTGCCGCTAACAAAAAACCCCGCAGATCGGCGCGATGAGGAGCGTTTTCCTCGGTGTTTATTGTCCTGAACACACACACACACACACACACACTCACACAGTAACACACACCTCCTCCTCCTCCTCCTCCTCCTCCCGCGGCCACGCCTGTGTTTGCGTCCATGCATGGCGCACCGTTATTCTGCTCCATCCTCCGCCGACACTGATGGCTGCTGGCGGGGCGGAGGAGCAGGAGGGACACACGCGGGCTGAGGAGCACCGCGACACGGCCACCGAGAGCGGATCCCGCCCGGAGAGAGGAGCGGGCCTCCGCCGGGAGACTCCCCCGCCGGTGACCGGAGCGGAGCGAGAGAGCGCACAGATTCATCCGACATGAGGATCGGAGGCTCGGCGTGTCCCTCCGCAGAGCTCCGGAGCGACAATAGAGGCGGAATAGAAACAGATAGAAACAGGTAGAAACGCGGAGGAGCGGCTCACCTGCTCACAGGGTCCGGGCGAGGCTCCAAACTTCAGCCGAGAGGAAGAGTCCGCAGACGGGCATCCGACACAGAGAGCACCGAGAGACGGGAGGAGGAGGGAGCTGCTGCTGCTGCTGCTGCAGGGAATGACGGGAAAGAATCCGCACTGCCCCCCCTCCTCCTCCTCCTCCTCCTCTTCCTCCCCCCCCCCTCCTCACAGCCTCCTCCTCTTCCTCCTCCCTCCACTCAGCCTCCTCCTCTTCCTCTTCTTCCTCGCTGTTTTAACAGCTTCACTTGGACACAAGTAAACAACAAGTTTACAGCAGCGTGTGTCCAAACAGAAGGTTTAAAGGTCAGACTGCCGGGGGCCCAAACACGAGGGCCCCAAACACGAGGGCCCAGACACGAGGGCCCCAAACAGCTGCAGGTTTATTATGATGTTTACATGTGAAAACTATTGAATGATGTCACTATTTTAAGTTACAAAAGGCTCCAAAACATTTAAAAACATATAAGAAAAAACACTAAACTACATTTACTGACAGATAAAAGACACTAAAAATAAAATATGATGCATTATTCATTGAACTAAAAGAATTAAAAGCTCCGTCCTCTCTGTCACTTTAAGCACAAATATGAATGCATGAATGCTTTTATAGTGTTTTTATTGTGCAGTATTAATAGTTTTGAGTCCTTCTCCCTGCTGGAGGCTGTAAAGCTGACAGATGATCAGCTCTGTTAAATTTGGACTCGTGGATATAAAATTTGGTCAAAATTTAATTAAATAAAATATAAAATAAATGAAGTAGAGCTGCATGATACGATGATCTCTGAGCTTCTTACAAACTTCCATCTGTGTCTTCAGTTTCTGTAAATTATGATTTGTTGGATAAAACCTTAAAACATCTTCCTGTCTCCTCCTCCTCTGCGTCAGATCCTGGTTTTCATCTTTTTTACAGTCAGACTGGACTCTGTGTTGCGTTCAGGGACTCTGTGTTGCGTTCAGGGACTCTGTGTTGCGTTCAGGGACTCTGTGTTGCGTTCAGTGACTGAACAGTAAAACAGTGTAAAGTGACGTCAGCGCCTCCTACAGGCCGATGTGTTTCTGCAACAGAAGGAAAAACTAAACAAGAACCTAAAAAGTTAAAGAAAATACAACTCTATATATATATATATATATATGTGTGTGTGTGTGTGTGTGTGTGTATATATATATATATATATATATATATATATATATATACAATTTACAATTAAAACACAAAATGTCATAAAAAAAACAATCTAAGTGAAAAAAAGCTGCTGAGTTTCACAGTGTTGTCTGAAAATGTGAACATTTTTCACCATAAACAGTATAAACAGTACATGTAAATAAAAATAAAGTAAATACAATGCGACACTGTTTGTGACGTTTTATGTGCTTTTATTGTGGTAAAATTACAATCAAAGTAAAATAATGTGATTTCTTTAAACTGCTGCCAGTGAAGAGTCGCATTAATGACTTCCTGGATAAAAAGCTTCCTGCAGATCACAGAAACAAGCTGAACATGAGAACCATGAGGACTCAACCTTCCATAAACAGAAGATACTGTTCTTGAGTTCCATTTATAACCTTTATTCAATAAACTTTCAGCTCAACATCAGCAGCAAATCAATTCATCAATAAAGCCGTGACTGAATCACACCTCATCTGGGACATTTAGGAACATTTGGGAATAGTTTTGTTCGTCTGTGGCGTCGTGTTTGTCGGCAGGTGATCCGTCCGTCTTCCACCTGAATGACGTCAGTTGCCGCCACACCGAACGCTGTGATTGGTCCAAAACACAAACAGTTGCTGATCTGAAGGTTTTATGCAGAAAAGTTTCTGTAATTTAGTGAAAGATCTCATAAATATCTGGTAGGTTTGTTGAAGTTGATTCTGTGTGAAGCTGCAGATAAATGTTGTCCCGCTGCAGAACAACAACCTGCAGGATCCAGGTGAGCAGCTGCTGTCTGTTCATGTTAAATAATAAATATCCATAAATATTCTGGAGATTTGTTGAACTTGTGTTAATTACTGGGATGGCAGGATGTTAATTACCTGGAGGGAGGAAGTTGTTAAAGAAATGATGTTTAATTTCTAACAGGAAGTGATGTCACGCGGCGGGCGTGGCTCAGTTTCAGCAGAGTCAGTGCTGATTAATTATTAATGAGCTTAATGTATCTGCAGCTGCCGTCAGAGGAAAAACCCGTAACTGCCACTATTCTCCTGAATATGATCCAACCCTGATTTCAGGGAAACCGTCTCCATGGCACCAGCTGCCGAGGCTGATGGGTACTGTAGTCTTTTGGAGACTGGGCCACAGACCGAAGGCAGAGAGAAGATGAAAGACTCCTGCCTGGCGAGCGGCAGATGAAGCTGTAATGAGGCGACTTCCTGCTTCTGGTCGATATGTAAACTGAGCCGAGCATCAGCACTGAGCCCATTACGGCCTGATGGAGCGCCTTAACGAGCTCTGATGGAAAACACTGAGGCCTAATGTGAGCTGTGATTGGATAAAACACCCAGACTGCAGCGGAGAGCCGGGGTTCATACCTGAGTGCTGCTCTCATATTGATTGATTATTGAGACAGTAAGATGTTTAGAATAAAGCTCCTGCTGAGTCCTGCAGACTAAACACACGTCTGTCATTAAAGGCTCAGTTCTCATAAAGAACACCCTTTCCCTTTTATCTCAGCATGTAGACCTTCATTACATTAATGACATCACTCACATGGCAGATCAGCTGATTATCAGCTGTTTACAGGTGACCTGCAGTCTGATACCTTTTGTCCTCATCGCTGCACTTTTTAAATTGATTTTTGGGGCATTTTATGTTTTTTTTATTAGATCGAGCCAACAGACAAATGACAGGAGACGATGGACCAAGATTTAGGTGTCATGTGACCCAGCGGACACCTGGGTGAGACCAGCTGACTCTGATCAGATTTATTGAACAGGACAGCGTGCAGTATTAAACACACACAGAACAGCACATCAAACACACAACGCCAATTAGAAATTAATCATGTAAACTTCACACAGCTGATTCGTCTTTAGTTGATGTTTTTATTTGGTGTTGAATGTAATGACAGAGCTGCAGCTCTTCAGATCATCAGGTAAACGCCGACCGTCCAGATGTAGAGCGATGAAACGGTCCAATCATATGAAGAGGAGATTCTGGAGGATCTAACAGAACTCACTGAGTAACAGAGAGGAGGAGGAAAAGTCATTTAACATTTTATAAACAGGCACAAATGTGAGAATAATCTAAAATTCTTAAAGTTCAGTAAATTGTATTTCTCCAGAAGCTGCAGTGATGGAAATGTTTGTTTAAGGACTCCAGATGTTTTATGAATGTTTCATCTGTAAAAAATATCAAAGTATCGACACTTTTAACAACTTTACTGTAACCACAGATGATGTGAGTTTAGGTTTATTCCTGTTACAGAGACTGGAACATTTCACTGGCATTAAAGGTTCTGCATTATGCTGGTTTAAATCCTATTTATCAGATCGATTTCAGTTTGTTCATGTTAATGATGAATCCTCCATAAAAGCAAAAGTTAGACACGGAGTTCCTCAAGGTTCTGTTCTGGGACCTTTACTATTCACTTTATATCTGCTTCCTTTAGGGAATATTATTCAGAAACACTCCATAAATTTCCATTGTTATGCAGATGATACCCAAATATATTTATCAATGAAGCCAGATGAACCCAATCAGTTATCTAGACTCCAAGCAGCCTTAAAGACATAAAGACCTGGATGACCTGCAATTTACTGCTAAACTCAGATAAAACTGAAGTTATTGTGTTTGGTCCTAAACACCTTAGAAACACATTATCTAATGATTTATCTAATCTAGATGGCATTACCCTGGCCTCCAGCACCACCGTAAGGAATCTGGGAGTTATCTTTGATCAGGATATGTCCTTTAACTCCCACATAAAACACATTTCAAGGACTGCCTTTTTTCACTTTCGTAATATCACTAAAATCAGACATATCCTTTCCCAACAAGATGCAGAAACAATAATCCACATTTGTTACTTCTAGGCTGATTATTGTAACTCATTATTATCAGGCTGCCCTAACAGGTCTATAAAGACTCTGCAGCTGGTCCAGAATGCAGCTGCTCCTGTTCTGACTAAAACTAAGAAAAGAGATCATATTTCCCCCATCTTAGCTTCACTGCATTGGCTTCCAGTAAAATCCAGAATAGAATTTAAAATCCTTCTTCTTACCTACAAAGCTCTTAACGGTCAGACACCATCTTATCTGAAAGAACTCATAGTACCATATAATCCCACTAGAGCACTGGTCTCCCAGTATGCAGGTTTACTGGTGGTTCCTACAGTATTTAGAAGCTGAAACTGACTTTTTTCTTAATAATTTATCTTTTATTTTCTGCATTAATCAATAAGTTGTTTGGTGACGACATCCTCAAATGTTTACCGTCACAGAAACCAGAAAATATTCACATTTAACAAGCTGGAATCAGAGAATTTGGACTTTTTCTTACTAAAAAATGACTCGAAACAATAAATCCATCATCAAAATAGTTGGTGATTAATTTAATAATTGGCAACTAATGGATTAGTTGACTAATTGTTGCCTTTTTGAAGCATCTGAACTAAGGATGCATGATACGGCGTATGAGGTGCGTTAGCGCCACCTTCTGGTCCGGAGTGAGGAGCAGAGATTAAATCCTACACATTAATCCTGTCTGTCTAATAAAGTCAATGAAAACTCTGCTGCTCCACCCACTCTGCAGCTTCATTACAGTCTGAAGGCTTCCTACATTCTTCCTTCATATATTGTCTTTCTGGATCAGACTCAGTACAATCTGTGCTGCAGCAGAATCGCCTCCTCACACAGCTGCACAGATATCGGCTGGGAGGGGCGTGATATCGCCATAGAGGACATCTGCGCCTCAAACTGTGAGTCAAACACTGACGACAGAAGCGTTCACATCTCCAGATTTATTAAACTTTGCCATAAATACAAAATAAACACGGTGGATCACAGATCGCCGAGGAAATAAAGAACTTTTCATCACAGAGAAAAGAGCGCAGACGAGCGGCGGTCAGAAGTCCAACCACTCGCTCATGTAGATGCAGTTCGACGGCGAGATCTCTCCTCCTTCGTGACAGTCGTCGAACACCTGCGGAGAGCAAACAGCCAATCAGGGAGCGGCTACGTGAATCCTCTGTGAGGTTAAAAGGTTAAGAGGCGTGTGCGTGGCGTGTTACCGGGCAGATCCCGCAGGGCGTCTTCACCAGGCCGGTGGGCTGGATGACCGGGTTCACGCCGCGGTACAGCTTCATCTGTCCGTCCACGCTGCCCACCGTCCCCTCCTTGGCGGCGATGATGGTCATCTCCACCTTCCCGTCGTAGATCAGCGTGTTCAGGATGGTCTCGATGTCGTCCATGGACAGATCCACCTGTCAATCAAACACACGGCCGCCAATCAAAACGCAGCAGCAGCTTCCAGACGTCTGATCAATACACTGAATGACATCATCGTGTTTCCTGACTCTTCCGGTCGGATCTAAACCGTGTATCAGCAGGTGAGTGTTGGTGGCGTGTGATTGGCCGGTTTGGGTGGGGGCGAGGGGGCGGGGCTGTGGGAGCGTCACCTTGCTGATTCCCAGCTCGCAGATGTACTTCCAGACTTCATGTGAGGTGGCGAAGGAGCTGTTCCTCTGGACCATCGGACTCTGCTTGCTGTCCCTCGCCACTTCAGCCTGAAACACAGAGTCACATGACCAACACAATCACACAGTCTGAGGGTCACATGACCAACACAATCACAGTCTGAGAGTCACATGACCAACACAATCACACAGTCTGAGGGTCACATGACCAACACAATCACAAACATTACATTTATTATCGATGTTCCTGTCTCTTTAAGGCCCCGCCTCCTGATGAGCCCGCTCTGCTCTGATTGGTCAGCTTTCAGGAAGCTTCCTCCGGCTCCGGAGGCTACGTAAACAAACTACAGTAGCAGGATTTCACTTCTTCTTCTTCTTCTTCTTTACTTGTCGTACGTGTTGCAGCTGAACCCTGAGTCTCGTCTCGCAGGACGGTGAGAACAGAACTTCCTGTTTAAATAAAGTTTTCTGTACCTTGCTCTGCAGGAACTTGAAGCACTGCTGGTTGAGAACCTCCACAAACTCAGACTCGAAGTCCTGGTCGCTGTACCAGGCGCCGCCGGTCACCGAGCGGTCGGGCTGCAGGTTGTACAGCATGTACACCTTCTTCTTGGACGCCTGGACACAAAACAGGAAGTGAGGACGGGTGTGATGTTTCAGAGAAGCTGAGGGCAGATCTGCAGACTCACCGCTACGGATTTGACGGCTTTGATGAGCTTCTTGCTCTCCAGGTTCTTGAGGATCTTGTTGATCTCGGTCAGAGGGAGGTTGCTCTTGAAGCGGATGTCTCTGCTCCAGATGCCTGCAGGGTTAGCGTTAGCGTTAGCGTTAGCGTCTGAGCAGCTGCTTCACAAACATCATGTTTAATGTTTTTAACGTCTCACCTTTGTTTCCTGCGTCCTCGATGATCTGGTAGACCAGCTTCTCCTGGTTGTCTGAACCTTTCATCTTACTGACAAACACAAAACAACGAGCTGAAATAAAAACCATCAAACTAATAATAATAATAATAATAATAATAATAATAATAATAATAATAATAAACTCTGCCGACAGTTTAAACTTTAAGCTCTGATCTGCCGTTCTGCCTGCAGGCAAAACTCAGGGCTGAACAACCAGTGACAGCAGCGCTCTGCCTGCAGGAGGCGACAGAGATACTGGTTTACCTGCTTACTGGTTTACCTGCTTACTGGTTTACTGGTTTACCTGCTTACTGGTTTACCTGGCTACTGGTTTACCTGGCTACTGGTTTACCTGGCTACTGGTTTACCTGCTTACTGGTTTACCTGCTTACTGGTTTACCTGGCTACTGGTTTACCTGGCTACTGGTTTACCTGGCTACTGGTTTACCTGCTTACTGGTTTACCTGACTACTGGTTTACCTGCTTACTGGTTTACTGGTTTACCTGCTTACTGGTTTACCTGCTTACTGGTTTACCTGCTTACTGGTTTACCTGGCTACTGGTTTACCTGGCTACTGGTTTACCTGCTTACTGGTTTACCTGGCTACTGGTTTACCTGACTACTGGTTTACCTGCTTACTGGTTTACCTGCTTACTGGTTTACCTGGCTACTGGTTTACCTGGCTACTGGTTTACCTGCTTACTGGTTTACCTGGCTACTGGTTTACCTGGCTACTGGTTTACCTGGCTACTGGTTTACCTGGCTACTGGTTTACTGGTTTACCTGCTTACTGGTTTACCTGGCTACTGGTTTACCTGCTTACTGGTTTACCTGGCTACTGGTTTACCTGGCTACTGGTTTACCTGGCGCTCTGAGAGTCCTTCATCCTGTACAGCAGTCCTGAGCTGTTCCTCAGCAGGTCCAGCAGGCCCTGGAACAAGTAAACAACAAGTAAACAACAAGTAAACAACAAGTAAACAACATCTGGAGTCAGTTCCAGGTGGAACAGACTCAGACTGGCGTGATGACATCATCAGACTGACCAATGACAGCAGCTTGTTGATGGCCATGGCGCGCTGCTGCGGCTCCAGGTGAGGCATGTCGTTCTGGATCACCTGATCCGTGATGCCGTGAGGAAACTGCTGACACAGCTCTTTGATCCTGAAACACACCAACAGCCAATCAGAAACCGGCAAACAACCCGCGGCTCCCGGCCCCGACACGGGCCGCCAGAGAATCACAGAGGGTCACAGACGCTCGTTAGAGGAGGAGGAAAACTTTACTTTATTATTTTATAGTTTGATCCTCGACCTTCATCAGAAACAGTTCAAATAAAGACATTTATTAAGTTCTTATAACTGACGGCTGAGTGTCAGTAATCCACAGTATCAAACCTGTACTGGATCCTTACTGGTCCATCATACTGGTTCTGGTTCTGGTTCTGGTATCACAACAATACTCACTATTGATCCAAACTTCCTGCTGCTGTTAATTGGTTCATTAATCAGGTTTATTGTGCAGTTTATCAGCTGTTCTGTGTTGTTGTTATTTATTTAACATAATATGAAACATCCATAAAATATAAAAGGTTCATAAAGGTTCAGTTTTCCAGTGACGATGATAATAATAATAATATTAATAATAATAATGATAATAATAATATTTAAACATTACTGGATTCATATATTAGTTATAGAGAGAAGTGTCATTTCAATAATCAATGATTAGTTTGATCAGAGTGTTTATTGATCAGGTTAAAGTGTTTAACAGTCTGCAGGGATTAAAATAAACAACATGATGAAACTGAACGTTCAAAAAACAACAACAAAACATTTCATGTGTAAATAACTTTACATTCACAGTGAAACTCTAAACACAACAAAACTCTGCTGCAGTATTTATATTAGCAGTTAATGTTTTAAAGCTCTTGTTTATGTTTGTTTTGTTTGTTTATGTTTGTGTTTGAGCATCTTTCCTTTAAACCAAACTCGCCTTTAAATAATCTGAACTAACATCCGCTCAGCTGTTTCACAGGTTAAATTATTTATCAATCATCACTCTGGACTGTTTCTGAATCTTTCAGATTGATATTTCTATTCGGCGACATTTTAAAAACACCAAACAGAAAATTCACTGAAAGAAAATTAAACAAAAACGCTGCGACGCGTTTTCTGCGCGCAGCGGCGAGCGAAGTCAGCGACGCGGTTAGCGGCGCGTCACAGGGCGGAAAAAGCTCGTGTTTTGGTGAAATTAAATCACTATAGTGAGCTGACTGCAAGCCGAATTTACAGGAACATCAGTCTGGTTGAGAACATGCGTTTATTCTGCTGCTGTGGTCCCAGTTTGTCAGATTATATCCGAGGAAACACTGAATATTAAAGAATGTCTGCGGAGTTCGGCTGAGCGCTGCGAAGCGATAATGACTCACCTGTTTTCTATCTCTGCGGGGTCCGAGATGTTTTTCTCCTTCTTCACTTTGACTTCCGACATTTTAACACTTTGTCTGTAGTTCTCTGTCTGTAGTTTAGTGTCTGAGCAGATGTGACGGTCTGTTAGCCTGTTAGCTAACGCTGGCACACAGGCATGCTAGTTCAGGGTCCTTAAAAGTTCGCTGCTGGCGGAGCGTCCAGAATAATGCCTGACTAGAAATAAATAAATAAACATCATATTCCAGAAAACTGAGTCATTACTCGTAAAGATAATACCTCATATTGTATGCTTTGTATATATATATATATATATATATATATATATATATATATATATATATATATATATATATATATATATATATATATATATATATATATATATATATATATTTGACAGTGATAGTGCTCATTAATCAACAGGAAAAAGCTCATCTGATTAATTTCCATCTTTTATCCCTGCATCTAAAATTATAATAAAATGGCAACTTGTAAAATTAATAGTACACAACATAATTTATTAAACTTAATATTTAAATCGCACTTAAGACTAAAAACAGCACACATGCACCTATCAGATATAAATAACATGAAGTAGGAAATGTAGCTTTCTTTGTAATATTAAACCGCAAATAAAACGTCTTTCCTACCTTCTATTGACACTTTTTACTGTTTTTACTGATAGATAGATAGATAGATAGATAGATAGATAGATAGATAGATAGATAGATAGATAGATAGATAGATAGATAGACAGACCCCGCCCTCCTCAGTCGCTCAGTGCATATGAAACGAGCGCTCCACCGGGCAGCCCTGGTTGCTATGGTGACGCTTGTGTAAACGGCTGCTGGATCCGGAGCCTCAGATCAACCAAACTCTGCTGTTTCATCCAAAGTAAGACTTTAGATTATTGAGTATTAATGTGAGCAGACATGCGCAGTGTGATCAATCTGTTTGAGTCTCTGTTGAAGTTCAAACCGGAAATTAATTATTAATTAATAAAAAAAATCACCTGAAGGTTCGTTTGTTTCCAGGAAGGTAAAGTGAAGCCGTCAGATAAACTGACAGAGGAAGGAAACTACATTTATTTGACAGCTTTAGTTACTTTTCAGATGCAGATTTGACACAATGGATAATATAACAAGCTTTTAAAATACAACACATTGTTAAAGATGAAACCAGTGGTTTCCAACCTTTTTGTCTTTTGACGTCTTACAAAAAGCAGTGTGTAGTCGGGGTCACATTTCACATGTCTATGAGTTGTTAACAGCTCCACCAAATAGTGATTTTTCCCTCTAAACTTCTCACATGCTTTCATTTCAATAAATGTTCAAATGATCCAATATTTCAGCAAAAATCAAAGATATCAGAACGTTGTTTCTTCTTCTTTCCTCTTTAAACAGTAACAGTGAGTAGAAGGTAGATCTCAGCAGGTTGATCTTGAATAACAACAACCTGCAGGATTCAGAGGAGCAGCTGCTGCTGTTTAGAGACCCCTCAGATTTATCTGCTGACCCTTTGGAGCGCCCCGACCCCTAGGTTGGGAACCAGTGGACTAAACTAGCTAACTGTATATAAAGTAGTGTAAACTAGCTCCACCTCCAGCAGCTACAACAGTAACATGCACACAGCAGCTTCACTCCTGAATCCAGCAGCTTGTTTCCACTCAGATCCAGCTCTCTCAGATGGGAGGGGTTGGACTTCAGAGCTGAGGCCAGAGAAGCACAGCTGATCTCTGACAAACTGCAGTCACCAAATGTCAATAAAGAATAAATTATGCAGATAAAATGTAATTTATAGTCCAACTATGTCTTCATCAATGAGCTTTTCCCTAAAATGAGCAGAATGACTTTGTCATTGTGTTATTGTGGATCATCATATTTATCTGCTGACCCTTTGGAGGGGCCCCGACCCCTAGGTTGGGAACCAGTGGACTAAACTAGCTAACTGTATATAAAGTAGTGTAAACTAGCTCCACCTCCAGCAGCTACAACAGTAACATGCTGCTCTAACACTGATGCTTCAGTATTAATAATCTAATGATGTCATATATAATAATATATCAGTCAGAGGGACCAAACCACTACTTTTACTGCAACACTTTAACTACAGAAACAGATTCTGATCTGATTGATTGAAAGACAGACAGTCGTCATCGTCGTCGTCATGACAGCAGGATCGGTGGCGGCTCCGCTCATCATTCCCATCATCCACCTGCAGACACATGGAGTCAAGAACCACATCGACACCAGCACACCTGTCTCCATCCAGTCAGGTAAACCGCCATCAGACGCTCTGAGTGGCTTCACTTCAACTCTTCTGTCCTGAGTTTTGTCTGTCAGGCAGCAGCGGTTATCTTCCCGACCCTCTGATTGGTTCACAGCTGCAGCGTCACCAGGTGTGTTTTTATCTCTGCAGACACTCCTGCGGCGCTGATCTTCTACACTCTGGACGGGTCGAAGCCGGCGGCGGTACAGCGCGGGTCAGCGGGCAGCAGCAGGAAGTACAGCGAGCCGATCCTGCTGCCTGCTGGGCGGGTGGCTGTCAGAGCTCTGGCTGTCACCAGGTAACCAACAACAACAAAAACACATTTAAAAGGAACAGTTCAACATGTTGGGAGATAAGTATAGAACCTACACTCTGTCCGTTTAATGTGTGAGTTTAATCTGACGTGGAAACTTTGCTGCATCTTTTCTGCAGTGACGGCAGAGAAAGCTCCACAGTGACGAAGGTTTTCTTTGTTGAACTTGTGGATTCAAACAGCAGGAAGGAGGACGATGAGGAGAACTTCCTGCAGAGCGACCAGCAGGTAATCAAACATCCCACCAGCCCACCATCTCACTGCCGCTGCAACACGTTAGCGTCGTTTTTCATGAGCTCTGACAGGACGGCGTTAACAGCGCTGATGGTTTAAAGTGAAACAAACACTGAACAGATTTAACATAAAGATCTTTCATGTTTTTGTTTCAGCGTCCGTCTGAAGGAAGTCGGCGGTCTGCTGAGAACTCTGCCGGTTCCTCACTGAGGCCTCCAGGTCTGAAGTTCCTACGTTTCAAACAAGAGCAAATAAAACATCACAAACATTCAATCATCACAAAAACACTCTGAGATCCTGCAAGAAGCGAGTTTGGTCCAAGAGTTTGAGAAGTGTAAAATAATATCTATAATTTACCTCTCGCCCTTCGTAGCTCGGCCACAATCTCACCGTCAGGACCATCTGCAACATGACTCTGTACAGATTATTGATCACTGATCACTGATCATTGATCCCATAGAAAAGAGTCTTTTTCCTCACTGAGAGCTAACTTTAAGCTGACTGCACCTAGAAACTGATCCAGGATGTTTTGTACTGATGTTCTGATCTAAACCAACCAACCAAATCCCCCCCAAAGAAAAAACTTTACTCTGACGTGTGATCCAGGATGTTAGCTTAGCTTAGCTTAGCTTAGCATGATTCAAATTAAACAATCTGTCAGAAACTAAACAGATTTACTGTTATCTGTCTTCAGAGCCGAGGATGATGGGAACCACTTCTCCTCCATCAGGTCCTCGTTTCCTCAAGAGTCGACTCGGATCTCCAACCGCCATCAATGCTGCCCAAACTGGTTCCTCTCAGCGCTCCCAGTCAGCGGTAAACTGGCCGAACAGCCCGACTCTTTCAGACCAACAGCTCTCTGCTGCGGAGCTGAAACTGTTGACTTCTGTTTATTCTGTTGTGTTTCCTGTCTGTCAGAGTTTGGACTTACTGAAGCAGCTGAGCAGCACGCAGGCGACCCGAATCCAAAGAGAGACTGACTTCCTGCGGTACGAACAGGAACTAACGTGTCGGCTAACGGATAGTTAGCACATTAGCATGTATTTGTTCTTTCTGTCCTTCGTTCGTCATTAACCCGCCGGTCCGTCTGTCCAGGTGTGCCCAGTGTTTGAGTTTCCGTCCTTCGGATCCTTTGGCTCGGTTCTGTGCTCAGTGTGGCGCCGTCATTCCCCCGTTACCCGAACAGAGACTGCCCCCTGCTGAGGGAGGACAGGTACTGCACCAAACACCCCAGATACACCCGAACATCCCAGATACACCCGAACATCCCAGATACACCCAAACACCCCAGATACACCTGAACATCCCAAACATCCCAGATACACCTGAACATCTCAGATACACCCGAACATCCCAGATACACCCGAACATCCCAGATACACCTGAACATCCCAGATACACCCGAACATCCCAGATACACCCGAACATCCCAGATACACCCAAACATCCCAGATACACCTGAACATCCCAAACATCCCAGATACACCTGAACATCTCAGATACACCCGAACATCCCAGATACACCTGAACATCCCAAACATCCCAGATACACCTGACCATCCCAGATACACCTGAACATCCCAGATACACCTGAACATCCCAGATACACCTGAACATCCCAGATACACCGAAACATCCCAGATACACCCGAACACCCCAGATACACCTGACCATCCCAGATACACCTGAACATCCCAAACACCCCAGATACACCTGAACATCTCAGATACACCCGAACACCCCAGATACACCTGAACATCCCAGATACACCTGAACATCCCAGATACACCTGAACATCCCAGATACACCTGAACATCCCAGGTACACCGAAACATCCCAGATACACCGAAACATCCCAGATACACCTGAACATCCCAGATACACCTGAACATCCCAGATACACCTGAACATCCCAGATACACCTGAACATCCCAGATACACCTGAACATCCCAAATACACCTGAACATCCCAGATACACCTGAACATCCCAGATACACCTGAACATCCCAAACACCCCAGATACACCTGAACATCTCAGATACACCCGAACACCCCAGATAAACCCGAACATCCCAGATACACCTGAACATCCCAGATACACCCGAACACCCCAGATAAACCCGAACATCCCAGATACACCCGAACATCCCAGATACACCCGAACACCCCAGATAAACCCGAACATCCCAGATACACCTGAACATCCCAGATACACCTGAACATCCCAGATACACCCGAACACCCCAGATAAACCCGAACATCCCAGATACACCCGAACATCCCAGATACACCCGAACACCCCAGATAAACCCGAACATCCCAGATAAACCCGAACATCCCAGATACACCTGAACATCTCAGATACACCTGAACATCTCAGATACACCTGAACATCCCAGATACACCTGAACATCTCAGATACACCTGAACATCCCAGATACACCTGAACATCTCAGATACACCTGAACATCTCAGATACACCTGAACATCCCAGATACACCTGAACATCTCAGATACACCTGAACATCCCAGATACACCTGAACATCCCAGATACACCTGAACATCCCAGATACACCCGAACATCCCAGATACACCCGAACACCCCAGATAAACCCGAACATCCCAGATACACCCGAACATCCCAGATACACCCGAACACCCCAGATAAACCCGAACATCCCAGATAAACCCGAACATCCCAGATACACCTGAACATCTCAGATACACCTGAACATCTCAGATACACCTGAATGTCTCAGAGTCTTTATAACGGTCAGAGTTCTGATGTTTGTTGTCGTCGTTTCATGGACTCCATGTTCTGTCAGCTTATTGGACTTATTCTTGGCCAGTGATGTCATTGTGATGTCATTGTGATGTCACGCTGAGGTCATGTGTGTGTTTTGGTGCCAGATACTTCGCTGTCTCTTCTGTCACACTTTGGTTCCTGTGAACACTGAAACCTGTTTGATCTGTGAAGCTTCAGTCCATCAACAACTACAACCACAGTCCAGCCTCCGACTGCAGGTACACACACACACACTATACACACTATACACACACACACACACACACACACACACACACCTCATGGGATGCAGGTCAAACATCGACGGCTGAAGCTCAGCGAGTTTGATGGCAGTGATGCCGACGGCCCAGATGTCACACAGCTGGAACCATCCTGCAACACACCTGAGTTCAGAGGGAGCCAATCACAGAGCCCGACACAGAGCCAATCACAGAACTATACACACACGCAGATGGGGTGACTGTAGTTCAGGAGGTAGAGCGGGTCGTCCTCTAATCGGAAGATTGGCGGTTCGATTCCCGGCTCTTCTGGTCCACATGTTGATGTGTCCTTGGGCAAGACACTTAACCCCAAACTGCTCCTGATGGCTGAACCATCAGAGTGTGAATGGTTAGTTTCCTCTGATGGCAGGTTGGGATCTTGTTTGGTGCCTGAATCCATTCAGTGTGTGAATGTGTGATTTGTAGTGTGAAAAGTGCTTTGAGTGGTCAGAAGACTAGAAAAGTGCTGTACAAGTATGATCCATATACACACACTTCTTCATGTTGGTTTTCCTCCGTGTGTGTGTGTGTGTGTGTGTGTGTGTGTGTGTGTGTGTGTAGGATCATATTGTGTGTTTTTGCTGTGGAAGCGGAAATCCAGCTCACATCTCCAGATGTTTGACCTGCGAGAGCCACCTGCAGCCGGTAACACACACACATCACTTAACATTATTTTGATTATTTATTATTTCATGTTTTATTTCTATTTGTGTTGTGTTTTATTTCTGCATTAATTTTTAACGATGGCGTGTTTTGTCCTCCGTACGGTCGCTGCAGGCGGCGTGTGGCAGTGGCGGCGCCCCGTCTGTCCCGCCAGCAGACGGCAGGATGTTGTCGTGCTCCAGATGTAAACGTCTCAACCACAGCGATGCCAGATACTGCGACTGGTGCGGCTGCAAGGTTCAACACACACCTGAGCTCACACAGGACATCACTGAAAACAGCTGGACAGCAGCTGCGGCAGTGTTAGCTTGATCCAACACATGTTAGCATTACCAGAATCTGTCAAACATGAAAGATCAACTCCAAAGCTGTTTTATTTACATGTTAGTTCAACTACAAGTAATCCTCTTTAGCTCCTTTTTATGTTTTTATTTCTGCTAATAATTATAAACCAGATCAAACATGCAGTTGATGATGGAGCTAAGCTAACAGCTTCTCGCTGCTTCCTGTCTTTGTGTGAAGCTAACGTGTGACATGTGGTCATGTGGTCATGTGATGTGTGTTTTTAGCCCGGACACGCTGCCAGCTGTGTCACGTGTTGGCGCTGTGGAGCCAGCGGACATCCATACGCCTTCTACTGCGCCGCCTGTGGCGTCTTCCTGGAAGCACCGAACGTGGCCGCTTCCTGCAGCGCCGCCGCCAACCAGGTACACTGCAGTAACGCTAGCCGGCCTACAGGGGGCGCCGCCATTAACCAAGTACACTGCAGTAAAACTAGCCGTCCTACAGGGGGCGCCGCCACCAACCAGGTACACTTTACCACCGTCAGCACGTCACACACGTCATACATCAGGTTAACCAGATGAGTCTTCTCTGTGTCAGCAGGCTTCAGCCTCGACTTCCCATGATGCCACCTGGAAGGCCACGCCCCCCTCTGGCCCTGTGCCTGGCGTGCCGTTAGCCCCGCCCACTGCAGAGAGGTACACACAGACTGTAGGACTCTATTACCCATCAGCCACTGAGCTCGACAGGAAGGAGCAGCAGAGGGCGCTACAACTCAGCAGGCAGCAGGCGTCCAGAGACCGCCAACCGCTGCTGACCGCCATCAGCCCGGGACGAGGTAAAGTACTACTGATACTACTGATACTACTACTGATACTACTGATACTAGTACTGATCTACTCCTACTACTACCCAGGCTAAGATAAGGGTTAGGAGTGTTGGTTCCGGTTAGGTGTAGGAGTGTTGGGTTAGGATTAAGAGTGTTGGGTTAGGAGTGTTGGGTTAGGAGCGTTGGGTCAGGAGCGTTGGGTTAGGAGCGCTGGGTTAGGGTTAGGAGCGTTGGGTTAGGAGCGTTGGGTTAGGGTTAGGAGCGTTGGGTTAGGGTTAGGAGCGTTGGGTTAGGAGTGTTGGGTTAGGAGCGTTGGGTTAGGAGTGTTGGGTTAGGAGCGCTGGGTTAGGGTTAGGAGCGTTGGGTTAGGAGCGTTGGGTTAGGGTTAGGAGTGTTGGGTTAGGAGTGTTGGGTTGGGGTTAGGAGCGTTGGGTTAGGAGCGTTGGGTTAGGAGTGTTGGGTTAGGAGTGTTGGGTTAGGAGCGTTGGGTTAGGAGCGTTGGGTTAGGAGTGTTGGGTTAGGAGCGTTGGGTTAGGGTTAGGAGCGTTGGGTTAGGAGTGTTGGGTTAGGAGCGTTGGGTTAGGGTTAGGAGCGTTGGGTTAGGAGCGTTGGGTTAGGAGTGTTGGGTTAGGAGCGTTGGGTTAGGAGCGTTGGGTTAGGAGCGTTGGGTTAGGAGTGTTGGGTTAGGAGCGTTGGGTTAGGAGTGTTGGGTTAGGGTTAGGAGCGTTGGGTTAGGAGTGTTGGGTTAGGAGCGCTGGGTTAGGGTTAGGAGCGTTGGGTTAGGGTTAGGAGCGTTGGGTTAGGAGCGTTGGGTTAGGGTTAGGAGCGTTGGGTTAGGAGTGTTGGGTTAGGAGCGCTGGGTTAGGGTTAGGAGCGCTGGGTTAGGGTTAGGAGCGTTGGGTTAGGGTTGGGAGCGTTGGGTTAGGAGTGTTGGGTTAGGAGCGTTGGGTTAGGAGTGTTGGGTTAGGAGCGTTGGGTTAGGGTTAGGAGCGTTGGGTTAGGAGTGTTGGGTTAGGAGTGTTGGGTTAGGAGTGTTGGGTTAGGAGCGTTGGGTTAGGGTTAGGAGCGTTGGGTTAGGGTTAGGAGCGTTGGGTCAGGAGCGTTGGGTTAGGAGTGTTGGGTTAGGGTTAGGAGCGTTGGGTTAGGAGCGTTGGGTTAGGGTTAGGAGCGTTGGGTTAGGAGCGTTGGGTTAGGAGCGTTGGGTTAGGAGTGTTGGGTTAGGAGCGTTGGGTTAGGGTTAGGAGCGTTGGGTTAGGAGTGTTGGGTTAGGAGTGTTGGGTTAGGAGCGTTGGGTTAGGGTTAGGAGCGTTGGGTTAGGGTTAGGAGCGTTGGGTTAGGAGCGTTGGGTTAGGAGTGTTGGGTTAGGGTTAGGAGCGTTGGGTTAGGGTTAGGAGCGTTGGGTTAGGAGCGTTGGGTTAGGGTTAGGAGCGTTGGGTTAGGGTTAGGAGCGTTGGGTTAGGAGCGTTGGGTTAGGAGCGTTGGGTTAGGAGCGTTGGGTTAGGATTAGGAGCGTTGGGTTAGGAGCGTTGGGTTAGGAGCGTTGGGTTAGGAGCGTTGGGTTAGGAGTGTTGGGTTAGGAGCGTTGGGTTAGGATTAGGAGCGTTGGGTTAGGAGCGTTGGGTTAGGAGCGTTGGGTTAGGAGCGTTGGGTTAGGGTTAGGAGCGTTGGGTTAGGAGCGTTGGGTTAGGAGCGTTGGGTTAGGGTTAGGAGCGTTGGGTTAGGAGTGTTGGGTTAGGAGCGTTGGGTTAGGATTAGGAGCGTTGGGTTAGGAGCGTTGGGTTAGGATTAGGAGCGTTGGGTTAGGGTTAGGAGTGTTGGGTTAGGAGTGTTGGGTTAGGAGCGTTGGGTTAGGAGCGTTGGGTTAGGGTTAGGAGCGTTGGGTTAGGAGCGTTGGGTTAGGATTAGGAGCGTTGGGTTAGGAGCGTTGGGTTAGGGTTAGGAGCGTTGGGTTAGGAGTGTTGGGTTAGGAGCGTTGGGTTAGGATTAGGAGCGTTGTGTATCAGCAGATTGTCTCTTGTTGTTCTTCAGGTTTCTGGAGGAAGCAGCTGGATCATGTTTGTGCTCACCTGAGGAGTTACGCCCAGAACAACGCCCCCTTCAGGGCTCTGCTGGGAGAGCCTCGCCTGGGCCGGGTACAACACACCTCAACACACACCCGTACTTCACTTCACCTGTACCTCACCTTCAGACTCAGTTTGTGCTGTCGGGCATCAGGTTCACCTGAGCAGGTGTCGGCAGCGTTGCGGTTCCCTTCCAGGGTGTCACATGACTTGTTGTGTTCCTGCTTCCTTCAGATGGTTTCTGCTGTGATTCAGGAAGATCGTTACGAAGTCAGTCTGACCGTCAGCTTCGTGTCAGCTGGACGGGAAGAAAAACAGGTTTGATTAATGAAATCTGAGCTGCGACTCAATCTGGCAGAACAATGTAGTGAAGTGTGGAGTCCTGACTGACTGACTGAGTGACTGAGTGACTGAGTGATGTGTGTTTGGTCTCAGGTGTGTGCTGAACAGGTTGGACCAGCAGGTGACGGCGTTTTACCTGCTGGACGCTCTGAGACTCTGAGCAGCGTCACAGAGCGATCAGCAGACAGCAGCAGCCTCAGTAAGAACTCACAACACAAACAACAACAGTCACTGAAGAAGTTTAAACATTTTAAAGCTTCAGTTCACAGCAGAGCAGGAAACTGACTTCTCTTTACAGCGGCTTTTTTTGTCCTCATGAAATATGTTTAGGGAACATTGTGGATCATTTCCAGGGCATTTTTTTTTCAGATGATGGAAAATACTTTAGTTGTATGTTGCATGACAGACCAACACTCAATGAGTCTTATTTTAAAAAGGGAAGAACATTAAATGGGTAAAAAAATACACTGATTTATAATCTCATTTTCACTCATTTAATACAGATTTTATTTTCAGAAGTACAAACAATGAACACAACGTGTCATAACAACGTCAGTTCATAATTTCTACATATTTCTAACCGAGTTTCATTGAGGTTAGAAAGGTGGGGGGGACTGTAAACATCTGTTAAAACATCAGTCAGTGCTCCTCTGTGGTTTTATTTGTGCGTCTGACAGGAAGTGATCTGGCAGCTCTGATGAAACCTCCTAAACTGAACCCAGCGCCCAAACCTCCGGTAAGAAACTTTCATCTGCTGCTCACATTTAAAAGGGAGACAAACCGAGGTTCTTCCTGTTCATTTCTGAATCTTGTGTGTGATTGGTTGTCCCGGCTGCAGGTGAAGGACAGTCAGCTGCTGAAGGAGCTGGGTCCGGGTCGAGGTCAGATCAGCGTCGTCCAGCAGCTCCTGGATCAGGTAGAAGCCTCTCCGGCCAATCAGCAGCTCCCCTGGCTCACCTGACGTTAACTCTGACTGCGTTTGTTCATCAACCAACAGGGGGCGGATCCTTCCTGCTGCGGGAGCGACGGCCGACACGCACTCGCTGTTGCCGTGGTGAACGGTCACCATGACGTCCTTCCTGTTCTGGTGCAGCGAGGTGCCGACATCAACCAGCAGTCCGGACAGTAAGAAGACAATTTATGATTAATTAATAACTTGACATCTTAACTGTTTGGGTCTGTTAGATGTCAAACTACGAGTCAAAACAGGTTGGTTTCATGGACTGAAACATTTTAAAACTTATAATCAAAATTTAACATCAATACAAAAACGTATTTAGATGCAAATTCATCCTTTGAGGCACACATGAAAATGAAATTACTCCTCATTAAACTCATAAAGCTGTGCCCGGGGCTCAGGCAGCATGTTCAGCTGGTAACCGGCAGGTTGGTGGATCGAGCTGACCCAGGGACGACATAAACAGCTAACATCATGTGAAGGGTTAGAAAAATAAATGAGTTCATAATAATAATCATCAGTAGCTGTTGTATGAATGTTAATTGGCATATTTGTCAACCAAAAGGTTGATGGTTAAATATGGGGCAGCTGCGGCTCGGTGGTAGAACAGGTCGTCCACTAATCAGAAGATTGGCGGCTCGTTTCCCGGCTCCTCCAGTCTGCATGTCAAAGGGCAAGATGCTCCTGATGACTGTACCGTTGGGACCCTGCATGGTAGCACTTTGAGTGGTTGGAAGACAAGTGAGGTCCATTTAGCATAAAACCTGAACTTGTCATCAGCTCCACTAATGTTACTTTATTATTTTATAACTTATTAACAAAATAACACAAGCATCTGTAACAAAGCTGCTTTAGTGAAGAAAGCTGAAAGCAGTGTTGGGTCTCACCGGCTGACAAAGGGAGTCCTCAAGAATCTCAGTTTCCCCAGAGTCCTTGCTTGTTCGCACCCAAATGTGAACTCCACCAGGAACAGAATCTGACACATGAAGTCTGAAATGACTTCTGTCTATTTCAGTTTACAGAACTCAGCTGTGTCTCCATAATAAGGATAGTAAAGATAAAGTCCAGCATAGAGAGGCTGAGTGAATGTGGTCTGGACTCTGTGGAGGAGAGTCATGGTTTCAGAGACGCTGTAGAAGGACAGAATACCTGCTCTGTGATCCAGATACACTCCTATTCTGGAGGAACCAGGACCTGAGACGAGAGTTTCGATTTTGTCAAACCAAAATTTGTAACAATTAGTTTGATAATATAAAGCCCAAGATTTATCATTAAATCCAAAGCCACATTCATTCGAGCCTCCTGCTCTGCTGATATGCTTGTATGCGACTGCTACACCAACTCCTCTCCCTCTCCACTCCACCTCCCAGTAACAACGTCCAGTCAGACTCTCTCTACTCAGGACCTGACACCATCCAGTGAATTTCTCTGGGTGATCAGAATGAGACTGTTGTTGACTTGTTAATTCTGCTTTTCTGTTCCCACCAGATAAAAACAGCTGTGTGTGTGCTGTGTTTGGATCCAGAGTGATTTCACATGAATATCTCAAGAATCCAGCTCTGGTCTTGGGTTCTGGTTCTGACAATAAAACGTCCACATCAGTCACTGCCAGTGAGATGTTTGTCTTTTTCCCCGTCAGGATGTCCTGTAGTTGATCTCTGAGCTCTGACACAGCTGCTGTCACATCCTCAAAGTATCTCAGAGGACGGATATTGATGCTGGATGAGTCTGTAGATGCACTGAGTTGTGACAGTGAGGGGTAGTTGAGTAGAAACTGGGTGTGATCCTCAGTGTGTGAGAGCTTCTTCAGCTCAGTGATCTCCTGCTCCAGCTTCTCCTGAAGCTCTTTGACTCGACTCACTTCAGTTTCCTGCTGGGATCTGATCTGCTGCTTCACATCAGAGCTTCTTTTCTGGAGGAGACGGATCAGTTCAGTGAAGATCTTCTCACTGCCCTTCACGGCTTTATCAGCAGAGCGATTGATGGCCTCCACCTCCTGTTGAAGCAGCTTCACATCTTTCTCTCTGTCCTGGATTCTCTGCTGGATGTTTTGGCAGATGTTCTCCTGGAGCTTCTCCGAGGGGTCGACCAGCTTGTGTTTCTTAAATGGAGCTACATCATAATGAGGTTGGAGATGTTTCTCACAGTAAGAGACCAGACACTGCAGACAGGACTGGAGGGCTTTCAGCTTCCTCCCAGTGCAGACATCACAGGCCACATCTTCAGGTCCAGCATAGCAGTGATCAGCAGGAGCAGCTTGGAGTCCAGTCTTCTTCAGCTGCTCCACTAAATCTGCTAACATGGTGTTTTTCCCCAGGACAGGCCTCGGTGTGAAGGTCCGTCTGCACTGAGGGCAGCTGTAGATCCTCCTCTGATCCTCTCCATCCCAGTGTGTTTTAATACAGCTCATGCAGTAGCTGTGTCCACAGGGAATAGTCACCGGATCCTTCAGTGGTTCCAGACAGATCGAACAGCTGATTGTTTCACGGTCTAGCTGATCCCCGCTCTGCACCATTTCAGCTCTCAGTGGTAACGACTGTCAGATTTTCACTTCTGGGGAAGTGAAACAGGTTTGAGCTCTGATCTGCAGTGAATGCAGCCTGCAGCTCTTGTACTGCGTCACATGTTAGTTACACCCATCATCAGACTGTAGATCTGAAGGGGAGGGAACAAGGACACATGCGTACAGAGTGGAGCTTGTTGTGTTTGAGGGAACAGGGAGGGGTTTCCTGCTTCGCCACATTCCAGGTTTGCACTGGAGTCGGCAACACCTCCACTGGAACCTGAACATGTGCAGGAACGTTATGTTCAGCGATGAGTCCAGATCCTGCCTATGGCAGTTGGATCATAGGATTAAAGTGTGGAGAAGACGTGGAGAACGCTACGCTGATTGATTCACCGATAGATTAGCAAGATAAACATCTTCTGGTGGAGGCAGTGTGATGGTGTGGGGCAGCTTCTCCCTCACTGGAAATATGAGGCTTGTCATCATTGGAGGCAATCTCAATACAGAGATATCGAGATGAGATTCTGCAACCAGCAGCAATCCCATATCTCCACAGTCTAGGACCAGACTCTATCATCTAAGATGACAACACTCACCCAGAGCGGGGTTTATCAGAGACTACCTCCAGACTTTGGGAGTGGAGAGGATGGAACGACCTGCCAGCAGTCCTGACTTCAGCCCCATGGGACACTTGTGGGATCAGCTTGCTGTTCATGCCAGAGTGACCAACACAACCACGTTGGCTGACTTGTGACAACTGCTGGTTGAAGAATGGGACACCATCTCACAGCAGTGTGTGACCAGCATGAGGAGGAGGTGCTAGGCTGTTGTGGCTGCGTATGATACTTCCACATCGCTACTGAGGCTCCTGTTTGTTAAATAAATACATTGTTAAATGGCCAATATGTCTGGTTTCTTCAAACTTTAATCATCCAATGCACCAAACACTAAAGAAAAGTCAATTGCAGAATAAACTGTTTGGCATTGGCAGAGAAGATTTGGCGAGTTCTGTAGTGATTGTGCTCGGGGGTGACCAGTGGGATCCATAGTGCCCCAAACGCAGGGTCATTTTGGAACAAAGTTTCTTTGATGTTAAAAAAATTTGATGGGTTCAATACTGTCATCATTGTTGACATAATCCGTATGTTTCAAATCTTTTTGCCAAACAGAAAGTCAACCATTTGGATTTTGTGTGATGTTTGAGGCCTTTAGGAGCTGCGGAAACTAATGAAACTTTGCACCCATGTTCAAACTAGTAAATATTTCAATTTGTATCAAAATTTGGTTTGGGTGTGGCATTTGGGCTCTTTAGCGTCTCCTAATTACTTTTAGCATTTTTGAGGTGCTAGGTGGGCTTGAAAACTCATGAAACTTAGCACATGATATGAGTTGTGGGCTTGGATGTAGCAAAATGCCTCAATAGCACCTCCTACAAAAGTCAAAGCTTCTCCTTTAAATGTAATATAGATGGTCAAAATTAGGTAGACAGGAGTAACGTTTCTGGACTTTAAAAAAATACTCTTGAAGCCATACCATAAGTCCAACAGGAAGTCAACCATTTTGAATCAATTTAGCTTTTTCTTTGCGAAGCGAAGCCATTGACAGAGGCATTGACTCCTCCTAGAGATCTAACCCACATGACTCTAAATTTGGTGACAACCAAAGAAGTTTTTAGTGTTTATTGAAAGCCCTTAGTGTGGCGTGACAGTCAGTTTTGTCCAAAGCATGTTTGGGGCATTAACTCGGCTTTACATTGTCCAATCTGCTCCAAATTTCTCATGCATGATAAGAGTCCTGGCCTGAACACATTTACATGTCAATATAGAGTCATAGTCATGGCGCCACCTACTGGCAACAGTAAATCAGCTTTATGGTGGTGTCTACACATGATATACAGCAACATGACATATAATTATTGGATGTTCTCTGGTACCATCTGTATCAGGTGCCCTCTGGTAAATGTTTCGCTGCATCTCTGCAGTAACAGCAGTTCGACTGCATGTGTTAAACTTCCTTCTGGCTGCTGCTCCACTGCTTCATTAGAAGCTCCATAAATAAATAACTGTTGTTAATAATGTAATATCTCCTCAGACCATGCCACTGTTTTATTTTATTTTAAAGTCCCTTGAATCTTGAATGTGTTGTAATCCTCCTCTTCCTCAGGATGAAGAACACTGCCCTGCATGAGGCTGCAGCTCTGGGCTCTGAAGGCCTGCAGTGTGCAGAGGTCCTGCTCAGGTAACAAACATCACACCTGCTGATGATGATAAGTGACTGACTTATCTAACAATGACATCATCCTCTGTCATAATGACATCACACCCACCAGCTGTTTGTGTTCCAGCTGTAAGGCCGGCCTGAGGCGCAGGAACGCCGCCGGTCACACGGCGTATGACGTGGCGGTGAGCTCCGGCTGTAACGTCATGGTGTCCCTGCTCGCTGCTCGGACAGGACGCGACATACTGGGCAAACTGGGAAAACCCAAACTGAACCTGGATGTTTTCTGACGGAAACGGACTTCACTTTTATTGGAGGCGTGATGATGTCACTACTGACCAAACTGAGCACCTGTACCTGCAAACAAGAGCAAAGATGATTTTGTGTGTAAATGTATAATAAACAGGAAGCTGTTCAACAGGTTACATGTAATAGTTAAATGTTTTGTTTAAAGGAACAGTTCATATGTTTTTATTTTCTTCACTGTGATCTGATGTAGATGTTTAGAACAGGAATGTGAGGAACATCACTTGTTACAGTTTTAATAATATGAAAGTTTCATTAAATATGATTACTGGTGTTATTTTGGTCTAAATGTAAAACATAAATCCACCATGGTAATACTGCATGTAAATACATGCTAACCCTGCGTTAGGCTGCAGAAACAAACTGCTGATTCTATTGATTAGTTAATTAACTTGAGAGGAAACTTGAGCAAACTTGTGTGTGAAACAGGTGACATCTTTGTGCTCTTGTATGTTCAGTGTTTCTTCAGATCTTATTCTTATTCTGTGTAGCGTTGACAAAAATAAACTAATATTTTACAGTATGGGTTTGTGTGTTAAATCTTTAATGCTAATACATGTAATATGAAATACACATTTGCACACAGGTTTATAATATTTCCCTGCTGGACAACCTGCACTCTGCGGACTGAATGAATGACTGAAATAAAAATAACCAGACAATTTTACTTAGACGACCTTTATACAGTCAGGTCATCAGTCGACCTGAACTCTGGTGCTACCTGGCCAGAAGCTGTCGTGACACATGGCGTTGACGGAGGGGATGTGGTTTGGTCGGACATAGCAGTAGTCGATGGGGGCGTCAGGTTCAGGGACCCAGTCAGGATCCTTCCTGTGAGGGTAAGCTCTGATCTCTGCCAGCAGCCTCAACTTCACCGGACGGTTCTCATAATCCCTCCTGAAACACACATACAGTTCTACTACTGTAACAGTTTTAGCACTGACTGTTGAAACTTGTTCAATGTGCTTTGGAGATTTGTGTTTTGTTTTAATTTTGTTTGCATTTATTTTATTTCCCCACACACACTGTATGTGTGTTACTGGAAGATGTCACATGGGATGGGTCAAATGTTTTATATGACAGACATGAAAATAAAAAATTAAACTCCTACTACTATTATCATTAAAGAGGGTCCATCTCTGCCTAGAGCAGAACCTCTTTACCTGATGAGGGGTTTCAGGATGCGGGAGGTATACGGACTCTTGGATGCTCTGGTCCAAACTGCCTTCTAGCAGCATGAGTAAGGACAGTCTAGGCCTATAGCAGCATATCTAAGGGCAGTCTAGGCCTATAGCAGCATAACTAAGGGCAGTCTAGGCCTATAGCAGCATAAGTAAGGGCAGTCTAGGCCTATAGCAGCATATCTAAGGGCAGTCTAGGCCTATAGCAGCGTAACTAAGGGCAGTCTAGGCCTATAGCAGCATAAGTAAGGGCAGTCTAGGCCTATAGCAGCATAACTAAGGACAGTCTAGGCCTATAGCAGCGTAACTAAGGGCAGTCTAGGCCTATAGCAGCATAACTAAGGGCAGTCTAGGCCTATAGCAGCATAACTAAGGGCAGTCTAGGCCTATAGCAGCATAACTAAGGGCTGATCCAAGGCCAGCCTGGTCAGACCTAACTATAAGCTTTATCAAAGAGGAAAGTTTTAAGCCTACTCTTAAACATAGAGAGGGTGTCTGCCCCTCGGACCGAATCTGGGAGATGGTTCCACAAGAGAGGAGCCTGATAGCTGAAGGCTCTGCCTCCCATTCTACTTTTAAATACTGTAGCAACCACCAGTAAACCTGCATACTGGGAGACCAGTGCTCTAGTGGGATTATATGGTACTATGAGTTCTTTCAGATAAGATGGTGTCTGACCGTTAAGAGCTTTGTAAGTAAGAAGAAGGATTTTAAATTCTATTCTGGATTTTACTGGAAGCCAATGCAGTGAAGCTAAGATGGGGGAAATATGATCTCTTTTCTTAGTTTTAGTCAGAACAGGAGCAGCTGCATTCTGGACCAGCTGCAGAGTCTTTATAGACCTGTTAGGGCAGCCTGATAATAATGAGTTACAATAATCAGCCTAGAAGTAACAAATGTGGATTATTGTTTCTGCATCTTGTTGGGAAAGGATGTGTCTGATTTTAGTGATATTACGAAGGTGAAAAAAGGCAGTCCTTGAAATGTGTTTTATGTCGGAGTTAAAGGACATATCCTGATCAAAGATAACTCCCAGATTCCTTACGGTAGTGTTGGAGGCCAGGGTAATGCCATCTAGATTAGATAAATCATTAGATAATGTGTTTCTAAGGTGTTTAGGACCAAACACAATAACTTCAGTTTTATCTGAGTTTAGTAGCTGATATGGATATTAGCAACATTGATATCTATGCAGACACATGAACTATAAAGAAACTTGAGATGAGTTACAAAAACATTTAAAGCTGAACTTAGCTCAGACTGAGACCAGTTCAACCAGTCAGTCTGCATACTGAGATAGTGATCAGATGACGATGTGGCACAAACACACAAACACAGACACAAAAACACAGCTTTGCTTCACTTCACTTCATCTGAGGAAAGCTGAACTTGAACTGAAGCTCATTTTCTGCCCAGAGAGCTGCACACTGATGAAGTTCATGAGAAAAAGTTCAGTAAGTGGAGCTCTGGTTGATTTCTCTTGGTCTTTGAGTCTCTCCATAGACAGTGTGTGATTGTTGTAGGAGTTTGTCAGCTTTGGAAACTTTCTGGTTGTTGTCAGGTAAAGATAGCGTCTGTGTGAGTTGGACTCATGCAGAAAAATCCTCCTGTGGTTAAATTCTTGTACGTTATGTTTATGGGTTATTATTACTGATACATTGATGTGTAAAGAACATTTTACTGTTGTAGTTGGTGGAGGAGTTTCTGTTTATTTGACAAAAGAGAAACAGGTTTAAACATGTAAATTAAACAAAGTTCATACTGACAAGTTTATATGTTTAGAGTCAGATTAATTTGCTTTTTCTTTGATTTATTATTCAGTGTTGCTTTTTCAAACTCCCAATATTTAAACTGTGAAGAAAGTCAGACTGTCTGTTCAGGACTCTGTCTGTACGACAGCTCTAAGCTTGTAAATTTCACTCGTACCTCAGAGAGAAGTCTCAGAAAATTGGTGAAGCCACAAATTCTCTTAAATCACTCGTACATGTCACTTAAGAACAAATCTGTTGGTTTAAGTTCTTCTTGTATGAGGCTCATTGTGAGCATTGTGAAAGTGATTTGTTAGATATGACACTGCAGCTCAAAGTGCCAACAACATGGAAACTGATGAGTGTATTCAGTATTGAAGTGGATGAGCTGCTTTCCTCCAATCAGAGCTCTGTGTGTTTGTCATGTGACTGAGAGGAACGATGAGAAATAATGTGTTGTTGTGTTTGTGTGAAGGTGTTTCTCTGCTATGGATCAGTGTGAGGACAGAGAGGAGGGAGTCCCTCCCTCTAAAAGCTCTCTGTGTGGGGAACATGACAGCCAGACCAAAGCTCAGAGGTGAGATGAGGATCTCTAACTGTCCATCACTGTTCTCCACTCACATCACTCCACCATCATTATTCACTCTCAAAGCTCTGTGTGTGTTGTGTTGAAGAACAAAGAAGCAGCACATACCAGACTCTGCTGGACCTGGACCTGGACCTGGACCTGGACCTGGACCTGCACTCAGCTGTGTGTCCATGAAGAGTGACCGGTCCATGGGGAATCCTATGTATTTTAAACGTGGACAACCTGCTGATGGAAGGTCAGAATGTAAAGCTGCAAAGACTGAACAGACTTTTCATTTCTATCCAACATGCACATTTATCAGAGCTGTTGTTGACAGTGACTGGTCCAATATTATTCCTAAATATGAGACAAAATATTGAAAAATTTCAGTTCCATTACAAAACTTTTTCAATGTATTATTGACAACATCATTGTTCCAAACAGGACTGACTGGGTTTTATCCAAATGTATTGAAAGCTTGTTATCTATGAGCCACTCTCTCACACTTCAGTTCACACTCAAAGCTCTGTGTGTGTTGTGTTGAAGAACAAAGAAGCAGCACAGACCAGATTCTGCTGGACCTGAACCTGGACCTGGACCTGGACCAGACTGTGTGTCCATGAAGAGTGACGGGTCCATGGCGGAACCTATCTATTTTAAACGTGGACAACCTGCTGATGGAAGGTCAGAATGTAAAGCTGCAAAGACTGAACAGACTTTTCATTTCTATCCAACATGCACATTTATCAGAGCTGTTGTTGTTTCAGGATCCAGCAGCAGAGACCAGACTCTCCTGGACCTGAACCCAGCTGTCTGTCCTTTAAGAGCGACCGGTCCATGGGGAATCCTTTGTATTTTAAACCTGAACAACCTGCTGATGGAAGGTCAGAATGTAAAGCTGCAAAGACTGAACAGACCTTTCATTTCTATCCAACATGCACATTTATCAGAGCTGTTGTTGTTTCATATTTCCAACATGGTCACAAGATGTTAACCCTCCTGTTGTCCTCAAGTAATGACAACAGGGGTCATTATGTGCTATCATCAAAAAAATTAAAATGGTTTTAAAACAGTATCTACAAAGTACAACAAAGACAGTTTGATGGCTGAAGTAAAACTGGAATTGCAGATTTCATTATAAACCTGTGACCATGTTCCATAAATAAGTCCTGACCTGACTTCTATAAGCTCCTCTCATGTTTAACAGCTGGATGTGTAACAGGAGGCTGTTCCACAACACGGCAGCAGCTTAAAAAAGGAACTTCTGGCTACATTATTCACTGGAGGGACTTTATATGAACACACACTGGCCCTGGTGTTATAGCCATGCTGAGTATGTTCCATTGTTATCTGTGAAGTATTGAGGAGCAAACCCATTGATAATGTTGAACATATGATGCAGCTTCTGTTGTTCTACTCTGAGCTGTACTGGCAGCAGTCCTACACTTCTGAATTCATCACCAACATCAGTTAAAGAGGAAACATTTAATAAATACTGAATAATATTATTTTGCATCACCTGCAGTTTGTTCCTAAATTCAGATGTCAAACCACTGAACCAATCAGAACAGGCAGAATCAAACTGACGCTGCACCAATGAGGACATGAGAAGTTTCTCAACAGAAAAGTCAAAAAGAGTCTTAGTCTGTGAAACAGGAACTGAAGTTTTCTGCCACTCTTAGATAATATTTGATCAACAACAGATTCACAGGACAGTGACGGGTCCAATATTATTCCTAAATATGAGACAAAATATTATAAAATTCAGTTCCATGACAAAAGATATTCAATGTATTTTCTCTTTGTTTCAGAAAGAATTGACTCAGATTAACCCAAATGTATTGAAAGCTTGTTATCTATGAGCCACTCTCTCACACTTTCTGATTCATTACTAAGAGTTGTGAATTTCACTGACATCATTCCCAGATACCAGTAATGCAGAATCATCAGCATACAGCAGCAGCTTGCATGTCACAGCAGCTGTTGTATCATTTATATACATAAGAAATAAAAGAGGCCCTAAAATAGAACCATGCAGCACCACACATGTAATATCCTGAGGTTCTGATAGAACCACTTCAACATCACCATCAGCATATTGTGATAAGACAAGATGTTCAAAAACCTCAGATATGACTTGCCTACTTTCTCATTTATGGACACCTGAATGTCATTTTCATACTGGGAGCTGCCCAGTTCAACCAGTCTGATACAAGCAGACACTGAGCAGCTCCACTGGAGCAGCTGGAGGTTGTAGCTGCCTTGCTCCAGGGCACTTCAGCAGTGTACAGTGAGGGAGGGAGAGCTGTATGGAGGGTTGTTCAGAGCTGTTGGGACTAAACCAAACTGACTGATGAAGCAAAACACTGAGCTGAAAGCTACAAACAGACTGAGCTGTTGATTCTCAGTGGGATCAGCAGGACTAGTAAAGCTTTACCACTACAGGGAGTCATCTGATTCTCTGTTCACATCCAAATATCACTTGATGGACCTTTAGCTTGTGTTTGTCTCTGTGTGGACAGACATAATGTGAGCTCATTCTTCATGATTCCTCCACAGAGTGGACCAGGAGAGCTCAGAGGTTCCCAGTGGTCAGTCTGCCCAGCAGCATCAAACACACCTGGACTCCATATTTATGGTCTGTACATGTACAACAACTACTTTTACATCTATTCTGTTCACAATCATCTCCATGCTGCACTTTGTAGACCAGTGGATTGTCAGTCTGTCCAACATGGATCTGATGTTTGCTTCATGATTTCAGTTTGATTGTGTCATTCATATAGTACTCTGTTCCAGCTGCTGGAGGAGAACATCGTCACTTTTGTGAAGAACGAGCTGAAGAAGATGCAGAAGGTTCTGAGTCCAGATTACCCAGAATGCTTAGAGAGTCAGAGTGAGGATGAGGAGGTGTTGGACGGTGAGGAGGAAGAGCAGAGGAGGAGCAGCAGAGAAGCATTTCTGAAGATCACACTGCACTTCCTGAGGAGACTGAAGCAGGAGGAGCTGGCTGACCGTCTGCAAGGCAGTAAGAGGATTTCTATAAAGATTTAACATGATGGATAAATGAAACATTTACTGATGTCTCAACAGATGGAGGAAAATATGTTTGATGTTTAATTAAATGTTGAAATATTTATTCTATACTTCATTTATTGATCCGTTTTATGTGTGTTCATTCAGGGTTTGGTGGCAGGTGTCAACATAAACTCAAGTCTAACCTGCAGAAGAAGTTCCAGTGTGTGTTTGAGGGGATTGCTAAAGCTGGAAACCCAACCCTTCTGAATCAGATCTACACAGAGCTCTACATCACAGAGGGAGGGACTGCAGAGGTCAATGACGAACATGAGGTCAGACAGATTGAAACAGCATCCAGGAAACCAGACAGACCAGAAACAACCATCAGACAAGAAGACATCTTTAAAGCCTCACCTGGAAGAGATGAACCAATCAGAACAGTGATAACAAAGGGAGTGGCTGGCATTGGGAAAACAGTCTTAACACAGAAGTTCACTCTGGACTGGGCTGAAGACAAAGCCAACCAGGACATACACTTCACATTTCCATTCACTTTCAGAGAGCTGAATGTGCTGAAAGAGAAAAAGTACAGCTTGGTGGAACTTGTTCATCACTTCTTTACTGAAACCAAAGAAGCAGGAATCTGCAGGTTTGAAGAGTTCCAGGTTGTGTTCATCTTTGACGGTCTGGATGAGTGTCGACTTCCTCTGGACTTCCACAACAATGAGATCCTGACTGATGTTACAAAGTCCACCTCAGTGGATGTGCTGCTGACAAACCTCATCAGGGGGAAACTGCTTCCCTCTGCTCGCCTCTGGATAACCACACGACCTGCAGCAGCCAATCAGATCCCTCCTGACTGTGTTGGCATGGTGACAGAGGTCAGAGGGTTCACTGACCCACAGAAGGAGGAGTACTTCAGGAAGAGATTCAGAGATGAGGACCAGGCCAGCACCATCATCTCCCACATCAAGACATCACGAAGCCTCCACATCATGTGCCACATGCCAGTCTTCTGCTGGATCACTGCTACAGTTCTGGAGGAGCTGTTGAAAAGCAGAGAGGGAGGAGAGCTGCCCAAGACCCTGACTGAGATGTACATCCACTTCCTGGTGGTTCAGTCCAAACTGAAGAAGGTCAAGTATGATGGAGGAGCTGAGACAGATCCACACTGGAGTCCAGAGACCAGGAAGATGATTGAGTCTCTGGGAAAACTGGCTTTTGAGCAGCTGCAGAAAGGAAACCTGATCTTCTATGAATCAGACCTGAAAGAGTGTGGCATCGATATCAGAGCAGCCTCAGTGTACTCAGGAGTGTTCACACAGGTCTTTAAAGAGGAGAGAGGGCTGTACCAGGACAAGGTGTTCTGCTTCGTCCATCTGAGCGTTCAGGAGTTTCTGGCTGCTCTTCATGTCCATCTGACATTCATCAACTCTGGAGTCAATCTACTGGAAGAAGAACTGAAAACATCCCGGTGGTCTGAAGTGTTCAGAGGCAAATCAACACGTTTCTACCAGAGTGCTGTGGACAAGGCCTTGCAGAGTCCAAATGGACACCTGGACTTGTTTCTCCGCTTCCTCCTGGGTCTTTCACTGAAGACCAATCAGACTCTTCTTCGAGGCCTACTGACACAGACAAAAAGTAGCTCACAGACCAATCAGGAAACAGTCGAGTACATTAAGAAGAAGATCAGAGAAAAACTGTCTGCAGAGAGAAGCATCAATCTGTTCCACTGTCTGAATGAACTGAATGATGGTTCTCTAGTGGAGCGGATCCAACAGTACCTGAGATCAGGAAGTCTCTCCACAGATAAACTGTCTCCTGCTCAGTGGTCAGCTCTGGTCTTCATCTTACTGTCATCAGGAAAAGATCTGGATGTGTTTGACCTGAAGAAATACTCTGCTTCAGAGGAGGCTCTTCTGAGGCTGCTGCCAGTGGTCAAAGCTTCAAATAAAGCTCTGTAAGTACACAGATATTTATTGATTGATTTATTGTAAAGATATTCAAAGAGATTTTTTCAAGAGGGGAGAAAAATATTTATGAAGTAATTTTCCAAATGTATTCTCCAGACTGAGTGACTGCAATCTGTCAGAGAGAAGCTGTGCAGCTCTGTCCTCAGTTCTCAGCTCCCAGTCCTCTATTCTGAGAGAGCTGGACCTGAGTAACAACAACCTGCAGGATTCAGGAGTGAAGCTGCTGTCTTCTGGACTGGAGAGTCCACACTGTACACTGGAAACACTTCGGTAAGGATTCATCAACCTGCTCAACTGATCACCATTTAAACTATTTATACAAGGGATTGACTGAGATTGATTCATTTGATTTATTGAATGGAACAGTGTGCATTATTAAGCCTAAATGATGCACTGCATCGGAGTTAGCTTGACGCTAAGTTGCATCCATAGTCCCCCACAATCAAAACATGCAACGGCACAACAACAAATAGTACAAAGCAAAAAAACAAACAAATTAACAAAACAAAAAACCCCACACAGACACCATAGATACACCATACAAAATACAAAGCTACACACAACAGCACATCACATACAAGCACAATGTCAGTTAAAAATTATTAATGTAAACTAGGCTCAGTTGTCACACACCTGATTCATCCTTAGTTGATTTTTTAATGTGGCCTTGAATGCATTGATAGAACTTTAGTTCTTCATATAATTGAGTAAGGCATTCCACTGAGTGGTGGTTTTCACAGTGAAAGCTGACTGCACAAATGCAGTGCGACAAAATGGTATAGTGCAATCTTGTCTAGATGATATTTTGGAGGATTAGTGATGACAGTATAAACACACTACTTTCTACTCCAGCAGTGATCTCTGATCATGTGATGTGTGTGTTGTTTTGTGTGTCTGCAGTTTGTCAGGATGTCTGGTCACAGAGAAAGGCTGTGCTTCTCTGGTCTCAGCTCTGAGATCCAACCCCTCCCATCTGAGAGAGCTGGACCTGAGTTACAATCATCCAGGAGACTCAGGAGAGAAGCTTCTGTCTGCTGGACTGAAGGATCCACACTGGAGACTGGACACTCTCAGGTACAGATGTCACTCATTTCAGTTGAATTGATTACTGCAGTAATTCCGTGGCTGCAATGAAGGGAATTGAAATAATTTATCCCGTTAGTTGTACAATCCAGATGCAGTGTCTGATGTCTCTCTGATAACCTGATGGTTTGTTCCACAGAATTATCTGAAAATTTGTAAACTGTTTGGAAAAAGGCAGGCACTTTGAAAAAAAAAATCCCCAAAGTGGCGTGCGCCAAAAATGAATCAAATTTATAAAACCATGCATACACACAAATTCAATTCAATTCAGTTTTATTTATAAAGCACCAAATCACAACAAAAGTCATCTCAGGGCACTTTTACATGGAGCAGGTCTAGACCATTTTAAGTTTTACGTCTTCAGTTGAGCAGGAAATTCAAATTTTGAAAACTAAAAAATTTGTTATCGCCGGGGGAGGTTAGTTTAGGTTAAATATCAGAATATTTCCATGGATTTAAGAAAGTTATTGATTATTATTATTATTATTGTTATTATTATTATTATTATTATTATTATTATTATTACTACTATCATTATTACCTTTGAGTCAAACATTTCAGTAAAACGTGCCTGTCCAGGCCTTTATTTAGTGATTTCTCATTGTGTTTTTTGTTTTTATTAGGAAAGTGAAGAGAATGCACTTTTTCTAATTTGGTTTCACTTTCACTTTGCACAACTACGCTGACACTTGCCAGTAATTTGGTGCCCTCCCACTGTAAGCCTCTTGCCCCTCCTGGATATTTGTTCTAGCTCCGACACTGCTTGACCAGTTGGGTTGAGAGAGATGGGGGGGTGCAGTGAAAGAGAACAGCAACAACACCAACAACAATCAACAACAGATACATAACTAGCAGTAACAAACATGTATGTGTGTTTATGAGTGTTTCTGAATAATATTAATATTAATGTAACACCCGTCCCATGTAGCTAGTTGGATATCTCAAGTGTTGTAGTACTATGGGCGGGGTCCTGGGTA
This sequence comes from Euthynnus affinis, assembly GCA_029490765.1. Taxonomy (NCBI): domain Eukaryota; kingdom Metazoa; phylum Chordata; class Actinopteri; order Scombriformes; family Scombridae; genus Euthynnus; species Euthynnus affinis. The sequence continues at coordinate 730,629 of CM055838.1, forward strand.
CATATATCTAGGTTTCAAATTTGGCGCGAAGAAATTAAACAAATTTAACTGTTTTTTAAGATAAGTAACTTAAGAATGAGATGTCAAATTATTGGGCGGTGCCTCCACTTAGCAGGAAAATTTAGTAAGTTTTTTAAAGATATTAAGATTTTAAATCCCACTAAGAATTTTGTTTAACGTATAACCTTTTTACTCAAAACACACCTTTATCAAATATAATCATGACACACACACTACACTCAAAGTTCAAATTAGGAATTTAGTTAGCAAAATGTAAATAAAAATATCCATTACCACAATTAATGATGATACAAAACATCGAATAGACCTCAATGAATTTCACTTGAAGACTTATAGCTTTTCTCAGAAATTACTATTCTTGTGGATTTACCAAATGTCACACACTTTAGCTTACCTAAAGGGCCCACACTCACACACACACACACACTGCAACAACATAAAATGTCCTTTTTTCAATAAGAAAACAAAAAAACCCCGTTGCAGGCCTGAGTCTTTGCTTGGGAGCGTGGAGACCTGAAACAAATGGCCGCTTCACTTGTACAAACAAGCAATAAAAAAAACAACAGTTCACTGGTTAGTAGTTAGTAGTTCGTTACTCACAAGTCTTGGAGGGGGAAAGGGGCAAAAAGGGGTAAACCGGCTAGATGATGAGATGAGGGAGCATCGATGACACCGGAGGTAACACAGTTCACTATGGCAACCGTGGCGCGAAGCACATCTACTCATCCAAAAGGGTCCAAGTTTGGCTTCCTGGTTCACAGTCTGATAGATGTGTACAACACCACATTTTAGTCACTTAGACTTAACACAAAATTATTATCTGAGCATATCATGTCGAGCTTTACACACGTCACATGCTAACACATTAACTATACAATACAATAGCATTGGCTATCAAGTGAATAATGTGCTAATATCGTACTAGCGTGCTAATATGCTAAGCGCGTTTAGCATTACCTCTAATAGCAGTATGGATCAAAACGAAACATTACAGAATATACACAGAGGTTAGTTTTACCTTCTGCGAGTGATATGATGTCTGATACGCTTGATGAGACTCTGCATCCATCCACCATAAACACCACACACTGCGACCACGTTTCCACTGTCTTCTTTAGCTTAGCTGTTTTACCTCTGACTGAACCCTGTTTTACACAGTACGGGGTCTCCTCTACATCCCGCCTCTACACATCTCCTACTGGCTAGCAAATAAACAAACAACCAGCATGATTGAACAAAACCCAATATATTCAATCCCATACCCTGTAAGGCTAGGTTGTAAACAAACATACTTTCTATGTGCACATCAACCAAACTTTCTCCATTAACATGAATTACACTCAACAAAATGACAAAGATTAATCAATCGGCTTATAATGATTTTAATTATATAAGGATATTTAACTCTTTTAATGAACTTGTTTTATCAGAGGAATGGTTTAAACATTAAAGCTTATTTATTTAACTATTTACATATTTGTCTGTCTTAAATGAAATATTTTAAGACTGGGCTACATTAATGATATTAAAGATAGCATATACAAAGTGAATAGTATTGGCCCAAGAACAGAACCTTCTGGAACTCTGTGTCTAACTTTCGCTTTCATGGAGGATCCATCATTAACATGAACAAACTGAAATCGATCTGATAGATAAATAAATGTATGTATATTTCCCTCTATAAATCACAGTCCACCTGATGACATGTTTACATGGATCAGCTTCACATCCTGCCTCCACACATCCACATTCAACCATAAATAGTCATTGTAAAAGTATTAATGAATTATTCACGCACCAATCAGTCTCCTTGTCTTTAGACACCTGACCAATCAGTGTCTAGAGTCAGTGTATCGGACCCTTTCTCGTCACTTGCACTCAGCAGCAGCAGAGGAAGGACAATACTAAACCTGGCCCTCTATTGGTTGGGGGATTTTGACAAGGTTGTTGCACAAGAAATCCAAGAGCAGAGGAGAAATATGAGAGCAGAAGTTCCACAAGCGCACAGAAGCAGCCTGAGTACGACACGAGAGCTGAAGCTGGAGCAGCAAATCTGTGCAAGCAACATTATATTTGAGTACAAGCAGACTGAGCAGGAAAAAGAGCAAATGTAAACACAAGCAGAGGCTATTTGAGTGCGAGGGCAGGGTTTTGACGGACAAAGTTACAAAATTTGAAAGTGAAATCAAAAAATCATGCTCTCAAATTAATATACCATGCTCTTGAATAAAGACGAAAAAGGAAAAATGCTCCATAGAACTGTGAGTCCTGTTCTACATTCAAGAGCTCCAAACCAAAAAGTCAAGTTTACTAATTTAATTTGGTTCATATTTTCTTTTATTGTCTATATTGCAGGGGTTGATGATACTCTTTTTCTAATTTTTTTTTAAATTCCATTTTAAAGGAATATGGTGATCATGCATGATATTTATACATGTATCACTTCCCAACCTCCCCACTCAAATACTATAAATTAATAATGATGAATTAATAATTGTTTTTCTCTGTAGCCTAACTATAACAGACCACACTAAGGGTGAATATCATTGATGAAGAGTCTTGCATTTGTTTTTTCAATATTCAGTGTTAAACCGAGTCCAAAACTCTAGATGTGGATAATTTTCAGAAAACCACCTGCATCTCAGCGTCATGTTTCACTCAGTAAAACTCTGATTTGATAAATCAGCAGTTATACAAAATGTGAAAACTGCGTCTTTATCTGGGAAACAGCACATTTATTAACTTTAAATGTAGGTAAAATTAATATTGAATTATGTTAAATATTGCAGCTGATTGTCAGCTGTAACCATCATGCAGGAATTTTAAACCTGTGTGAGACGAAATAACTTGTCAGTTGTCCAAAGATTGTTGAGGAAAGACAAACAGAAACAGGCGGTTTATCATTTTCATGTTAGTGTGAATCAGTTTAAACAGTCCTGTCATCTGTTCACAATACAAACTGCTGAGTCTGACAAGAAAAAGTCTCATTGTTCACATGATTTGACTTTGAGACGCCTGTTTCTGATTGGCTGAATGTAGCTGCTGTTGATAGTCACCATGTGATGTGATGGACAGTTGTGTTGCCTAGCAACAGCAAAGCAGCTGAGTGTGATCAAGATCAGAGCTGCTTTTTCTAGAGTGATGTCATGTCCATGTTTGCATGCTGAAAGAGAACGTGCTGCTCTGACCCCCCTCCTCCTTTCAGCCTGCATCCTGCTGGAGTCCGATGGTTGACACCAGGTCTGAGGAAGTGTAAGTGTGTTTTTCATTTCATTCATCAAAACAAAGCTCATTCACATCTTACTGAGGATGAAGATGATGTCATCATCAAAGAGATGATAGATCAATAACTGCAGCTATATTGTGTCTCATTCTCTCCATCAGATTTCTGTCAACTCGAACTGGATCCAAACACAGTAAACAGAAAACTCAAACTGTCTGACAACAACAAGAAGGTGACATATGTGAAGGAGAAGCAGCCATATCCTGATCATCCAGACAGATTTGATCACTGGCCTCAGCTGCTGTGTAGAAATGATCTGACTGGTCGCTGTTACTGGGAGGTCAAGTGCAGCGGATACGTTAATATATCAGTGAGTTACAGAGGAATCAGCAAGAAAGGAGACAGTAAAGACTGTTGGTTTGGAGGGAATGATCAGTCCTGGAGTCTGGACTGCTGTAGTGGTGGTTACTATGTCTATCACAATGAGAGACAAATATTAATTTCCTCCTCCTCTGTCTCTAACAGAGTAGCAGTGTATGTGGACTATCCTGCTGGCACTCTGTCCTTCTACAGAGTCTCCTCTGACACACTGATCCACCTCCACACCTTCAACACCACATTCACTCAACCTCTGTATGCAGGGCTCGGGGTTTATCTTGGTTCCTCAGCGACTCTGTGTGATCTGTAGGAGGAAGAGTCTCCTCCTGTTAGAGAAACTTTCTCACTGCTGACCAGATAGTTCAGTCTGTACAGGATCACACACAGCTGATGGTATTTAGTACCAACATGATCTCTCACTGCTTGTAAATGTAAACATGGTTTCCACATGATTGACAGTTTGTTTGTAAAATGAATCAAATGATAAACTGAGTCCAGTTGTTGTTGTTTTCTGTTGTTAGTGTATTAGAAAGGCTTGAACTGTAATGGGATAATGGGAATGGGATCTTCACTATGTTTTGTTGTAGTTCTTATAGTAGTTTCATAGTAAGTGTGTTACCTGATTCCTTCACTTCTTTAGAGATCACATGACTAATGATGGTCAGAACAACAGGCCTCCTATTGGCTGGTTAAATGAACACCTCTAATGGTGAAGGCTGAGGCTCAGCAGCTGGAGTGTGGCTGCTTTTATGCTGCCTTCATATCATATTGGAATGATGCTAATTATGAGATTGTGACTTGTAAATAGAATTCAGGTCAACATTCAAGTGGTAATTATGAAGTGGAAAAGCTGAAAGCTCTGATATTTACTGGATATGCTGGATTATTGTCAATAAGAGTATTTTTGAGTCGTCTTGATTTGTTGTGTGACATGAACGCTGGCAAGTTGTAAACATGGGAATGTTTCCCGCCTCTACCATCCATCCCATATGATGTGAACACAGCATTAGAGATGAGAAGTCCAGGAGCTGTTGTGTGTTTCTGACATACAGGAAGGATTTAGTTTTTCTCTGGAGTGTTTATTTAGTTCCTGTGTAGAGAATAAAGTTGATGATGATCAGTAGCTGATGTTAGTTTTCGCCATTTATTTTTGTGTGTGCATGTTAATTCATATCTAATTTCATCTAGTAGATTGAAGGTATTTGACAGTTTCAGAACTACGTGAATAAAATCTAAATGATGATACATATTATTTATATTGTTGTATTCTGGGTATTTCTAATATCCTGGCTACAGCCCTGAATATAAACAAAAAATAATAACAAAAATAATGTATTACACACTAACAATGGTGCAAAATGAACACGTTACCACGGAAACAATCCAGAAGACAAATCCAGTTGAATGCATGGACAGGTGTTTACTCCTGAGAGAGACAGACAAATTTGTAATATATTGGGAATATACGCTGATTTAAACTGACTTGTAATTGACATGAAACACAGCTGTAAATTCCTCCACATGTGCATCACGAGGCCATCTAGTGGACTGATAGTAGAACAACAGCAGCTGATTGCAGCTTTCATGGAAATCAAATGAACTGAACAGACAGACAAACATCCTGATATTAAAACACAAAGAGAGACAGACAAACACTGTAAAGGTATTTCAACAATATTTCCAACATGTGGAGGCTGACAAACATTCTGTCTTCATCCTCCCACCAGATGGAGCCAAACTCAACTCACTTTCACATCCTACACATAGTGTCTGGAAGAACATTGTTCTGATCATTTCTGTCTGGATTGATATGGATATTAGCAGCATTAATATCAATGCAGACACATGAACTTTAAAGAAACTAGTTTGAGTTTTACTGGATGAAACAGTTTGAGACAGAGCTGCTTGTCTTCATACAGTGAAGTTGGTTTGAATCAAGGATAAACAGAGCATGTTCTCTCACATCAAAAGGATTATGTGCTATGAAATAAAGATTAATCCACAATAATTACAACTATCAGCTTCGTTTGACCAACGTTTCATCAACAAAATGTCATTTTCACAACCTGTAATTTCAGAACACTTGACGAACATTTCACAACACAAAATGCACTCTGACTCTGTGCTGCTGTTTTTTCTGCTTTTTGAGCAGTGCGCAGTTTATGACTGACCAGCCAACATTCAGCATTCACTGTCATTCTGTCATTAAGTAAAGTGAAGTGAAATTTAGCACCTTTCTAGATCAGAGCAGATCAGTGCTTCATAGTAAAAGAGAAAATAGAGACACAATAGAAAAGTAAAAGCTGAAGTAGAGATGAGATGAGTTACAAAAACATTTAAAGCTGAACTTAGCTCAGACTGAGACCAGTTCAACCAGTCAGTCTGCATACTGAGATAGTGATCAGATGTGGCACAAACACACAAACACAGACACAAAAACACAGCTTTGCTTCATTTCTCTTCATTTAAAGACAGTTGATCTTGAACTGAAGCTCGTTTTCTGCCCAGAGAGCTGCACACTGATGAAGTTCATGAGAAAAAGTTCAGTAAGTGGAGCTCTGGTTGATTTCTCTTGGTCTTTGAGTCTCTCCATAGACAGTGTGTGATTGTTGTAGGAGTTTGTCAGCTTTGGAAACTTTCTGGTTGTTGTCAGGTAAAGATAGCGTCTGTGTGAGTTGGACTCATGCAGAAAAATCCTCCTGTGGTTAAATTCTTGTACGTTATGTTTATGGGTTATTATTACTGATACATTGATGTGTAAATAACATTTTACTGTTGTAGTTGGTGGAGGAGTTTCTGTTTATTTGACAAAAGAGAAACAGGTTTAAACATGTAAATTAAACAAAGTTCATACTGACAAGTTTATATGTTTAGAGTCAGATTAATTTGTTTTTTCTTTGATTTATTATTCAGTGTTGCTTTTTCAAACTCACCAGAGTTCACAGACTTCACAGCCTGACAGAAATAAATATTAATGCAGTCTATATAATCAAAAAGATGGAGATACTTCGTGCATAGCAGTGCCTCTTTCCTGGTCGCCCTCTGATGCTGAGCAAATTACAACATGAAGTGTTTTCCTCTAGTCTTCAAACCATCCAACAGCTTCCTGCAATAACATGTTCATTCTTTTCTCCAAAACCCCTGTAATATATGAACCCTTATATTTTATTTTAGTTGGTTTCTGTCTCATATTCAAACTGTGAAGAAAGTCAGACTGTCTGTTCAGGACTCTGTCTGTACGACAGCTCTAAGCTTGTAAATTTCACTCGTACCTCAGAGAGAAGTCTCAGAAAATTGGTGAAACCACAAATTCTCTTAAATCACTCATACGTGTCACTTAAGAACAAATCTGTTGGTTTAAGTTCTTCTTGTATGAGGCTCATTGTGAGCATTGTGAAAGTGATTTGTTAGATATGACACTGCAAATCAAAGTGCCAACAACATGGAAACTGTCAGATGAGTGTATTCAGTATTGAAGTGGATGAGCTGCTTTCCTCCAATCAGAGCTCTGTGTGTTTGTCATGTGACTGAGAGGAACGATGAGAAATAATGTGTTGTTGTGTTTGTGTGAAGGTGTTTCTCTGCTATGGATCAGTGTGAGGACAGAGAGGAGGGAGTCCCTCCCTCTAAAAGCTCTCTGTGTGGGGAACATGACAGCCAGACCAAAGCTCAGAGGTGAGATGAGGATCTCTAACTGTCTATCACTGTTCTCCACTCACATCACTCCACCATCATTATTCACTCTCAAAGCTCTGTGTCTGTTGTGTTGAAGCCCAGAAAAGCAGCATAGACCAGACTCTGCTGGACCTGGACCTGGACCTGGACCTGGACCTAGACCCAGCTCTGTGTCCATGAAGAGTCACCGGTCCATAGATAAACTTATATCCATGTTGGAATCTTCAAAGTTTAAATCTGAACAACCTGCTGATGGAAGGTCAGAATGTAAAGCTGCAAAGACTGAACAGACTTTTCATTTCTATCCAACATGCACATTTATCAGAGCTGTTGTTGTTTCAGGATCCAGCAGCAGAGACCAGACTCTCCTGGACCTGAACCCAGCTGTCTGTCCTTTAAGAGCGACTGGTCGAAGGACAGTTTCATTAATTTTAAAGGAGGACGTCCATCTGCTGATCAGATGTAAGTTGTAACTGACAGTAAACGTTGGGTTATGTTAGATAAGAACTGGTTTGTGTATATTGTCTTATTCAATATCATTCCTAATTATGAGATGAAATGAAAAATTTCAGTTCCATTTGTTCTTGACAACGTCTTTGTTCCAAACAGGATTAACTTGGTTTTACCCAAATGTATTGAAAGCTTGTTATCTATGAGCCACTCTCTCACACTTTCTGATTCATTACTAAGAGTTGTGAATTTCACTGACATCATTCCCAGATACCAGTAATGCAGAATCATCAGCATACAGCAGCAGCTTGCATGTCACAGCAGCTGTTGTATCATTTATGTACATAAGAAATAAAAGAGGCCCTAAAATAGAACCATGCAGCACCACACATGTAATATCCTGAGGTTCTGATAGAACCACTTCAACATCACCATCAGCATATTGTGATAAGACAAGATGTTCAAATGCCTCAGATATGATCCTTGCCTACTTTCTCATTTATGGACACCTGAATGTCATTTTCATACTGGGAGCTGCCCAGTTCAACCAGTCTGATACAAGCAGACACTGAGCAGCTCCACTGGAGCAGCTGGAGGTTGTAGCTGCCTTGCTCCAGGGCACTTCAGCAGTGTACAGTGAGGGAGGGAGAGCTGTAAGGAGGGTTGTTCAGAGCTGTTGGGACTAAACCAAACTGACTGATGAAGCAAAACACTGAGCTGAAAGCTACAAACAGACTGAGCTGTTGATTCTCAGTGGGATCAGCAGGACTAGTAAAGCTTTACCACTACAGGGAGTCATCTGATTCTCTGTTCACATCCAAATATCACTTGATGGACCTTTAGCTTGTGTTTGTCTCTGTGTGGACAGACATAATGTGAGCTCATTCTTCATGATTCCTCCACAGAGTGGACCAGGAGAGCTCAGAGGTTCCCAGTGGTCAGTCTGCCCAGCAGCATCAAACACACCTGGACTCCATATTTATGGTCTGTACATGTACAACAACTACTTTTACATCTATTCTGTTCACAATCATTTCTATGCTGCACTTTGTAGACCAGTGGATTGTCAGTCTGTCCAACATGGATCTGATGTTTGCTTCATGATTTCAGTTTGATTGTGTCATTCATATATTATTCTGTTCCAGCTGCTGGAGGAGAACATCGTCACTTTTGTGAAGAACGAGTTGAAGAAGATGCAGAAGGTTCTGAGTCCAGATTACCCAGAATGCTTAGAGAGTCAGAGTGAGGATGAGGAGGTGTTGGATGGTGAGGAGGAAGAGCAGAGGAGGAGCAGCAGAGACGCATTTCTGAAGATCACACTGCACTTCCTGAGGAGAATGAAGCAGGAGGAGCTGGCTGTCTGTCTGCAGAGCAGTAAGAGGATTTCTATAAAGATTTAACATGATGGATAAATGAGACATTTACTGATGTCTCAACAGATGGAGGAAAATGTTTGATGTTTAATTAAATGTTGAAATATTTATTCTATACTTCATTTATTGATCCGTTTTATGTGTGTTCATTCAGGGTTTTCTGGCAGGTGTCAACATAAACTGAAGTCTAACCTGAAGAAGAAGTTCCAGTGTGTGTTTGAGGGGATTGCTAAAGCTGGAAACCCAACCCTTCTGAATCAGATCTACACAGAGCTCTACATCACAGAGGGAGGGACTGCAGAGGTCAATGACGAACATGAGGTCAGACAGATTGAAACAGCATCCAGGAAACCAGACAGACCAGAAACAACCATCAGACAAGAAGACATCTTTAAAGCCTCACCTGGAAGAGATGAACCAATCAGAACAGTGATGACAAAGGGAGTGGCTGGCATTGGGAAAACAGTCTTAACACAGAAGTTCACTCTGGACTGGGCTGAAGACAAAGCCAACCAGGACATACACTTCACATTTCCATTCACTTTCAGAGAGCTGAATGTGCTGAAAGAGAAAAAGTACAGCTTGGTGGAACTTGTTCATCACTTCTTTACTGAAACCAAAGAAGCAGGAATCTGCAGGTTTGAAGAGTTCCAGGTTGTGTTCATCTTTGACGGTCTGGATGAGTGTCGACTTCCTCTGGACTTCCACAACAATAAGATCCTGACTGATGTTACAAAGTCCACCTCAGTGGATGTGCTGCTGACAAACCTCATCAGGGGGAAACTGCTTCCCTCTGCTCGCCTCTGGATAACCACACGACCTGCAGCAGCCAATCAGATCCCTCCTGAGTGTGTTGGCATGGTGACAGAGGTCAGAGGGTTCACTGACCCACAGAAGGAGGAGTACTTCAGGAAGAGATTCAGAGATGAGAAGCAGGCCAGCACCATCATCTCCCACATCAAGACATCACGAAGCCTCCACATCATGTGCCACATGCCAGTCTTCTGCTGGATCACTGCTACAGTTCTGGAGGAACTGTTGAAAAGCAGAGAGGGAGGAGAGCTGCCCAAGACCCTGACTGAGATGTACATCCACTTCCTGGTGGTTCAGTCCAAACTGAAGAAGGTCAAGTATGATGGAGGAGCTGAGACAGATCCACTCTGGAGTCCAGAGAGCAGGAAGATGATTGAATCTCTGGGAAAACTGGCTTTTGAGCAGCTGCAGAAAGGAAACCTGATCTTCTATGAATCAGACCTGACAGAGTGTGGCATTGATATCAGAGCAGCCTCAGTGTTCTCAGGAGTGTTCACACAGGTCTTTAAAGAGGAGAGAGGGCTGTACCAGGACAAGGTGTTCTGCTTCGTCCATCTGAGTGTTCAAGAGTTTCTGGCTGCTCTTCATGTCCACCTGACATTCATCAACTCTGGAGTCAATCTGCTGGCAGAACAGAAAACATCCTGGTGGTCTGAAGTGTTCAGAGGCAAATCAACACTTTTCTACCAGAGACATTTCTACCAGAGTGCTGTGGACAAGGCCTTGCAGAGTCCAAATGGACACCTGGACTTGTTCCTCCGCTTCCTCCTGGGTCTTTCACTGAAGACCAATCAGACTCTCCTACGAGGTCTGCTGACACAGACAGGAAGTAGCTCACAGACCAATCAGAAAACAGTCAAGTACATCAAGAAGAAGATCAGCAGAAATCTGTCTGCAGAGAGAAGCATCAATCTGTTCCACTGTCTAAATGAACTGAATGATCGTTCTCTAGTGGAGCAGATCCAACAGTCCCTGAGATCAGGAAGTCTCTCCACAGATAAACTGTCTCCTGCTCAGTGGTCAGCTCTGGTCTTCATCTTACTGTCATCAGAGAACAATCTGGATGTGTTTGACCTGAAGAAATACTCTGCTTCAGAGGAGGCTCTTCTGAGGCTGCTGCCAGTGGTCAAAGCCTCCAACAAAGCTCTGTAAGTACACAGATATTTATTGATTGATATATTGAAAATATATTCAAAGAGAGATTTTTAAGATGGAAGAAAAATAAATTATTAATTATTATTCCAAATGTGTTCTCCAGACTGAGTGACTGTAATCTGTCAGAGAGAAGCTGTGAAGCTCTGTCCTCAGTTCTCAGCTCCCAGTCCTCTAGTCTGAGAGAGTTGGACCTGAGTAACAACAACCTGCAGGATTCAGGAGTGAAGCTGCTGTCTGCTGGACTGGAGAGTCCACACTGTACACTGGAAACTCTCAGGTCAGGATTCATCAACCTGCTCAACTTATCACCATTTAAACTGTGATTTATACGAGTAGATAAACACCTGGACATTTTCTCTACTCAAATTATTTTCATACCAGTTGTGTGTTCAGACCCTGTGAATAACTTTCTATTAAAATATTTTCATTAGTTTTGATTCTGTCTCTACTGATGGAATCTGAAATACCCGAGAGGAGTTTTAAGATTCAAAGCCTGAATGAAGCACTGTTTAACTGCCCCAAAGTAAAATACATGTAGACAGTCAGTCAACAGTTTTTGGAAACAGTCATAGTTTCTTTTAATTTCAGGGCAGTATCTGTGCTAGTATGATTGTGATTTTTATTCACAATGGTGATATGCCAGTGCTCACCAGCTGTTATGTGGCTAACCATTATTTAATTCTTCCTTTCTTTCAAACCTCCTTCTAACTCTCAATGATTACTGATAGTATATGATGGAGTCAGAAATGATTCCTTACTGTTAGTTTTTACTTTTATTTCCAAAATGTTCAGTCCTTATATGCCATACAATCTGAGACAGTAATTTACTTCTGTGACATCTTGGAGGTTTGATGTTTGTATAAGCTGTAGTCAGTCCGTCACCTGCAGGTCTTTATCTAAACAGCTCACTGTGGCTGCTTCTTCTTTTACTATCATTTTATTTATACCCGTTCTTATGCACGGAAGTAGTAACTGGAAGCATTAAGTTTAACTCTAAAGATTATAGAAACACATTAATGATGATGATGTTATAAACACACTTCCTTCCGTACTGTAGTGATCTGTGCTCGTGTGTCGTGTGTTGTTTTGTGTGTCTGCAGTCTGTCAGGATGTCTGATCACAGAGGAAGGCTGTGCTTCTCTGGCCTCAGCTCTGAGCTCCAACCCCTCCCATCTGAGAGAGCTGGACCTGAGTTACAATCATCCAGGAGACTCAGGAGAGGAGCTGCTGTCTACTGGACTGAAGGATCCACACTGGAGACTGGACACCCTCAGGTATGGACAGACAGGTGGACACTCTCAGGTACAGATGTTCCTCATTTCAATTGATATTATTACCTCAGTAATGTCGTGGCTGCAATGAAGGGAGTTGAAATAATTTAGCCAGGATTAGCTTCAGTCCACACCAAAAAGCACCAGTTGGCACATGTGAGCAATCCAGATGCAGTGGCAGCTGCCTCACAAGGTAATCTCTTTGCAGGCTAGTCAATAGCCTACAGAGAGATAGGCTAGCAGGACTTTTAATTTAATAAGGTTGTTTGACAACATGACAATGTCACAACATATTAATACAATGGAAAATCCCATAGAAAAATCACAAAGCTAGCAGAATTAGTGTTACACTATTAAACTTAAAACAATTACTAGATGTGAACACAAAACAGTCTTTATGAGCCCATAATGACTTTTAAGATGTAACAGGAGCATTTAAACAAACAACATGACAAGGGAGCCTTGAATTAAAATATGATAAACATAAAGTGCCACAAACAACTACAGCATGTGTGGTGCTAAGCTACAAAAAATCTGCAGTTAGTGAGTTTCTTCTGCAGTTGCTTCCCTTCTGGTGAAGTTAACTGGCAGAAATACTGACAGCACCACTGCCATTGCAACTACATTGTGGTCAGAGGGAGTATTATCCTTAAATTGTGTCAGAAGGATTTAAGGACTCTGCTGCCACCTAGTGTCTACAGTTATCCTGTGCAGCCTCCTCTTTTACCGCCATAGCAGCAGCATGGTAACATGGCAGTAAAGCTGACAAACGAAATGAGTAACACTTCTATGGACAGACAGATGGACACTAAATCAGCTCAAGCACTTGAGATTGCAGCTGATTGTCAGCTGTAACCATCACGCAGGAATGTTGAATCTGTGTGAGACGAAATAACTTGTCAGTCGTCCAAAGATTGTTGAGGAAAGACAAACAGAAACAGGTGGTTTATCATTTTCATGTTAGTGTGAATCAGTTTAAACAGTCCTGTCATCTGATCACAATACAAACTGCTGAGTCTGACAAGAAAAAGTCTCATTGTTGACATGATTTGATGTTGAGATGCTTGTTTCTGATTGGCTGAATGTAGCTGCTGTTGATAGTCATCATGTGATATGATGTGATTGACAGCTGTGTTGCCCTAGCAACAGCAAAGCAGCTGAGTGTGATCAAGATCAGAGCTGCTTTTTCTAGAGTGATGTCATGTCCATGTTTGCATGCTGAAAGAGAACGTGCTGCTCTGACCCCCCTCCTCCTTTCAGCCTGCATCCTGCTGGAGTCCAATATTTGACACCAGGTCTGAGGAAGTGTAAGTGTGTTTTTCATTTCATTCATGAAAACAAAGCTCATTCACATCTTACTGAGGATGAAAATGATGTCATCATCAAACAGATGATAGATCAATAACTGTAGCTGTGTTGTGTCTCATTCTCTCCATCAGATTTCTGTGAACTCACACTAGATCCAAACACAGCACACAGGAAACTCAAACTGTCTGATAACAACAGGAAGGTGACATATGTGGAGGAAGATCATATCCATCCATATCCTGATCATCCAGACAGATTTGATCACAGGCCTCAGCTGATGTGTAGAAATGATCTGACTGGTCGCTGTTACTGGGAGGTCGAGTGGGAAGGAACAGTTTATATATCAGTGAGTTACAGAGGAATCAACAGGAAAGGATACAGTGAAAACTGTTTGTTTGGAAGGAATGATCAGTCCTGGAGTTTGTTATGCTGTGATAGTGATGGATACTATTTCTATCACAATAACAGAGTAACATCCATCTTCTCCATCTCCTCCTCCTCCTCCTCCTCTGTCTCTAACAGAGTAGCAGTGTATGTGGACTGTCCTGCTGGCACTCTGTCCTTCTACAGAGTCTCCTCTGACACACTGATCCACCTCCACACCTTCAACACCACATTCACTCAGCCTCTGTATGCTGGGTTTGGGTTCTGCTGGTCTTGTTCCTCAGTGTCTCTGTGTGATCTGTAGGAGGAAGAGTCTCCTCCTGTCAGAGAAACTTTCTCACTGCTGACCAGATAGTTCAGTCTGTACAGAGATTATGACTTGTAAATAGAATTCAGGTCAACATTCAAGTGGTAATTATGAAGTGGAAAAGCTGAAAGCTCTGATATTTACTGGATATGCTGGATTATTGTCAATAAGAGTATTTTTGAGCCTCATTCCAGCAACTTTGTAATCATGCAGCCGTCTTGATTTGTTGTGTGACATGAACGCTGGCAAGTTGTAAACATGGGAATGTTTCCCGCCTCTACCATCCATCCCATATGATGTGAACACAGCATTAGAGATGAGAAGTCCAGGAGCTGTTGTGTGTTTCTGACATACAGGAAGTATTTAGTTTTTCTCTGGAGTGTTTATTTAGTTCCTGTGTAGAGAATAAAGTTGATGATGATCAGTAGCTGATGTTAGTTTTCTCCATTTATTTTAGTGTATGTGCATGTTAATTCATATCTAATTTCATCTAGTAGATTGAAGGTATTTGACAGTTTCAGGACTGTTTAAAGTATATGTTTCTAGTTAATTCTTTTAAATTCCTGTTTTAATGATTTATACATGTATTTTGTATTTCTCCACCGTGATTAATTCCTGGCAGTGTGGATGACATTTAGAAACATTTAGCTCTTCATGTTTAATAAATTATTTATATTGTTGTATTCTGGGTATTTCTAAAATCCTGGCTACAGCCCTGAATATAAACACCAAAATAATGTATTACACACAAACAATGGCGCAAAATGAACACGTTACCACGGAAACAATCCAGAAGACAAATCTAGTTGAATGCATGGACAGGTGTTTACTCCTGAGAGAGACAGACAAATTTGTAATATATTGGGAATATACGCTGATTTAAACTGACTTGTAATTGACATGAAACACAGCTGTAAATTCCTCCACATGTGCATCAAGAGGCCATCTAGTGGACTGATAGTAGAACAACAGCAGCTGATTGCAGCTTTCATGGAAATCAAATGAATTGAACAGACAGACAAACATCCTGATGATTAAAATACAAAGAGAGACAGACAAATACTGTGAAGGTATTTCAACAATATTTCCAACATGTGGAGGCTGACAAACATTCTGTCTGACACACAGTCATTCTTCATCCTCCCACCAGATGGAGCCAAACTCAACTCACTTTCACATCCTACACATAGTGTCTGGAAGAACATTGTTCTGATCATTTCTGTCTGGATTGATATGGATATTAGCAGCATTAATATCAATGCAGACACATGAACTTTAAAGAAACTAGTTATAGTTTTACTGGATGAAACAGTTTGTGACAGAGAACAGAGCTGCTTGTCTTCATACAGTGAAGTTGGTTTGAATCAAATGTAACACCCGTCCCATGTAGCTAGTTGGATATCTCAAGTGTTGTAGTACTATGGGCGGGGTCCTGGGTACATATATCTAGGTTTCAAATTTGACGCGAAGAAATTAAACAAATTTAACTGTTTTTTAGATGATTAACTTAAGAATGAGATGTCAAATAATTGGGCGGTGCCTCCACTTAGCAGGAAAATTCAGTAAGTTTTTTAAAGATATTAAGATTTTAAATCCCACTAAGAATTTTGTTTAACTTATAACCTTTTTTCTCAAAACACACCTTTATCAAATATAATCATGACACACACACTACACTCAAAGTTCAAATTAGGAATTTAGTTAGCAAAATGTAAATAGTCATATCCATTACAATATTTAACGAGGATACAAAACACTGAATATACCTTAATGAATTTTACTTTGATACTTATAGCTTTTCTAAAGGGCCCACACTCTCTCTCTCACACACACACACACACACACTCACACTGCAACAACATAAAATAATGTCCTTTTTTCAATAAGAAAACAAAAAACCGTCGCAGGCCTGAGTCTTTGCTTGGGAGCGTGGAGACCTGAAACAAATGGCCGCTTCACTTGTACAAACAAGCAATAAAAAAAATAACAGTGCACTGGTTAGTAGTTAGTAGTTCATTACTCACAAGTCTTGGAGGGAGAAAGGGGCAAAAAGGGGTAAACCGGCTAGATGATGAGAGGAGGGAGCATCGATGACACCGGAGGTTACTGGCAACACACAGTTCACTATGGCAACCGTGGCGCGAAGCACATCTACTCATCCAAAAGGGTCCAAGTTTGGCTTCCTGGTTCACACTCTGATAGATGTGTACAACACCATATTTTAGTCACTTAGACTTAACACAAAATTATTAGCTGAGCATATCATGTCGAGCTTTACACACGTCACATGCTAACACATTAACTATACAATACAATAGCATTGGCTATCAAGTGAATAACGTGCTAATATCGTACTAGCGTGCTAATATGCTAACCGCGTTTAGCATTACCTCTAATAGCAGTATGGATCAAAACGAAACATTACAGAATATACACAGAGGTTAGTTTTACCTTCTGCGAGTGATATGATGTCTGATACAGCTTGAAGAGACTCTGCATCCATCCATGTATAAACACCACACACTGCGACCACGTTTCCACTGTCTTCTTTAGCTTAGCTGTTTTTCCTCTGACTGAACCCTGTTTTACACAGTACGGGGTCTCCTCTACATCCCGCCTCTACACATCTCCTACTGGCTAGCAAATAAACAAACAACCAGCATGATTGAACAAAACCCAATATATTCAATCCCATACCCTGTAAGGCTAGGTTGTAAACAAACATACTTTCTATGTGCACATCAACCAAACTTTCTCCATTAACATGAATTACACCCAACAAAATGACAAAGATTAATCAATCGGCTTATAATGATTTTAATTATATAAGGATATTTAACTCTTTTAATGAACTTGTTTTATCAGAGGAATGTTTTAAACATTAAAGCTTATTTATTTAACTATTTGCATATTTGTCTGTCTTAAATGAAATATTTTAAGACTGGGCTACACAAAGATAAACAGAGCATGTTCTCTCACATCAACAGGATTATGTGCTATGAAATAAAAGATCAATCCACAATAATTACAACTATCAGCTTCATTTGTTTGACCAACGTTTCGTCAACAAAATGTCATTTTCACAACCTGTAATTTCAGAACACTTGATGAACATTTCACAACACAAAATGCACTCTGACTCTCTGCTGCTGTTTTTTCTGCTTTTTGTGCAGTGCGCAGTTTATGACTGACCAGCCAACATTCAGCATTCACTGTCATTCTGTCATTAAGTAAAGTGAAGTGAAATTTAGCACCTTTCTAGATCAGAGCAGAGCAGTGCTTCATAGTAAAAGAGAAAATAGAGACACAATAGAAAAGTAAAAGCTGAAGTAGAGATGAGATGAGTTACAAAAACATTTAAAGCTGAACATAGCTCAGACTGAGACCAGTTCAACCAGTCAGTCTGCATACTGAGATAGTGATCAGATGAAGATGTGGCACAAACATGCAAGCACAGACACAAAAACACAGCTTTGCTTCATTTCTCTTCATTTAAAGACAGTTGATCTTGAACTGAAGCTCGTTTTCTGCCCAGAGAGCTGCACACTGATGAAGTTCATGAGAAAAAGTTCAGTAAGTGGAGCTCTGGTTGATTTCTCTTGGTCTTTGAGTCTCTCCATAGACAGTGTGTGATTGTTGTAGGAGTTTGTCAGCTTTGGAAACTTTCTGGATGTTGTTGAGTAAAAAATCCTCCTGTGGTTAAATTATTGTACATTATGTTTATGGGTTATTATTACTGATACATTGATGTGTAAGGAGCATTTTATTGTTGAGGAGTTTCTGTTTATTTGACAAAAGAGGTTTCAACATATAAATTAAACTTTTTTATAAGAAGTTCATACTGACAAGTTTATATGTTTAGAGTCAGATTAATTTGTATTTTCTTTGTTTTATTATTCAGTGTTGCTTTTTCAAACTCACCAGAGTTCACAGCCTGACAGAAATAAATATTAATGCAGTTCAGATAAAAAGTCAAAAAGATGAAGATACTTCATTCACAGCAGTGCCTCTCTCCTGGTCGCTTGCAGAGCAAGTTACAGAAATTCAAAAAAGTGCTCCAGCATGCACCACAATACTAGGATAGATATTTCATTACATTAAAAAATTAAAGGAGTGAACTACGCGTACAAATGCATAAAAAAGTGTGCAACAGATAGCAAGTCAGATCAAATCAGATCAAGACTCATATCCACAAGATAATGAGATGCAGTTAAAGTCAGAGTACAAAATGCACACCTTTACATAAAATACCGTAAATCATAGAGTACTAAATAAATAGAGAAAAGTAGAAGAAAATATATATATATATATTAGAGAAATAAAGGTACTGTACAAAAAACATTATACGATTCGTAAACATTTCATCATACATCCCAAAAACAGGATGAGAATACTATTACAGACTAGATATACATGTCTTAAAGGGGGAGGAGAGGGAAGGGTTTATGCCAGGAGGGTTTTTTAATGGCTCAACTTTACCTACATATGAGGTCACCTGTAGACACAGAGAAATAATGTAGGTTAGACAAACAAGCACAAAACACAAAAATGAACTCAAGCCTAATGCCTCATTCAACTCATGTGGCTCAGAGTTCAGAGTATATTTCCAATATGCTTCTCTTTTCAATAGCTATGATATTGCCATCTTTAGGGTTAGGAGTGACTCTCAATACCTGTGAATTTAATGAAGGCAGCAGAGCCATGGTTTATTTCCTTGTAGTACCTCGCAATACGTAATCCCTGTTTCCATTTCTGATAGCTGCTTTAGCCACTGTTGCCTGTTGTTTACTAATGAGATGCTGTGTGTGAATCAGTTGGATCCTCTGTTGATCAGCACCTGACTATTTAAAGACACAACTGTTAGAAATCAAGCACAGAGCGAATCTGATGAGGCAATGTGTGAAACATGTAGTTCACTCCTTTTGTTTTTTATGTCATCCCCAAATAAAACAGTGATAATGATAATAATATCACTCATACCTCAGGGAGAAGTCTCAGAAAATTGGTGAAGCCACAAATTCTACTTTTTTGAAAGTGATTTGTTAGATATGACACTGCAAATCAAAGTGCCAACAACATGGAAACTGTCAGATGAGTGTATTCAGTATTGAAGTGGATGAGCTGCTTTCCTCCAATCAGAGCTCTGTGTGTTTGTCATGTGACTGAGAGGAACGATGAGAAATAATGTGTTGTTGTGTTTGTGTGAAGGTGTTTCTCTGCTATGGATCAGTGTGAGGACAGAGAGGAGGGAGTCCCTCCCTCTAAAAGCTCTCTGTGTGGGGAACATGACAGCCAGACCAAAGCTCAGAGGTGAGATGAGGATCTCTAACTGTCCATCACTGTTCTCCACTCACATCACTCCACCATCATTATTCACTCTCAAAGCTCTGTGTGTGTTGTGTTGAAGAACAAAGAAGCAGCACAGACCCGGCTCTGCTGGACCTGGACCTGGACCTGGACCTGGACCTGGACCCAGCTGTATGTCCATGAAAAGTGATTGGTCCATGGCAGAACCTATCTATTTTAAATCTGAACAACCTCCTGATGGAAGGTCAGAATGTAAAGCTGCAAAGACTGAACAGACTTTTCATTTCTATCCAACATGCACATTTATCAGAGCTGTTGTTGTTTCAGGATCCAGCAGCAGAGACCAGACTCTCCTGGACCTGAACTCAGCTGTCTGTCCTTTAAGAGCGACCAGTCGAAGGATGGTTTAATTGATTTTAAAGGAGGACGTCCATCTGCTGATCAGATGTAAGTTGTAACTGACAGTAAACGTTGGGTTATGCTAGAAAAGAACTGGTTTGTACGACGTGTTGTCCGACAACGGAGGGAGGAGACGTGATAATCATTTAAATATGGAGATAACAGATCACATGATCAGACAGTCTCTCCTGGAAGACATTCATGGTGTTGCACTCAGTTGTTCATATGTGAAGTCACATGATATGATTTTATTTATTCATTACAAACTTAAAAACATGTTAAACTGAAAACCAACATGGACTCAAGGCGTTAACCCTCCTGTTGTCCTCTCGGGTCAAAATTGACCATGTTCCATAAATAAGTCCTGACCTGACTTCTATAAGCTCCTCTCATGTTTAACAGCTGGATGTGTAACAGGAGGCTGTTCCACAACACGGCAGCAGCTTAAAAAAAGAAACTTCTGGCTACATTATTTACTGGAGGGATTTTATACTGAGCTGTTGATTCTCAGTGGGATCAGCAGGACTAGTAAAGCTTTACCACTACAGGGAGTCATCTGATTCTCTGTTCACATCCAAATATCACTTGATGGACCTTTAGCTTGTGTTTGTCTCTGTGTGGACAGACATAATGTGAGCTCATTCTTCATGATTCCTCCACAGAGTGGACCAGGAGAGCTCAGAGGTTCCCAGTGGTCAGTCTGCCCAGCAGCATCAAACACACCTGGACTCCATATTTATGGTCTGTACATGTACAACAACTACTTTTACATCTATTCTGTTCACAATCATCTCCATGCTGCACTTTGTAGACCAGTGGATTGTCAGTCTGTCCAACATGGATCTGATGTTTGCTTCATGATTTCAGTTTGATTGTGTCATTCATATAGTATTCTGTTCCAGCTGCTGGAGGAGAACGTCGTCACTTTTGTGAAGAACGAGCTGAAGAAGATGCAGAAGGTTCTGAGTCCAGATTACCCAGAATGCTTAGAGAGTCAGAGTGAGGATGAGGAGGTGTTGGATGGTGAGGAGGAAGAGCAGAGGAGGAGCAGCAGAGAAGCATTTCTGAAGATCACACTGCACTTCCTGAGGAGAATGAAGCAGGAGGAGCTGGCTGACCGTCTGCAGAGCAGTAAGAGGATTTCTATAAAGATTTCACATGATGGATGAATTAAACATTTACTGATGTCTCAACAGATGGAGGAAAATATGTTTGATGTTTAATTAAATGTTGAAATATTTATTCTATACTTCATTTATTGATCTTTTTTGTGTGTTCATTCAGGGACTCATGCTGGAAAGTGTCAACGTAAACTCAAGTCTAACCTGCAGAAGAAGTTCCAGTGTGTGTTTGAGGGGATCGCTAAAGCAGGAAACCCAACCCTTCTGAATCAGATCTACACAGAGCTCTACATCACAGAGGGAGGGACTGCAGAGGTCAATGATGAACATGAGGTCAGACAGATTGAAACAGCATCCAGGAAACCAGTCAGACCAGAAACAACCATCAGGCATGATGACATCTTTAAAGCCTCACCTGGAAGAGATGAACCAATCAGAACAATGATGACAAAGGGAGTGGCTGGCATTGGGAAAACAGTCTTAACACAGAAGTTCACTCTGGACTGGGCTGAAGACAAAGCCAACCAGGACATACACTTCACATTTCCATTCACTTTCAGAGAGCTGAATGTGCTGAAAGAGAAAAAGTACAGCTTGGTGGAACTTGTTCATCACTTCTTTACTGAAACCAAAGAAGCAGGAATCTGCAGGTTTGAAGAGTTCCAGGTTGTGTTCATCTTTGACGGTCTGGATGAGTGTCGACTTCCTCTGGACTTCCACAACAATCAGATCCTGACTGATGTTACAGAGTCCACCTCAGTGGATGTGCTGCTGACAAACCTCATAAGGGGGAAACTGCTTCCCTCTGCTCGCCTCTGGATAACCACACGACCTGCAGCAGCCAGTCAGATCCCTCCTGAGTGTGTCGGCATGGTGACAGAGGTCAGAGGGTTCACTGACCCACAGAAGGAGGAGTACTTCAGGAAGAGATTCAGAGATGAGGAGCAGGCCAGCACCATCATCTCCCACATCAAGACATCACGAAGCCTCCACATCATGTGCCACATGCCAGTCTTCTGCTGGATCACTGCTACAGTTCTGGAGGAACTGTTGAAAAGCCTAAAGAGAAGACAGCTGCCCAAGACCCTGACTGAGATGTACATCCACTTCCTGGTGGTTCAGTCCAAACTGAAGAATGTCAAGTATGATGGAGGAGCTGAGACAGATTCACTCTGGAGTCCAGAGAGCAGGAAGATGATTGAGTCTCTGGGAAAACTGGCTTTTGAGCAGCTGCAGAAAGGAAACCTGATCTTCTATGAATCAGACCTGACAGAGTGTGGCATCGATATCAGAGCAGCCTCAGTGTACTCAGGAGTGTTCACACAGGTCTTTAAAGAGGAGAGAGGGCTGTACCAGGACAAGGTGTTCTGCTTCGTCCATCTGAGTGTTCAGGAGTTTCTGGCTGCTCTTCATGTCCATCTGACATTCATCAAGTCTGGAGTCAATCTGCTGGCAGAAGAACAGAAAACATCCCGGTGGTCTGAAGTGTTCAGAGGCAAATCAATATTTCTCTACCAGAGACAGTTCTACCAGAGTGCTGTGGACGAGGCCTTACAGAGTCCAAATGGACACCTGGACTTGTTCCTCCGCTTCCTCCTGGGTCTTTCACTGCAGACCAATCAGACTCTCCTTCAAGGTCTGCTGAAAAAGACAGGAAGTAGCTCACAGACCAATCAGAAAACAGTCAAGTACATCAAGAAGAAGATCAGTGAGAATCTGTCTACAGAGAGAAGCATCAATCTGTTCCACTGTCTGAATGAACTGAATGATCATTCTCTAGTGGAGGAGATCCAACAGTACCTGAGATCAGGAAGTCTCTCCACAGATAAACTGTCTCCTGCTCAGTGGTCAGCTC
Source organism: Euthynnus affinis (assembly GCA_029490765.1). Lineage (NCBI taxonomy): Eukaryota > Metazoa > Chordata > Actinopteri > Scombriformes > Scombridae > Euthynnus > Euthynnus affinis. The sequence goes on from CM055838.1 coordinate 753,669, forward strand.
TGGGCTTCATCTTACTCTCATCAGGAAAAGAGCTGGATGTGTTTGACCTGAAGAAATACTCTGCTTCAGAGGAGGCTCTTCTGAGGCTGCTGCCAGTGGTCAAAGCCTCCAAAAAAGCTTTGTAAGTACACAGAGTTATTGACTGATTTAACTAAAAGCTATTCAAAGAGAAATTTGCATGTGTGAAGAAAAATAAGTCATTTACTAAATATTTTTCCAAATGTTTTCTCCAGACTGAGTGACTGTAATCTGTCAGAGAGAAGCTGTGAAGCTCTGTCCTCAGTTCTCAGCTCTCAGTCCTCTAGTCTGAGAGAACTGGACCTGAGTAACAACAACCTGCAGGATTCAGGAGTGAAGTTTCTGTCTGCTGGACAAGAGAGTCCTCACTGTACACTGGAATCTCTCAGGTCAGGATTCATCTGCTCAACTGATCACCATTTGACCTGTGATATATGCAGGTCGATAAACACCTGTGAATAACTTTCTATTAAAATATTTTCATTAGTTTTGTGAGTTTGGGTTTTAAGATTCAAAAACTGAATGAAGAATTGTGTAACTGGTCCAAAGTAAATTACATACAGAAAGTCAGTCAACTGTTTTTGGTAACAGTCATGGTTTATTTTAAATTCAGGGCACTATCTGTGCTGGCGTGATCTAGTCTGGAGAGAACAACACAAGTAAGAGGAATAAAGCTTAAGTTTGGGCCTGATAGGATGTAGATTCCAACAGGCAGTGCAACAAGGCAATGATTGGAGAACATAGAGTGTATAGAAGCATGTTCTTTTTGTTTGTTTTTTTCACTCCCTACAGGTCATCAAGTGTAGAGGTGTTTGCAAAAGAGCCAAGTCTTTAGACTTTTCTTAAAGATTGGGAAGGACTCTGCAGATCGAACAGAGTTTGGTAACTCGTTCCACCACCAGGAAACTACAGAGGAGAACAGTTTAGCTAGTGACTTATGGCCCTGTTGTTGTGGTGGTACCAAGCGCCTTTTATTGGCAGAGCATAGTGATTGGGAGGGAGTGTAGACCTGAAGGTAGGCAGGAGCTGTTTTAGTTGCTCTTTTGTAAGCGAGTGTCAGGGTTTTAAATTTGATGTGGGTAGCAACTGGGAGCCAGTGGATGGAGATGAACAGTGAGGTGACGTGCCATTTTGGGTTGATTGAAGACCAGATGCACCACCATGTTCTGGATCATCTGCAGCAGTGTAAGTGTACATGCAGGGAGGCCTGCCAGTAAGGATTTGCAGTAGTAGTAGTAGGTCTTATCTTCCTGATGCAACTGAGGCCACGTGAACCTTAAAGCTTAGTTGGTCATAAATCATGAAACCGTGTTCCGGGTAGACTTTGTGGGTATGAGTTGGGTTGATTTGGCCTGGATGATGATGTTTGTTTGTTTGTATGGAAGGACTGGCTGGTATGACAAGGAGCTTGGTCTCAGAGAGGTTAAGCTAAGAGGTTACAGGAACTTGGAACTGCCTTACAGTGGCTGGCCATTTGAATTGAGAAGTAGTAACTAGTATTAGGTATTAAGTTTAACTCTAAAGATTAGAGAAACACATTGGTGATGACAGTATAAACACACTACCTTCCAGTCCTGGAGGGATCTCTGATCATGTGACATGTGTGTTGTTTTGTGTGTCTGCAGCCTGTCAGGATGTCTGATCACAGAGGAAGGCTGTGCTTCTCTGGCCTCAGCTCTGAGCTCCAACCCCTCCCATCTGAGAGAGCTGGACCTGAGTTACAATCATCCAGGAGACTCAGGAGAGAATCTTCTGTCTGCTGGACTGGAGGATCCACAATGGAAACTGGACACTCTCAGGTATGGACAGGCAAATGGTGACTTTCAGGTACAGATGTCACTCATTTCAATTGATGTGATAACTGCAGTAATGCAGTGGCTGCAGTGAAGGGAGTTGAAATCATTTTCCCAGGATTAACTGCAGTGCGCATCAAAAAAGCATCAGGTGGCACATGTGAGCAATCTAGATGCAGTGATTGATGTCTCTCTCTTAACCTGATGTGTTACACAGAACTATCTGAAAAGTTTGGAAAAGGGCAGATCACAACTTTTGTGTGGGATGTGGCACACTCCTCTTCCAGGCCCCATTTTTTGTGTATGCAGTGGTCATAAGTGAGAGCCCTGATCAGTCTAATCTCCAGCTGTGGCTCTCCACCGCAGCCTTCAGCTGTAGTGTCACCTGGCTCCATTTCTTTAAAAGTTAACTTTGGCTCAACTTTCTAGCCACAGTATGGTGCAGCACTGCTGCAGCCAACATGCCAACAGCCAAAACACACTACCCCCCTTCAAATGGACAGGAGGACTGGCATTTTTGCAGCACCGCCTGATTTGTTCTGACCATCTCACCATTCTCACACAGGCATAATAATAGAAACATTTATGATGAAGGTGTAATCGTTTTCTCCTCCAAATAGTCCTGTCATCTGTTCACAATACAAACTGCTGAGTCTGAAAAGAAAAAGTCTTATTGTTGACATGATTTAACTTTGAGACGCCTGTTTCTGATTGGCTCCTCCTTTCAGGCTGCATCCTGCTGGAGTCCAATATTTGACACCAGGTCTGAAGAAGTGTAAGTGTGTTTTTCATTTCATTCATCAAAACAAAGCTCATTCACATCCTACTGAGCATGAAGATGATGTCATCATCAAACAGATGATAGATCAATAACTGCAGCTGTATTGTGTCTCATTCTCTCCATCAGATTTCTGTCAACTCACACTGGATCCAAACACAGCAAACAGGAAACTCAAACTATCTGACAACAACAGGAAGGTGACACGTGTGGAGGAGGATCAGCCATATCCTGATCATCCAGACAGATTTGATTACTGTCCTCAGCTGCTGTGTAGAGATGGTCTGACTGGTCGCTGTTACTGGGAGGTTGAGTGGAAAGGAGAGGTTTATATATCAGTGAGTTACAGAGGAATCAGCAAGAAAGGAGACAGTGATGACTGTTTGTTTGGAGGGAATGATCAGTCCTGGAGTCTGGACTGCTCTGGTGGTGGTTACTCTGTCTATCACAATAAGATATCGACATTCTCCTCCTCCTCCTCCTCCTCCTCCTCCTCTGTCTCTAACAGAGTAGCAGTGTATGTGGACTGTCCTGCTGGCACTCTGTCCTTCTACCGAATCTCCTCTGACTCTCTGATCCACCTCCACACCTTCAACACCACATTCACTCAGCCTCTGTGTGCTGGGTTTGGGTCTGGTTGGTTTGGTTCCTCAGTGTCTCTGTGTGATGTGTAGGAGGAAGAGTCTCCTCCTGTCAGAGAAACTTTCTCACTGCTGACCAGATAGTTCAGTCTGTACAGAGATTGTGACTTGTAAATAGAATTCAGGTCAACATTCAAGTGGTAATTATGAAGTGGAAAAGCTGAAAGCTCTGATATTTACTGGATATGCTGGATTATTGTCAATAAGAGTATTTTTCAGCCTCATTCCACCAACTTTGTAATCATGCAGCCGTCTTGATTTGTTGTGTGACATGAACGCTGGCAAGTTGTAAACATGGGAATGTTTCCCGCCTCTACCATCCATCCCATATGATGTGAACACAGCATTAGAGATGAGAAGTCCAGGAGCTGTTGTGTGTTTCTGACATACAGGAAGTGTTTAGTTTTTCTCTGGAGTGTTTATTTAGTTCCTGTGTAGAGAATAAAGTTGATGATGATCAGTAGCTGATGTTAGTTTTCTCCATTTATTTTAGTGTATGTGCATGTTAATTCATATCTAATTTCATCTAGTAGATTGAAGGTATTTGACAGTTTCAGGACTGTTTAAAGTGTCAGTTTAATGTGTTTAGCTCACATTCAGTCTGACAGCTGTTGTTCATTGACTGTTTCTAAATAAGTTGTGCATCATCAGCACTCAGCTGTCATGTGTGGTTAAAGCCAGCAGATGTCACTGTTTATTCCTTTAGTTCATACTGACAGAGATAAGGTGATAAATACTAATGAATATTGATATAAACGGTGTATGATGTGGCGGTGAGCTCCAGCTGTAACGTCATGGTGTCCCTGCTCGCTGCTCGGACAGGACGCGACATACTGGGCAAACTGGGAAAACCCAAACTGAACCTGGATGTTTTCTGACGGAAACGGACTTCACTTTTATTGGAGGCGTGATGATGTCACTACTGACCAAACTGAGCACCTGTACCTGCAAACAGGAGCAAAGATGTTTTTGTGTGTAAATGTATAATAAACAGGAAGCTGTTCATCAGGTTATATGTAATAGTTAAATGTTTTGTTTAAAGGAACAATTCATATGTTTTTATTTTCTTCACTGTGATCTGATGTAGATGTTTAGAACAGGAATGTGAGGAACATCACTTGTTACAGTTTTAATAATATAAAAGTTACATTAAATATGATTACTGTTATTTTGGTCTAAATGTAAAACATAAATCCACCATGGTAATACTGCATGTAAATATATGCTAACCCTGCATTAGGCTGCAGAAACAAACTGCTGATTCTATTGATTAGTTAATTAATTTGAGGAAATTATCTCATGTTATAACTCTGGTGAAATGACGTCTGTCATGCTGTCAGACTGAAGTTGAGAGTCATCAGATATATTTTTATATTTTTAATTTGTATTGTGCAAACTTGTGTGTGAAACAGGTGACAGTCTGTGCTCTTGTATGTTCAGTGTTTCTACAGATGACAAAAATAAACTAATATTTTACAGTATGGGTTTGTGTGTTAAATATTTAATGCTAATGAATGTAATATAAAATACATATTATACATAATATTATTTTATAATATTTTTAAGTTTTAACTCTGCAGACTGAATGAATGAGTGAAATAAAAACAACTAGACAACTTTACTTAGACGACCTTTATACAACAGTGGAGGAAAAACTGAATCAATGAGACAAAAATTAACATGTCAGGTCATCAGTCGAGACATTTACAGACAGCAGAACTGAACTCTGATATCATACTGGACTAGATGTCATCCAGGATTTTGGTCATTTCAGTCTTTCTTCTGATTTTGAAGAACTACATTACAGCTGAGTGACATTTCTAAATGTTGTTTATCTTCATTTCTTGGTTGTTAATGTCATCTGAAAGCACCAACAGTCACAAATATAACAAAAATACAGTGAGGTTTGTTTCAGTCAGTACTGTCGGGTTTTTACAGACAAACGTTCATAACTGAACAGTTGTCGGTTGAATCTCTGGACTGACTTTGTCAAACTGAGCAGAACTGTCTCATCCCTCTGCAGCTACAGTCCAGGTGCCTCTGAGCAAGGCGTTGTACTGCAGTGGAGCAGCAGAATGGTTAAAACTGCGTCTACCCATCACCGACAGGACGTCAGCAGGTCCTGCAGGTGAACTCAGGTGATGGTGGCGTCGCTGTGTCAGCGTCGCAGTCGGAGGAAGAAGGCATGGCGGCACTCTGTGCTATCCACAGGATAGTATTTATCATAAAAGTCCAGGATGTACTCCTCCGCTTTAAAGCCAAACTTCTGGTACAGCAGCATGGCGGCATTACTGGCCGACACGTGCAGCGTGACGTCTTTCCCCATGCAGGTCTGAAAACACACAGCACAGACAGCAGAAAGTCACACGTCTGAATCTGAACAGGAAGTTCATCACAACATTTCAAAGTTATTATACAACTGATTTACAGACGCTACTGTAGTAATACCACTACTACTGACTGACAAGCCAATAATAAGACAGACACATACAGTAAACAGTAAAAACAACGAGGGTCAGAGTCACAGCTCTATGATGACTGGAATCGCCTGACTGAACATATTTTGTGGAGTCACATGTTAAGATATTGATCACTGAGCTGCCATGTTGGTGTTTTTTCGTTCACTAGTCATTCTGCCTTCACAGACCTGGATGAGGTGATAGATCATGAAGGTGCCGATGCCGGCTCTCCTCCACTCAGGATGGACCAGCAGGAAGGAGATGTAGGCTTCGTTGTACTTCACATCCGGCACCATGAAGCCAAAGCCGACCACCACCTTCTTATAGAGGACGACCACGCTGAAGTCTGGGTACTGCAGACACTCTGATAGGTCCACGCCTGCAAGGACGGGAGGAACACACAAACTCTGGCTTTGTTTCATGGAAGGAGAGTTTCATATGTGGGGACGTCAGAGCTACGTGTTAGCTGGTGCTACCTGGCCAGAAGCTGTCGTGACACATGGCGTTGACGGAGGGGATGTGGTTTGGTCGGACGTAGCAGTAGTCGATGGGGGCGTCAGGTTCAGGGACCCAATCAGGATCCTTCCTGTGAGGGTAAGCTCTGATCTCTGCCAGCAGCCTCAACTTCACCGGACGGTTCTCATAATCCCTCCTGAAACACACATACAGTTCTACTACTGTACTTTTACCACTAATGCTACTACTGTACTACTACTGTGCTTCTGCTATCACCACTACTGCATAGATACGACTATAAAGATCTGTGTCCAGCTGAGATCTGGTGTTTTGCCACTGACTGTTGAAACTTGTTCACTGTGCTTTCTGAATGATAGAATCCATCCATCTGTTGTGTTTCAGGAACCTCTTTACCTGATGAAGGGCTTCAGGATGCGGGACGTATACGGACTCTTGATGCTCTGGTCCAAACTGCCTTCTGCTCCCATCAGTCGATGCCAGAAGGACACAGTTTGATGCTGGATGCCTCTCCTGCTGGAGAGTTTGGTCTGCAAACACAGAAACACACATTTATGTATGAACAGTCTTTATAAGTGGGTCCTGTCAAAAGTTTCAGATTCCCCAACAGGGTAAGGAGTAGTCATCAAGCTGAAACCAAAGCTGTTAAATATTTCCCAAAGACAGTTTGGACAACTGGAACATTCATCTGTTGTTGATCTACATAAGCACTGTAGTATATGTTCCTTTAGTCGTCAATAGAGGTAAAACTGTATTAACATTATGACCAACTTTGACTAACTTCAGGCCTGATGAAGATCTGCATTTGTTCAAAACGTTGGAGGTAAACCAGCCAAAACCAGTCGGTAACCAGCAGCTACATTAGAGTCTTCCATCAGATACTACTGCGCTGGTTGCAGCTTCTCTTGTATCAGGGTTTACCTCTGTTTAAAACTTTGTTGTTTTCTACAAAACGACATTTAAAGATGTCATCGGCTTGTGATTGGCATTTTTCATTGATCTTTTGCAGACAAAACAACTACTCAGATGAATTTTGAAGGTACCTGGAAGCGATCGAGGATCCGCAGTTCCTGGCTGTTGGTGCAGTATTTCCCCATGACCCCTCCCACCAGCGCTCCCGCCTCCTGAGCGCAGTAAATGCCTCCCACCAGGCTGAGGGTGGCGCTGACTGCCCGGTCGATGTCCAGCAGGGGGAGCCCTCTCTGCCTCTTGGCCTGGCGGACGAGCAGCTTCCTGTGGAGGCGTTTGGCCTGCGGGGTGACGGCCAAGGCCAGGGGGCAGGCGTCCAGCCGGCGCAGCAGCATCCTCTCCTCGTACAGGCTGAGGGGGGAGTACCGAGGACTCTGGGAGACGCCGCCGGGTCCGTCTGCTTTCTCAGAATGAGTTATCCTCCTTCTCTCGGGCCCCGCAGCACCAACACACCCCCCAGCAGAGAGAGATGGTCCCTCGCCACGTCCAATCGGCTCCTCAAAGTATTCCTCACGCTCACGGCCTTCATCGTCCTCGCTGTCAGCTTCACGTTTGATGTGTGGAGGAACTGGGCGGAGCTTCTTGCGAGCAACTAGGTTGGCGCTGGGAGGAGGGATGTACTCCATCCCCGGGTCGATCATCCCCTCCGCCTCCATCTCCTCATCATCTGGAGGTCCAAGCAGCAGAGTTTACATCATGTCAACTCATCTAAAAACTCACAGATGGTTAACTTACTGAGGAAGAATCAGATTTTAACTCACCGTGGAATAGAGCCTGCGGAGGCATGGCGTCTGGGATAAGGTCCGCCTCTGACAGCAGGCTGGGCGTCGCCGAGTGTGAGGCCGGTGTGCCGGGGGCGGAGAAGTCAGGTGAAGGTGATGGCGACGGGCTGGTGAGCGGAGTCCGGTCTGAGGAGCTCAGCGAGGAGAAATCGATGACTTCACCTTTTTCCAGAACGAGGTCCGACCGGCGTGCGGCGCTCCCACCACGACCTCCGCCTAGTTTGACCGGCGTGGAGGAGGCGCTGCGGTCAGTGTAGCCTCCCACCGCCTCCTTCTGAGCCCGCCGGATGTCTTTGGCCTCCTGAGTACGCGAACGCTTCTCCTTCAGCTGCATGGCGTTCTCTACGGGGTTTCTGGCTCCGCGCTTCCTCAGACCATCCACAGTGATGATCGGGTCCACCGCGGGTTTGGAGGCTGCAGGTAAACAGAATATCAACCAACTGAAACCTTTATAGTAGGGGTGTCGCAATATGTGTATTCGTCCCGAACTGTTTGGTACAAGATGTTTGGTTCGGCTCTGTGACCCAAAGATCTACTGTCAAATAGTTTAATAATCCATTTATTCCAACATGTGTCCCAAAGAACACATCAGAAATCAGACCAGGGCGCTCCTGGTGGACTGCAAGCAGTGGTTACCTTTGGTCTTGGTGGTGGATTTGTCCGCCTCTGGCCGCAGAGTCGGTGGTCGGTTCTGGACCAGCTTCCACCAGCCAGGCTCCCCAAACTCCTGCGCTCCGGACCGGAAGAAGGTAGGACTGCCCACCGACAAGCAGCCGGCCACCGTACTCCACCATGTCGACGTCTTCTTTCTGCAGAGAGAGAGAGTCACTGGTTCAAACAAGACCTCGTCAGCTTCTGGACCAAGGACGAGGGGTTCAAACAAGACCTCGTCAGCTTCTGGACCAAAGACGAGGGGTTCATCCCGACAGAACACATCAAACAAGAGCAGCAGTTTATCTTCTAGGGGGTCAGGTAGGCGACGAACCGTATTATAGATGTTTGAGTGGGTGGATTTTAGAGCTGCAATGATTAGTTGATTAATCGATTACTTGCCAGCTTTTAAAGTGAATCACCAACTATTCTTTAACTCCAGCTTCTCAAATGTAAACATTTAAATATCTGCCACATTATCCTCAAGCGTTGATTCCCAATGACTTTTTGCAGCAGATGCATAATTTGCTTTTTTATAAATAATTTGCTTATGATTACATCAACAGGCACGTGTTTCCATCAGAAAATGTTTTAAAACGTTTTCAAACACATGACAGCAGGAATAAAAATGACCTTGTTCCCAACAGGAAGTTCCAGTGTCGGCCAATGAAAGCGCAGATGTCCTCCTTCCACCTGAAGTAGCCCTGTCGTCCCGTCCCCTCCAGAGACAGATTGTACATGGCCAGCATCACCACCTGAGGAAAAAAAGGAAAGAGACACATCAGATTTCAGATCCAGAACTTCTGAAACTAAATGACCCACTTCTCTCCATCAAAACCGACCCGTTTCCTCCAGCAGGAGGCTGAGACTTCATTTGGATTTCTGCGTGAAGGTAATAAAGACACATCAGCCTGCAGAAATCTCTCCAGTGAATCAGAGTTCATGTTTTCAGCTTTTATGTTTTGTTTAAAATGGTGCATTTTCATTTCCAGTCGTCCTGGTTGGTCTTTTAGTCTGTTTGTGTGTGTTTTTCTAATTGTTTTTGAAGTATTTGTTTTGTTGCTGATTGATATTCAATAAAAAACCTTTGATAGACAGAAACAGTAAATCAGTGTGTGCGTACCTGCTGCCAGGTGAGTCTCATCCTCTCGAAGCTCTCCTTTCCGTCCTCGGAGCACTCGCAGCACACGAACTTGAAGAAGTTGTCTCCTTTCAGGTAGCTGGGCTGCTCGCCACGGAGCTGAGCTGAACACACACACACACAGTCATTTTATATTTTAGTTTCTGATCAGGGATGTGTTAGATTCATTAAACTATTACAAGTAACAGATTCATTTCTCCTATTTGGAGATAAACCTGATCATTATTTCTCAGTATTGATGGACTGTGAGCAGGTGACCACACAATCGAGACTGTGCAGGGTTTTCTCTGATTATAACTCTGTATTACTGGCCGCCGCTGTTGTTGAAAACTCTGTCATGTGACGTTGACAGAACTCACCTGTGTGCAGCGTAACACCTGCTAGCGTTACCTTGTAGTTCACCTTGAAAATATGCAGCGACTGCAAACATTTTTTGACTTAATGACTAAATAATTACCCTTGTGAGATGATGTCATGTATTTTGTTAACTTTCTAAGCCGTCACTCAGAGATTAACGTTAGTGGAGCAGCGATCAGCAGTAGCAAATGAGACCAGCTGACCAACATACACTGCAGCATTAAACAACTCTGAGGTGAAGAAAATAACTGAACAGTCTGTTTGACCTCAGAAACCTGAAGCTGCTCAGTGTTGGACAACAGGCTGCTCTCTACTGCTGGAGACATGACGTTAATAACACAGCAGAGCAGAGAGGCTGCTCTCTACTGCTGGAGACATGATGTTAATAACACAGAGGAGCAGAGGGGCTGCTCTCTACTGCTGGAGACGTTAATAACACAGCAGAGCAGAGAGGCTGCTCTCTACTGCTGGAGACATGACGTTAATAACACAGCAGAGCAGAGAGGCTGCTCTCTACTGCTGGAGACATGACGTTAATAACACAGCAGAGCAGAGAGGCTGCTCTCTACTGCTGGAGACATGACGTTAATAACACAGCAGAGCAGAGAGGCTGCTCTCTACTGCTGCAGACATGATGTTAATAACACAGCAGAGCAGAGAGGCTGCTCTCTACTGCTGGAGACATGATGTTAATAACACAGCAGAGCAGAGAGGCTGCTCTCTACTGCTGGAGACATGACGTTAATAACACAGCAGAGCAGAGAGGCTGCTCTCTACTGCTGCAGACATGATGTTAATAACACAGCAGAGCAGAGAGGCTGCTCTCTACTGCTGGAGACATGACGTTAATAACACAGAGGAGCAGAGAGGCTGCTCTCTACTGCTGGAGACATGATGTTAATAACACAGAGGAGCAGAGAGGCTGCTCTCTACTGCTGGAGACACAACATGATATTTCTCTTAACTAAAATAAATAATTTGTAAAAATGTAAATAAATGAGTGTTGTTTCTTTCAGCAGCGTGAACCAGTCGCTCACTGACAACAACATAAATACTATTATCAGATTGACAGAGCAGTGGTTCTGACCTGCAGGGATCCACTTGTGGCAGCGGTCGCAGTAGAAGGACATGTCCTCGCAGGCCCAGCCGCCGTCCGCCTCGTCGCCCACGTCGCTGGTCAGCGAGTCTCCGCTCTGGTCATGTGACAGATCCACCGAGCCCTGGTCCTCCGACTCCACGATCAGCAGCGTCTCTCCCTCCACCTCGCCCTCCTCCAGACCCTCTGACGCCGACGTACAGGCCGCCTCGTCCTCGCCGCCGCCGAGCTGCTCGCCGCTGCTGTCCATGTCTGAGCTGTCGTTGTTGCCGTCACTCACCTGTACAGGTAACCAGCCAATCAGAACTCTCTCTGCTTCCACATGTCTTAATCACAGCCTCTCTGTAGGTGAACAGGTGTGTCAGGCGCTGTGTTACCTGGTTCGGTGGCGAGCGCGGTCCTGTGGGCGGAGCGTTGTCTCTCCTCCTCCAGCTGTCTGGTCAGCGTCCGCTGCTCCTCCAGCAGCCTCAGGTTCTCCTTCTTCCTCTCCAGACGCTCCAGATCTCTGATGACGCCCTCGTGGAGACGCTGCAGGACAGAAACCGGAGTTCAGACGAGTTTCTACAGCTGCAGAGTTTTAATATCAATAATGCCGTTTTAAATATAGTTTCATGTTTGTGTTTGAGGATCTTTATATGATATGAAAACTGTCACACAAAGTTGTTTAAGACATAAAGAGTTTTATCTAAAGCAGCAACAAACAATAGATTCATAATCAACTATTTTGATAATTGATTGATCGTTTTTAAATCGATAAGGAAATTCTCTGAAACATATTTGGTCTCTCTGACAGTAAACTGAAGATCTTTGTAGATAAAACAAGACATTTGAGAACTTCATCTTCCGGAAACACTGATAGACACATCTCACCATTTTCTGGTCCAAACAACTAATCGATTAATTGAGAAGATAATCGATAATGAGAATAACCAGTTCCAGCTCTACACCAGACTTCAACCTGCTTTCAGACATAATGAGAGTTTAATCCTGCAGCTGCTGTTGGCTGGAAGCTCAGTGAGCGTGTTGAAGCTGCGGTTTGTCCGTTAAACACCGAGCACCGGCAGGTTTAAACGGTAACACAGCGCGTTAACTTCATATGACCCCGCTAACCGACCTGCTAACTGTTAGCTGCCTGTTAACCTTGCTGCTGCTGCTGGACCGGCTCGGTCCGGTCCGGGTTTACCTCTCGGTCCCAGGTCTGTTTGAGATGAACGCCGGAAACGATGCTCAGAGTCAGAACCACAGAAAGTCCCAGAACAACTTTAGAGGCTGCAGACATCCCGCTAATCCAGCTGCTAACAGGCTGCACTGCTCAGCATGGATGTATTATCCAAGCAGCTCTTCTTCTTCTGCTGCTGCTGCTGCTGCTGCTGCTGACTCTTCTTCCTCTGCAGGAGGTTTAACGTCCAAACTGTCTCCTCATCGCCTCCTCTGGTAGCGACCTGCAACTACACAACGATGCCACAGCGGTGGAAGTACTTCAGTAAAAGTCTCCTTTCCTGCTGATTCCTCTGTAACTCACTGATATATAAACCTCTCCTTTCCACTCGACCTCGCAGTAACAGCGACCAGTCAGATCATTTCTACACAACAGCTGAGACAGTTTGAGTTTCCTGTTTGCTGTGTTTGGATCCAGTGTGAGTTGACAGAAATCTGATGGAGAGAACGAGACACAATACAGCTGCAGTTATTGATCTATCATCTGTTTGATGATGACATCATCTTCATCCTCAGTAAGATGTGAATGAGCTTTGTTTTGATGAATGAAATGAAAAACACACTTACACTTCCCCAGACCTGGTGTCAACCATCGGACTCCAGCAGGATGCAGGCTGAAAGGAGGAGGGGGGTCAGAGCAGCACTTTCTCTTTCAGCATGCAAACATGGACATGACATCACTCTAGAAAAAGCAGCTCTGGTCCTGATATTATACTTTTATTATTATCCTGATTTTATGGGCTCATAAAGATTGTTTTGTGTTCACAATTAGTATTTCTTTTAAGTTAAATAATGTAACTAATTATACTAGCTTTGCCATTTTTCTATGGGATTTCCGTTTTATTAATATGTTGTTAGCATCATGCAAGTTTGTGACATTGTTATGTAGGGAAACATCTTAATTAAACTAAAAGTCCTGCATTCATGACAAGTATTCTGAGCTTGATGTAGTTAAAGTGTTGCAGTAAAAGTAGTGGTTTGGTCCCTCTGACTGATATATTATTATATATGACATCATTAGATTATTAATACTGAAGCATCAGTGTTAGAGCAGCATGTTACTGTTGTAGCTGCTGGAGGTGGAGCTAGTTTACACTACTTTATATACAGTTAGCTAGTTTAGTCCACTGGTTCCCAACCTAGGGGTCGGGGCCCCTCCAAAGGGTCAGCAGATAAATCTGAGGGGTCGTGAGATGATTAATGGGAGAGGAAAGAAGAAAAAACAAAGTTCTGATACACAAATCTGTTTTCAGTTTCTGGACTTTTTCTCTAATCTTTGATTTTTGCTGAAATATTGGATCATTTGAACATTTATTGAAATGAAAGCATGTGAGAAGTTTAGAGGGAAAAATCACTATTTGGTGGAGCTGTTAACAACTCATAGACATGTGAAATGTGACCCAAGATGTTGTTAAAATAATAAAACACTAAACTAAAATATTTTAAATTTAATTTCATATTTGTTTTAATTATGTTAGAGACACTTTTCAGGGAATGTTTATTATTGAAATAATTAAATATATTGTTATTTTACAGATATAACTGTTTTGAGTTCTTCAAATAAAATAAAAAAGTAACTTTAATGCTTTATATGATAAAAATGGTAATTAATTTTTACCAATTACAACATAAATAAAAAATAATATGAATTTTATTTATATATTATATTTTTATGAACATATTTGTATTACATATAGTTTTTATAATTAAAATAACGAACATAAAACAGTTTTTCTTAAATATGGTTTTACTAAGAACTTCATCTCCCATAAGACCAGAGGGGTGAGCTCGCGCTGTCCTCCCGCCTCCGCCAATCAGTGTGGGTTAAATGAGGGACATCCCCGCTGGCCAATGAGGAGCCGTGCTGCCGGAGGGGGGCGGAGCTTATGGTCCCGTTCGGAGAAAGTGCCACGCGACTGAGCAGCAGCTGCAGACTCCGCTGAGGTGAGAAGATCCGTCAAACTCTTTATTTTTGATCCAAAAACACGCAGACTGTAACTGTCAGAGAATGGCCTGAAGCTTGTGACGTTTATTTATACAGAAATGTTGAAAAATATCCGATTTAATATTAATATGAAGCATCGAGAACATTTTGTATCTTCAATCTAAAAAATCAGTTTTTTTAATTGAAACATTTGAAACATGTAAACTGTGTGATCAATAATGTCTGATCAGGATGTATCATCAATACTTTACATTTATTCAGTCTGTAAAACCTGGAAAAAGGAAAAAACAACAACTGATTGTCTTTCACCGAATCAGCTTTAAAAAAAAAAAAAAAAAGTTCCTGAAAATATAATAAGAGCAGATTGTAAATAAATGACGTCACTAGTGTTTAGTTTAAAGTGACTTTAAATGTAAAAACTGAAGAAGAAGAAACTATAAATGTAGTTACACAACTGTGTGTGTGTGTGTGTGGGTGTGTGTTTGTGTATGTGTGTGTGTGTGTGTGTGTGCGGTACAAAGGGTTAACTGTGGACACGTCGCTCTTCACTTTGTGCTGTAAAATATTTCCTCAGTAATTTATTGACTTTTTCTGAAGTGAACATTTTCAAAATGTAGAAAACAACACGAACCAAATGTTTTAAACTCTTTTATATTATTTATTAACACAGTTTTTAAAATTTATTTTATCTTTTAAATTTAAAACGTGGAAAACACAACTCTCTATATAATATAAATATACACTGAAACTTGTAATAAATAATATCTGAGTCATTTTTCAGAGCTGCTTTGCTTCCGTCTAATGTGATAAAAAACGGACTCCTGCAGTTTGAAGAGTTTAACTTGTTTAACTGAGTTTAAACTATGATGCACATTTATTAATAATTTAAATAATAAAGAGATTAATCGATTAATCAACCTAAAATAAAGTTAGTTGCAGACCTAGTTTGAGTCACTTCCTGTTCCCTGCAGAGGAACAACATGTTCAGAATCTTTATTATGACTCAACAGACTCTGAAGGTTCGATCTGAATAACTGATTATTTTAATCATCTGCAACTAACGATGATTGATCAGTTATTTAATAATAATATAAATCAATTCATCATTTAGTTTATAAAATGTCAAATGTTTCGTCCAATCAAATGTCCAGAATCTAAAGATATAAATAAATAAAAACAGAGAAAAGCAGAAAACTGATGCCACTTTTACTGATAAATGACAGAACTGATTAATTGATGATGTCTGTGGACTAATTGATCATTTCAGTTCCTTCAGAGATTTACTGATCAGACTGTTCATCATGTTTAATATAAATACATGAAACCGTGTTTAGTTTGAACAGATGTGACTGAATGAGACTTTAGTTTTAACCATTGATGTCCTGCTGAACACTCAGATGAACTTTGACCTCCAGCCGATCAGCAGGTAAATAAACACCAAGAAAATCAATACGGACACAAAGAGTTCAGAGTAAAGATGCCTCGTTTCCTCCTTCAGTGGACGAGAGAGAGAGACAGAGAGAGAGAGAGAGAGAGACAGGGAGAGACAGAGAGAGAGAGAGACAGAGAGAGAGACACAGAGAGAGAGAGAGAGAGAGAGACAGAGAGAGACAGAGAGAGAGACAGAGAGAGACAGAGAGAGAGAGAGAGAGACAGAGAGAGAGAGAGAGAGAGACAGAGAGAGAGAGAGAGAGACAGAGAGAGAGAGAGAGAGACAGAGAGAGAGAGAGAGAGAGACACAGAGAGAGAGAGAGACACAGAGAGAGAGAGAGAGAGAGAGACAGAGAGAGACAGAGAGAGAGAGAGAGAGAGACAGAGA
>CM055838.1:769909-815694 GCA_029490765.1 Euthynnus affinis
TAGATGATTGATTGATTGATAGATGGTGAATTGATATATCGTCTTTATTTTAGCAGAGGAAACCCTGTAAACATGCAGCAGAGTGAAAAATCAATAAACAAATGATGCAACAAAACAGTAAAATAAAAACATGAACAGAACAGAGCAGTCACCTTTAAGACATCGTTCATCAGAATGTTTTCTTATATCTAAGAAGTGATGATCAATAAAAACAGCTGATTGATGAGGGTTTATAATCGATTTAAGCTTTCAGTGTTGGTTTATAATCGATTAAGCTTTCAGTGTTTCCTGTTGTCGGATTGTTGTGGTGACGTTCTTCCTGTTTGTCCGGCAGACTTCCTGTCAGACACGCTCTTCAGTCATGGACGTCTCCGACCCGCAAACTCTGGGCTTCATGGTCTTTGGAGGCTTCATGGTCATCTCGGCGGTGGCCATCGTCCTCGTCTCCACGCTGTCTATGAAGGAGACGTCGTACGAGGAGGCGCTGGCCAAACAGCGGCGCCAGCTGGTCCGCGGTCAGACGCAGAGAGGAGAGAAGAAGAAGAAGGACAAGAGAGACGAGAAGAAGAGCAAAGCCAAGAAGAAGGAGGACCGGCAGGACGGGAAACCCTCCGAACCAGGCAGCGACGCCGGCGAGGAGCCGGTGGTGGTGACCTGCACCGAGCCAGAGTCTGACCCCGAGCCTGCCGCAGAGCCTGAACCCCTACCAGCACCCGAACCAGAACCAGAACCAGAACCAGAATCAAAACCAGAACCAGAACCAGAACCTGCCACCGCCGAGCCTCCTGCAGCCCCCTCACCAAAGGAGAAGAAGAAGAAGAAGAAGTCGGCCAAGGTGGAGACAGCTGCTGTCATGGAAACTGTTGCTAAGGAAGTTCTGGTCATGGCTGTCGCCCCGGTGGTGGACGTCGCCGCCGTGAACGTCGTCGCTGAAGCGGCCAAAGAACCGACCGCCGCCAAAACCGAAGAACCCAAAGAAACGTCGAACAAGAAGAAGAAGTCCAAGAACAAAGCCGAGACAGGTGAGCGACTGACGGGAAAGTTCCACGTTGATCTGAAATAAAGTTCTGTAATTAAGACAGACGTGTTTTTTACGTCCTGTAGCGGCGGTCTCCGGCTCTGCAGACGCTGCCTCGCCGCTGCCGTACGGCGAGTTGATGTCCGCCGTGTCCAACATGGCGCTCAGCGACGACGAGACGCACAAACTCATGGAGGTCCTGAGAAAGAAGACCGGCGGCGCCTGGCAGCTGGTAAATAAACAAAAACAGCAGCTAGCGGCTAACGCTAGCAGCTAGCCAGCACTGACACAGAACAGAACACGCCAGTTAAAGTTAGCAGCTTCATGGAATCATCTGTTTCAGCTTTTTAGGATTATTGAGGCCAAAAATGTTTCATTTTACAGCTTTTCTCAGAAACTATGATACAACCACAGACTGTGTATAAATATGGTCGTCGTTACCGTGACGACACCCGTTTAGTTTCTGAAGAGCGGCTTTGAAGCTCAAAGTGAGACGCTCCCGCCGTCGCCATCTTGGCAGTAAGTGATGCTGATTAACTCCCAGCCAATCAAAAATCAGCAAAGAGGCGGGTCTGACTCACCTGTCAGTCAAAGCAGCAGACGCGTCCTTCATTACGCAGAACTTCACGGTTTAATAACGTTTAAACGGGCGAGACATAAAAACATTCATCCTGCCGTACAATGAAATTAGCTTTAGAGACCAAACTGTTGTCTGTTCCAGACTGTAAACGTGTTTATTTCTGCCGTTTGCGTTCTGTTTGGAGGTTCAGTGATTGGCTCGCTTTAGACCTCTAGTGGCCGTCGGAGGAACTGCAGCTCCAGATGTTGCTGCTTGGACAGTTTGTGATGTTTTATGTTTTCTCTTTGAAATAAAATGGTGGAAAAATTGGTAAAAATTGCAAGTAAATCAAATAAAAAAACTACCTGAACACCACAGAACGAGGGAACTACTATTATTTTTACTACAGTACGTCGTTGCATTGTTGAGGAGCTTCAGACGCTCATGAATATCAGCACAGACTGCTGTAGTGACCGGGTTCAGGTTCGGGTTCGGGTTCGGCAGCGCTATCGGATCCTGGCTGAACGCTGCGATAGCGTCAGTTACCACCACGCCAAACGCCACGATTGGTCCAAATCACAGGCGTCTGTTGATTAATTCATTTCATGCAGCTGAATAATTCACCAGCTGTGAAGAGAATCACACGGATGTCGTCACATTTAACAGTTTCAACATGTAAACTCTGTTCACGTCGTTGTTCCGGTGCTAATTATGACTGCGTTTTGTATGTTTCTGATAACTTTGTGTTTATAATCAAACATGTCTGCTTCACATCAGCCTGTTTATTGATTGGTTTACATGTTGTGACCATTAAACACCAGCTGCTGACCGTCAGTCTGACAGAAACGAACACGTCTGTAAATCCTTTAAACGTGTCTTCTCTCAGGCCAGCCAGAAAGGAGACCCGCTGTCCGCTCTGAAGAAGCAGCTGGAGGAGAAAGAGAAGCTGCTGACGGTTCAGCAGGAGGACGCCGCCGCCGCCAAGAGTCGCCTCCGAGAGCTCAGCAAGGTGAAAACATCTGGCTCCTCTGGAGATGCTGCATACCGACCAGCCGACCAGGAGACGGCGGCCCTCTCTGTTCATCTTATTCGTACTCGCTGTGTTTTTATTTCCTCAGGAACTTGGTGCAGAGAAATCCAAGATGGCGTCTCTGGAGGCGCGTCTGAAGGCGGAGCTCGGTGCTCGGGGTCAGGAGGTCGACACCCTGAAGGCCAACATGCAGACGGCCGACCAGGAACACCTGAAACAAACCCAGCAGCTCAACCAGAAGGTTTGGTGCAGATAATGTCTTCAGTCCCTCCAGGAGAGTTTCAGGATGATTGCAGCCAAAAATGTTTGATCCTGCAGCGTTTTTATAAAAATTACAACATAATCTGATGATTTTGGCGTACTGGTAAACTCTGGTGAATATTGTGAAGATTTCTTGAATTTGCGTCGATTATTTCGATCACAAAGTCGTAATTTCCTGGAGGAACTGATCAGTAACAGGCCTGATGCGCTGTCGGGTCATGTGACGTGTCTCGTTAACCGCCTGTTAAACAGATCGGGAGTCTACAGGAGCAGCTGGAGAACGGGCCCAACGCCCAGCTGGCCCGGCTGCAGCAGGAGAACTCCATCCTGCGAGACGCCCTGAACCAGGCGACCAGCCAGGCCGAGAGCAGGTAAGTACCCATGAGCCTCAGCGCTTCTCCAGAGCTCACCGCCACCGTGTGGTCACTGAATCCACCTTCTGTGTCTGATCTGATGCTGCAGGCAGAACGCCGAGCTGGCCCGCCTCCGGCAGGACTGCGTCCGTCTGGGCCGCGAGCTGTCGGAGCGCTCCGACTCTCAGCGGGCCGACGAGGAGCGCCGGATCAGCCTGGAGACCAAGATGGCCGCTGCTGAGAAGGAGCTGGCCCAGGCACAGGTCAGACCTTACTGTTCTCCTCCGACAACCAATCAGACAGCAGAGCCGCTGTAAACAGGAAGTGACCCGTGTCTGTCTGTCTGTCTGTCTGTCTGCAGCTGGCCCACGCAGACGCTGAGCGCGCTCTGCAGCAGCGGCTGCAGGAAGTGAGTTTGGAGCTCGGAGCGTCGCAGCAGGAAGCCGCAGCTATCAGCGGTCAGTGTTTCTGTTAGCATGATGCTAACTCGCTGTCCCTGAATGTTGAGTTTAGCTGATTAACCGTCATGCTGCTCCTCCTGAGGTTCACATGAACACAAAGTACCAACAAATATCAGGATAAAACAAAAAGAAAACAACAACAGTGGAGAATTTTTAAAATCATAAAGAAAAAAACACAAACAAAAGTTGAAATGGTGAAAAAATAATGTGAATATGTTTGAGAGATCTTTACTCAGCCCCAACGCTAACTAACGCTAACTAACGCTAACTAACGCTAACGTAAGAACACGGGCGGAAAGGTTTGATAAATATCATGTTTTGTTTTCTTGTGAACGGCCGTTGCTACGGAGCGTCGTCAGGAACATTACGGTCTGTTAACGTCTCTGCTGTTTGCTGCTCAGAGCTGCAGGGGGCGCTGGCGTCCAGAGAGGCGGAGCTGCAGGAGCTGAAGGCCCAGCTGGAGAGCCAGGCGGCCGCCCAGGTAACGCGTCCTGAAACAGGATGTCAGAGCTGAAACACACTTCCTGTTCCTGTGATCTGCAGGGAGGTTTTTA
This sequence comes from Euthynnus affinis, assembly GCA_029490765.1. Taxonomy (NCBI): domain Eukaryota; kingdom Metazoa; phylum Chordata; class Actinopteri; order Scombriformes; family Scombridae; genus Euthynnus; species Euthynnus affinis. The sequence continues at coordinate 774,146 of CM055838.1, forward strand.
TCCAATAAGAGTCGTTTAGTCTGGTTGTTTCTACTCATTTTAATGAGGAATAACTACAGATTAGAGCTTTAGATATAAGTTAGATATGAGAGTGTAATTCTAGTGTTTACAGTAAGTTCTGATACAAACATGGAGGTTGGCGGGAACAGCGGAGATAAACCGACCCGTCTGTGTCTGCAGGTTCTGAGCTCGGCCGAAGCGGAGCAGCTGAAGAACGAGTACGAAACTTTTACTGTTTTCACACCAATGAGACAAAAACTGAGTTTAAAATGTGTGACGGATGAACTGACGAGTGACTTCCTGTGTGTCCACTTCCTGTCAGCGTGCGACGCAAGGACGAGCAGGTCGGCGCTCTGGAGGCGGAGCTCAGCAAGCTGAAGGAGGAGCTACAGCTGATGACATCACAGAGGTGAGAACCACGGGAAGCAACTGTTTGTTAGCGGAAACAGAAACATGAGACTTAGACTGAGAGGAAGCTCAGTGAATCAGCTGAGAGCTGAACTGATGTGTTCGTGGCGTGCAGCCGCCACACAAGCTACATTTTCCCATCATGCATTTCTGCTGCAGACACGTGTAGCTAGCCGGTCGCCAGTCTCTGCAGACGCAGACTCTGATGACTGAGAGGGTTTACTGCTGCATGAGCTTCAATGATGTTTTCTCTTGTTTGTGTTTTCAGACTGAAGGAAGCAGAAGCAGACGATCAGGCGCAGAAAGACGTACGTAAACAAATCAGCAACACTAACCGACTGTTTATTAATCAGTGATGTGATTAAACATTTTTCTTTAGCGGCTGAGACTCAAATGTCTGATTGTCCTTAAACACACCGACGGTCTGCAGAACAATAAATTAAAAAATAAATATTCTTGTATTTTATTTCTGTCTGTATTAAAAACAACAAACAACCTGCTTCTGCTTCTTCTTCTTCTTCTTCTTCTTCTTCTTCTGCTTCTTCTTCTTCTTCTTCTTCTTCTTCTTCTTCTTCTTCTTCTTCTTCTTCTTCTTCTTCTTCTCTGCAGGGATCAGGAAGTGAGACGGAGTCTGAGCAGCCGTTTGAAAGGTAAAAACATTTTACGCGAGTCGAGTTAAGTTCGAGTTTCTTTACAGTCATTCTGCAGTTTCAATTATAGATAGAAAGATTATAAATAACAAGAAGAGTATAAAACAACAACTGCCTTTTGGGTTTGATGTGTTTGATAATCAACATTTTATATTTAAACGAGCTGCTGGAGTCACAGTGAACATCGTCTGGATTATAGATTAAAATCCCATCTGACGGCTGTTTCATACTAAATATGTTTATTTTTAATGTCTTTATTTTATTTGCACATAAAATCCAGATGTGTGAGGCTGATAGAACAACAGAACATAATTTAGGAAAATAGAAATAAAACAAGAAGAAGAAGAATTAACCAATCAGTAGACGACAATCTAATAAAAACAGATAAATATATATGTGTCGTCATAAAGTGAAAGAAGGTTCAGTTTTCTTTTATTTTGTTAGATTAATTCTTTTTGCTTTGAGTGAAGACAGCAGACATGAGGAGGAAGAGTTTTAAAAATCGTTTTCTCATCAACTGAAACCATAAAAGTCTTTTAATTTAATTTAATGAAGCTTTTAGCTCAAACATCTGGTTTCCTGTTTGCTGTTCTCAGTCTGGAGGAAGACTCCCAGCTGCTGCGTCTGGAGGAAGAACTGCAGCAGCTCAGAGACGAGCTGCAACAGGCCCGTAACCACGGCAACGTGAGTCCAATTAACAGGAACGCACCGCTAATGGGTTAATTAAATGATAAGATGGGAAACATTCATACATTAAAAACATTTCAGGGTGAACAAACTTCAGTTCAGACGTCTGAAACCTGGAATAAAAAAGTTCTGAGTGTAAAAATTAATTAAGTTTAAAAAAAGAAAAGTCTGTTTAATAATTTAGAGCCAGTCGTCCAAGTTTGTGTTTATTGTTTAATTCAGTCAGAATTAAAAAGTGTCGTTCAGGAACTTTTCTTGGTCTTCAAATAAAAACTGAACTTCTCAAATATTTTCCCTCGAGAGGTTTTTAGAACTTTAAAACTTTAACAGCAACTTTTCTGCTTTCCTGCACTTTTATATTTCTTCTTGTATACAAGAACTTTTTTTGGCACTTGAACGTTTTTCAGTAATTGATGCCGTTTCAGGAACTCAGGTTGTGTTTTAATGTGAAAATTTTAAACTCAGGAACTTTTTTAGAATCTCTAAAAACTTTTTAGGATCTCTGGAACTTTTACAGAAACTCCAACGATGATCAGAAACATGTTTTAGAAACTGTTTATAAACAAATAAAATTAAAGAATATTTTACAAAAACATTTTTGAGACCTCAAAAGTTTTTTTTGGAACTTTTGCTAAAATATTTTAGAAAAAAAAAGTTATTTATTTATTTATTTAAAAACTCTGAACTCTGAAGTTTTAACTCAAATGTTTTAAACAAAATTCTGAATTCAAACTAAATTTTCTGATTTTTGTTGTGAAGTTCAAAACGTTTGGACGGAAACTGAAAATATTTATTTTTATTAGTTTATTACTTCTGTTCTTCTTCCTCATTTGTTTTTTTAAAATATTAAATTAATGTCAGTGAAGTTTGATGAGTTTTTGGTTCTTCAGGAGCTGCAGGAGAAATCAGCGGCGGCCGCGGAGCAGAAAGAGGCGGAGCTTAAAGCAGCGCTGGTCAGTGACGAACAGCCGGAAATAAAACTTTAATAAAGATACTGAACATCAGACCTGCTGAACTCAGAGAAGAAATAAATATTTTCTTTCATTGTGTTCAGACTGAAGCCGAGTCCAGGTTTGCGTCCCTGCGTTCGGACTTCCAGGCGTCGCTGCAGGTTCTGTTTCCGGGCGTCTCTGTGGAGGCGGAGCAGGTCAGCTGACACGATTTTAGTATTATTATCACTGTTGTTGATGTTTCGTTGTGTTATGTCAGTGTAAAAAGCTGCAGCAGCCTGACAGTCGCGACTCTGGGCTGCAGCAGCCTGACAGTCGCGACTCTGGGCAGCAGCAGCCCGACAGTCGTGACTCTGGGCAGCAGCAGCCCGACAGTCGTGACTCTGGGCAGCAGCCTGACAGTCGTGACTCTGGGCAGCAGCAGCCTGACAGTCGTGACTCTGGGCTGCAGCAGCCTGACAGTCGCGACTCTGGGCTGCAGCAGCCCGACAGTCGTGACTCTGGGCAGCAGCAGCCCGACAGTCGTGACTCTGGGCAGCAGCAGCCCGACAGTCGTGACTCTGGGCAGCAGCCTGACAGTCGTGACTCTGGGCTCCAGCAGCCTGACAGTCGCGACTCTGGGCAGCAGCCTGACAGTCGTGACTCCGGGCTGCAGCAGCCTGACAGTCGTGACTCTGGGGGGCAGCCTGACAGTCGTGACTCTGGGCGGCAGCCTGACAGTCGTGACTCCGGGCTGCAGCCTGACAGTCGTGACTCTGGGCAGCAGCAGCCCGACAGTCGTGACTCTGGGCAACAGCAGCCTGACAGTCGTGACTCTGGGCTCCAGCAGCCCGACAGTCGTGACTCTGGGCAACAGCAGTGTGTTAACAGGGTTTGTTTCCTCTGCAGAATGACTGGCTGGAACTTTTTACCCAGAAAGTTCAGGAGAGTAAAACCCAAGAAGAGAGCCCTGAGTCTGAGGTAACACACCGCCGGTCTGATCAAACAGCTGTTAGTGTCGCTGCATGAGCTCAGGAACTTTTATTCAGAAACGTTTCCACACTATTAAAATACCAAGAACTGACAGCAGCTCGAAAACTTTTTCAGGAACTCGGGAAGTTCTCCCTGAACTCAACAAACATTTACTTTCTGCTGAACTTTGGAGTTTCTTCACAGATTTAGGAATATTTAACTTTTTCAGGAACTTTTTATGTTTTTCTGCAACTCCATAACTTGTACAACACGGGTAGCGTTCAACAGGTTGAACAGCATATAAACCTTTTTTAAGAAACTTTTCAGGTACTGTTTTTTTCTCTAATGTTTTCAGGACCCCACAAACATCCTCCGACTTTAGGAACAGAAACTTCAAATATCCTTCAGGAAATTTCACCAGATTGTTTTTTGTTGAACTTTTTTTGGAACCTTTTCAGAAACTTGTAATCTTGGAACATTTTTTGGGAGATTTTGAAATTTTTTAAGAACTTTTCCACCACACGGGGAGTCGTTTATGTGTTGTTTTCATAAACTGAGAATGTTTTTTTATAGAACTCATGAACTTTTTTAGGAACTTTTTTTGTTGTTGCTGAAATTAGAAGTTTTTCTGGAGCTCTAAAGTTCAGGACTTTTTTTTAAAGGAAGTCTTTGGGCCAAACTGAAGAACTCAAACACATAAACTTTTTTTCTTGGACTCAGAACCTTTTGGGGGGGGCTAGAACTGTCAGGAACTTTTTGGTCAGATGTGAATTGTGTTTTTAATGTTGATGTTATTTGATGATCAGCTGCAGTCGAGGCTGAAGGAGGCCGAGGAGAAACAGACGGAGCTGCAGTCGGAGTTCGATCAGAACAGGAAGCTGCTGCAGGAGACGGTGAGAAAAACTTCAGCTCAACGTGTTTCATCTCACACGGCGACTATCTGGATATAAAAGTTCTTTCTGTCCGACAGGAGGCGGAGCTTCAGGCTCTAAAGCGACGCTCTGAAGAGGAAGAAGACGTCTGGAAGAACAAACTGTCCGAGGCCGAGCAGCAGAAGGAACAGGTGACGTCATCATCTATACTGTACATCACATGATCAGCAGATGTCACTTCCTGTTAACTGAAATGTTTGGGGCTGCTAACTTTAGCGCTAACCTTTTCCTCTAAGCTTCGCTGTCTTGTTGGTGTTTGCAGGTTCTGGAGCAGCTGAAGCAGCTGGAAGACAAGTCCAAGAACACGGAGACAGAAAACACGCAGCAGGTCCGTCCTCAGACTCTTCTGCTGGTTTTAAAGGAACGAGTGAATCTGCAGATGTTTGATGTTTGTTTGTTTGTTTGTTTGTTTGTTTGTTGTGTCTCAGCTGAAGGAGCAGCTGATGCTGCTGGAGGCTCAGCTGGAGAAACAGCTGGAGGAGGCCAGCTTCACCCAGAGCTGCAGCGAGGAGCTCGCTCAGGTCCGACACGCTCAGATTATCACGTGTTCAGATTATCACGTGTTCAGATGATCCTGTGTTCAGATTATCACATGTTCAGATTATCACGTGTTCAGATGATCCTGTGTTCAGATTATCACGTGTTCAGATTATCACGTGTTCAGATGATCCTGTGTTCAGATGATCACGTGTTCAGATTATCACGTGTTCAGATTATCACATGTTCAGATTATCACACGCTCAGATTATCACGTGTTCAGATGATCCTGTGTTCAGATTATCACGTGTTCAGATGATCACGTGTTCAGATTATCACGTGTTCAGATGATCACATGTTCAGATGATCACATGTTCAGATTATCACGTGTTCAGATTATCACATGTTCAGATGATCACGTGTTCAGATTATCACGTGTTCAGATTATCACATGTTCAGATGATCACATGTTCAGATGATCACATGTTCAGATTATCACGTGTTCAGATTATCACATGTTCAGATGATCACGTGTTCAGATTATCACGTGTTCAGATTATCACATGTTCAGATGATCACGTGTTCAGATGATCACGTGTTCAGATGATCACGTGTTCAGATGATCACGTGTTCAGATTATCACGTGTTCAGATTATCACATGTTCAGATTATCACATGTTCAGATGATCACGTGTTCAGATGATCACGTGTTCAGATTATCACATGTTCAGATTATCACATGTTCAGATGATCGCGTGTTCAGATTATCACATGTTCATATTATCACGTTTAGATGATCACATGTTCAGATTATCACGTGTTCAGATTATCACATGTTCAGATGATCGCGTGTTCAGATTATCACATGTTCATATTATCACGTTTAGATGATCACATGTTCAGATTATCACGTGTTCAGATTATCACGTGTTTAGATGATCACGTGTTCAGATTATCACGTGTTCAGATTATCACATGTTTAGATGATCACGTGTTCAGATGATCACGTGTTCAGATTATCACATGTTTAGATAATCACATGTTCAGATGATCACGTGTTCACGTGTTTCAGGTGCAGTCTCAGCTGCAGCAGGTGAGCGTGCGGCTGCAGTCGGAGCAGGAGCAGCGGCAGCAGCTGGAGAAAGAGCTGCAGCAGGTTGGAAACATTCAACATCTGGAAGCTGAGCCGATGAGGTCATGATGAGGTCATGATGAGGTCATGATGATGTCATGTTTGTTTTTCAGGCTCGGCAGGAAGTGTCGGCGCTGCTGCAGCAGGCGGAGGCTGATCAGACTTCTGCCGCTCCGCTGAAGGTTTGTCTTCCTCCTGTTTTTGTTCACGACGTGATGACATCACTTCCTGTGGAGCTCATGTGACCAGGTGTCTTCTTCTTCTTCTGGTGTTGTCTGTGTAGGAGGTGACAGCGGAGCCGAAGGAGGAGACGTCAGTGTGAGACGACGACCTTTAGACCGCCGCACGCACACTTTCCTCTCCTTCCTGTCTAGTTGCTATGGTTACAGAGTCGATGACATCACACACACAAAGTTAATGAGACGGTCAGAGCTCGTTACAGACATACTGTGAACACACACGGACGGTTTACCTGTCGTCAGACGTGTCGTCCTGAGAAGCATCCCGAGGTCGCTGGAACGTCGATGCTTCAGCAGCTTTACAAACAAACCAGATGAAAAACAACCAAAACCTTTTTTTTTTTTTTTTTTTTTGTAACAGTGAAGCTTCATAAAATGTTTTTAACTGAACGTTGTGGCGTTCCTGCTGCTCGCCGTGACGTTTCAGGACAAATAAAGTTTGTTTCAAATGTTTTGTTTTCTCTTGTTTCTGATTCCTGCAAACAAACCAAAAAGTCCAATAAAGAGAAACGTAATCCTGATAATCAATAATCATCAATAAATGCTTCGTAACTCAGTCTAATGCAGCTGTGAGCAGATATACAGCACAGCAGTGGAAGAAGTACTCTGGCGGCCATGTTTGTTTCAGACGCTTCTGTATTTTTCTATCAGAATCTATCGATGTAGTATTGTAGTAAAAGTCCATCAGTATTGTGAGCTTGATGTAGTTAAAGTGTTGCAGTAAAAGTAGTGGTTTGGTCCCTCTGACTGATATATTATTATATATGACATCATTAGATTATTAATACTGAAGCATCAGTGTTAGAGCAGCATGTTCCTGTTGTAGCTGCTGGAGGTGGAGTCACCTTGCTCATTTTAGGGAAAAGCTCATTGATGAGGACATAGTTGGACTATAAATGACATTTTATCTGCATATTTTATTCTTTATTGACATTTGGTGACTGCAGTTTGTCAGAGATCAGCTGTGCTTCTCTGGCCTCAGCTCTGAAGTCCAACCCCTCCCATCTGAGAGAGCTGGATCTGAGTGGAAACAAGCTGCAGGATTCAGGAGTGAAGCTGCTGTGTGCATGTTACTGTTGTAGCTGCTGGAGGTGGAGCTAGTTTACACTACTTTATATACACTTAGCTAGTTTAGTCCACTGGTTCCCAACCTAGGGGTCGGGGCCCCTCCAAAGGGTCAGCAGATAAATCTGAAGGGTCGTGAGATGATTAATGGGAGAGGAAAGAAGTTTTTGGACTTTTTCTGTAATCTTTGTACTTGGTTACTTTCCACCACTGAATATAAACTATAAACAGATACTAAATGTCAATATAATAAAACACAGCTGTAATAAAATGTCTTCATAGAAGAAGTTATAATAAATACTGAACATTAATAAACTAATATATCTCAACCCTTTCATGGACTACAATCACAGACTGAGGTGACAGATGAAAGCCAATTTTATTGATCAAGTTAACATAAATAGGACAAATGTTTTCACTGTACATACAACCTGGAACCCAAAGTAAAAATAAATAGAGTCACAGCAATAAATTAAATGCGATGAAATGGACCGATAGACTGTTAGCATGAAGTCAGTGAGATGAGACGCTGAGTCGTGTCTCTTGGAGGACGACAGTGCAGTTCGATGGCTATTTACACACTTTTTTTTTTTCTTCTTTTCTTTACACATTTTTCATTTTCAGTAACTTTCAGCCGACGTTTCATTTCACACTATTCTGTCTTCAGTTCACATTCTTCTCTTCATAACTTAAAATTACTTCAGCAACAATTTAAAAAACTAAGAAAAGCAAAAAAAAAACCCAGTGGCTGATTATTAAAAACCTTTTAGTTACATGGTACAACAGCATCGTCACAGCTATCAACGTTTCTTTAATACATGTTCAGTATCAAATACTTCAGCAGGTTACAAAAATATCCAACAGACTTTTTTTTTTTTCTCTTTCTCTCCAGAGGACGACTGAGCGTCTTCGATTCCTACGACACCGAGACCGTCAGTGAACGCAGCAGCTCTCAACCCCTAAAGTTTAACTCTTCAGTCCCCAAAAACAAGCCGGGCGACGACTGTGTGACCCTGAACAGAGGCCTGGATGTACGGAGTCCATGTGGTGCCAAAATAAAGACGTCCATCCAACAACAACTGCAAAAAACTGTTCCAATCAGCATCAAATATGACAAAGAGATGAAATGTGGTTCAACTTTCTGTTTTTCTTTGAGTTCAACTGACGATCAAAACCAGATAAATTTAGTTTCTGAGCAGCTAAAACATGTTTAACAGCAGCTGCACTGCGGTTTTTGTTATTTATTTTTATTAAGACTTGGAGCAGCATTTTGTTTGTTGCGTCCCATCTCAGAGTTAGCATTGATGTTAGCATTCATGCTAATGTTAGTTTAATCAGGTGTTTAAACACTTAAAAACAGACACGGATCATTTTTATAAGAAAAACTGAGAAGTCAAACCAGAAACTGATAAAAGATTCATTTTGAATGAAAATCACATTTTATCTCTTTTTCCATATTTTGTAATAATTAATATGATGATCTACTAATATTACACTAACTTATTACTGAAACTGCTCTGATGGGATTTCTGCTCTGGTTATTATTATTTTGCCTGTTTGTATTTATTTAATCTCATTTGAGTTATAATGTTTTTACACATTGCTCTGATGTGTGTAGAGCTTTCCTCTCTCTGTTCCTGCTTCTTCTGTTAGGAATGAAAACTACTGGCAGTGAAATAAAGTCATTTATTTTTAGGAAGTTTCCTGAAAAGATGTGATCCTAATTAGAACAAAAGTAAAGAAAGACAGTCGTTCATTAAATCAAACTCTGTTTTATCTCCGTCTAACATTCAGGGCCTGACGGGGCACCGTACGCCGCGTTTCACTGTTCACTGTCCTGCAGCTGTGTCACAGCTGGATTAGCTTCCTGCTAATGCTAACGCGTCATTTCCTGCTGCTGCTGCTGTGTTAGCATTAACGTTAGCGCGTTAATGCGTCTACAAAAAAAAAACATTTTGTGAGTTTGTTTGGCTGCTTTGTAAAAGAGAAACACCTGCTGCTCTGCTGTGGTGTTAAACCGCACCTGGCGTTACCGTGGTAACCACAGGTGGTGCCCAATCAGCAGGGAATGAGTTCTAATCAGTGGAGACTTTGTGTGTGTTGTGTTGGGAGGACTTCCTGTCGCCTGCTGGTGGTTTCTCTCCTGCGCAGCGGGTTGAGAGCTGCTGAGCTGAAGCTTCGCGGCCTCAGATCCACCGTGAGCTCTTCTTCATGTTTCAGTTTCATGTGCATACAATCACGGCCGGAGCGTCCGACAGCAGACGCCCCGCTGGAAGTGAAGAGGAAACAAAAACAAACAAAAAAAAAACAAAAAAAAAAGAAAAGAAAGAAAAACAAAAACATCATCTGGACACAAACGCTGCAGGTTCTCCGGCGTGCAGCCACCAGAGAGACGTCCTGATTGGCTGCAGCTTTCATAGTCCAGCTCTGTGCCCACACACACACACACACACACACTCTCTCACACACACTGCAGAACATGTCCAAATAAAAACGAGCAACAAAAACTGATGTAAACATTATTTTAGGAAAAAACAAACAACACCTGAGACTATTTCGTCACGTCGCTGCTTCTGTAACAGTTTGTCTGAAAGTGACCCGCCGCCGCCGCCCGCCGGGTCCGCCTCCTGCTTCCTGTTGCCATGGCAGCCAGTGAGAGCGGGGAGGCGGAGCATGCCCGAACATCACACTGGTGTTTTAACTACGATGTGCAAGTGTCACCGATCGTTTGTTTACTTTGTACACTGGAGGATTAATCAGTCTGTCCACTAGGGGGCAGCACAGAATTATACGTTAACTTATGGAGGTTACGCTGAATCTGCATAACGTCAGAAAGACTCAAAATGACCTTCAGTTGTTATTCATTTAGTAGCTTCTCAGTATCTAGTGAGTGGAGCTCCAGTTAAGGTTCATTTGTTCCATAAAAGAAGAGAATTAAAGGAGAGACTGACAGTAATGAAGGTGGGAGGGGCGTAACTTCATTTATGAGGTCATCACAAAAAGCAAGTATATAAAAAAAAAAAAAACGCCTTTTTTTTTTTGTTTTTGTTTTTTTGTTCTCGCACTTCAACCTCAGACACAGAAAACAGCAGATTCTGATTGGCTGGCAGGTGTCCGGGGCGACGCTTCAAACAGGAAGTAAAAACTGAAATCTGCAAACTGATGGATGAAAATAAAATAACGATCAGGTTTGGTGTTTAGTGGAGGATGTGAAAGTCAAACTTGATTCATTTTCTTCTCTAAATTCAGACGTTTAGTCTCTAAAAAGTGAAGGAAAACATTTCACTGGTCTGATTCTCGGCTGGACGCTGGAGCCAAACGCCGTTTTTGGTTTCCTGGTGACGGTTTTTCTTTTTTTTTTTTTTTTTAAACCCTTCATGATGCAGGTTGGTGTACAATAAGCTACTGGACACACACTTCAAAAACACACACACACACACACACACACACACACACACAGAAAACATTTTCCCTTGAGAGTGCTGACAGCTTCAGGCGTTGAAGGTGGACCGTCCGGAAGGAAAAGCGCTGCTCCTCTGCGTCTACCTGGAGCTCAGATCTACTCTAACTGCTGCTGGAAACGTCTCCTCGTCCTCGGCCATGAAAACAGTTTGTGATTGCTGAACCTACACAGACACAAACGGCCCCCCCCCGCTCCCTTTTGTCATGATTTTAAGGTAGTTCAGGTGAAATCAAAAGAAAAGAAAAGCGTCCTCGTGTGTCGAGTCCGGGTGTTTCTCAGCCGTCGTCGAGGAGCGGTCCGACCGAAGTGGCGGCGATCCTCGTGTGGCAGGAAGGAGGACGCGCTGCCGGGATCGGGCCGGCGGTTTCATTGGTCACTGACAGTTCTGTTGTGAATTACATCATCCGAAGGCGGCGACGTTAATCCAGACAGCACTTTAAACAACATGCAGCGAAAGCTTGGCTCGTTTTTTAAAAAAAAAAAGAAAAAAGTTCAGGTGATGTGTTGAACGTAGCGGCGAGAGCCTGATCCACGACTAACGGTTTCCACGACGATAAGAGGAGGAACAGGGGAGAGGAGACTGCGATGCGTCTGCGTAAGCGAGGCTTCTAACCACTACGAGAGAGAGAGAGAGAGAGAGAGAGCTGGCGGTTGGCAAGTTCGTGTTGCTCCCGGATTTTCCCGGAGAGAAAGCGGTGGCGGCGGCGGCGGGGGGTTTTGTGTTTTGGAGCTGTTGGCGTCCACCAGGCCGAAAGGAAAAAAAAAAAAAAAGAGACAGCGTCAGCATCGGCTTTGACCCCCTCGACAGGGCGAGTCCCGGCGACCTGCGGTGGGATCAGGAGTCAAGACACGAGTGCGAACGAACGTAGACGAAATCCCGCCCAGGCACGAATTTTTAAACCCCGCCCTCCCCTTCCCCACCCCGAGGAAATAAAAAGAAAAAAAAAACTTTTGGCTTTGTGGTTATGTACACTGACTTCCTGCGGAGACAGTTTGATGTCCATCAAGTTTCCACAGACGTGCAGGACTGGGTGTTGGCGACCCGGCGCCGGGGTCAAAAGGTCAGGGTCAAGTCTTCGAGCTGGGAGGGGCGGAGCTAACCATGTCAGTCTATCTGTATGTGTGTGTGTGTGTGAGAGTGTGTGTGAGAGTGTGTGTGTGTGTGTGTGTGTAGTGACTCCAGTTAGCTTTATTTTCTAACTGTTGCGTGGGTATGGACCCTCAACTCCATATCCATACAACAGCTCCGCCCCTTCCCTCTAGCTCCGCCCCCAGCTACTGGTGGACCTCGTTGGCGATCAGACTGTCCTCCCCTGACTGGAAATCCGCCTCGTTGATGCTGTTCCCTCCGTTCAGCATCTCTTCGTCCTGGGACGACCCCCGGTCCTCCTCGCCGCTGCCGCCGCCCGGCTCGTCCGAGTTTGGGTCCTGGAGCACCTGAGCGATGTACATCTGCTGCTGCTGCTGCTGCTGCTGCTGGACCAGAACCAGAACCAGAACCAGGTTAACCAGCAGAACCAGACAAACCAGAGTCAGTCTTTGATCAGGGATGCACGATATTATCATCAGTATCGGCCGTTTCTGCCGGTGAAGAGCAGACGTCTGCTCCGTCTGCGTTTCCCTCCACCGTGACGGTCCCGCTGCTTCCTCCCACTTTAACCTGAGTAACATCTATGTGGTTCCATGTGGATCTATGGGGATCTGGTTTGTTCTCAGGTTAAAGTGGGAAGCAGCAGCGGGATCGTCGGGGTGGAACAGCTCGCAGAGGAGCAGCTGCCACACAGACAGGAAACACTTTGGCTTGTTTGGCGAGCAGCGTGTTAGTATGACATCACTGCTGCTGTCAGTATCGGCCATGCTGTCAGATATCGGCAAAGAATCCGATATCGTGCATCCCTAAGTTTGGTTTTAAACTTGTCAACAAACTCTAAATCTAAAGCTAGTTTGTAAGCTAATCGTTTTTAGCTAACATGCTAACGTCCTTCCGTCTGAGCTGGAACTCGTCAGCTGATCTGCTCACCTGAGACTTGGTGGTCGGCGAGGACGAGGTGCGAGCCGGACGCCCGTTCTCGACGGCGTCCACGTCGGTCTCCTTGGTGTCAATCTGAGACAAACAGAAGAGTCACGTTCATGTTTCAAACACGACTTTAATGTTTCAGCTCCTGAGCTTTCAGAGCAGATGAAGGTTCTGGTACCTTGTAGTTGTGAGCGCTGAGGTACTTGAAGTGCCCGAAGCAGACGTGAGACAGACAGACCACGATGGTGACGATCAGAACCACCAGAGTGAACATGGAGGTCGGCGTCTCGAAACCTGACGGAGTGGTTAGCCGTTAGCATCTGTTAGCATCTGTTAGCATTCAACAACTGGACACAACTGCAGCACCAGTCAGAAGTCTGGACTGGTTTGACTGGTGAACTCAACATCTGACTTTACTTTGGATGTTTGCACTTGGTTTACACCGATCTTTACTAACTATGAGACTTGATAATCGAGCTGTAAAGGTGTCGGGGGGTCGTTAGGGGGGGCGGGGCTTACCTGTGCGTACGGTGGAGAAGAAAAGCAGCCAGAAGAGGCAGAGGATCGGCGCGGCGACCACCTGGGTGACGGCTCCGGAGTGGATCTTCTTGTCCAGTTTGGAGGGCAGGTAGGCGTAGTACATGTTGTACCTGTCCACCAGGTGTTTGAGCAGCATGTACATCAGACCTGCAGACGACACACACACACACACACACAGAGGACTAAATCAACTGACACGTATGTACTGAACATGTTGTAGGACATGTGGTGGTGGTTGCTGCTGAGACTGACCGAAGGGGACGATGATGGGACAGGTGATGCTGTAGGCCATGACCACCGTGAAGACGTTCATCATCCAGGCGTACGCCGCTCCGAACTGGAACTCGTAGGCCTGATGCTGGAGGGACGACACATCACGTTAAACACTCAGCGGCGCCCCCCTGAGGCTGCAGCCGCTACAGATATTACCACAGACTGATCCCCGTCCTCACCCGCTTGACGTTGCGGCGGTCGGCGGCGGACCGAGCCAGACACAGCCGGATCATGTACATGAGCAGACCGGGGATCCGCAGCAAGTCCATGGCGTTACCGATGAACGCCGAGGCGATGACGTAGTTGACGAAGAACGCTCCGTTATCCGGCAGGAAGACGCACCTGAAGGGGACACGGCGCCGCGGTTACAGCAGAGCACACCACTCACCGATCGATCAGGATTTATTGATTAATAGATCAGAGACGGGAGAACGTTTGAAAGATGACTCACTCAAATCTGACTTTGGCGTCGGCCAGGAACTTCTTATCAAAGAGCCAGCGGAAGAAAACATCCAGACTGTAGAACAACAACAAACGTTTCAGTGAGGTCAGAGGTCAGAGGTCAAGGGTCACTCAGGAAGGGCTTTGTACAGGAAACAGTTTTCATTACCTGCTGAGTCCGAGTGAAGGAAGCAGCAGAACCATGAAGATCAGGAAGGTGTAACATTTGTGCATCGTGGTTCTGTTTTCTCCAGACCTGCAGACAGCAGAGATCAGCTGACTCAACTTTCTCTACCTGATACCGGTGCTATACTGGTGCTGTACTGTGATACTGGTGCTATACTGGTGCTATACTGGTGCTATACTGTAATACTGGTGCTATACTGTAGTACTGGTGCTATACTGTAGTACTGGTGCTATACTGGTGCTATACTGGTGCTATACTGGTGCTATACTGTGATACTGGTGCTATACTGTAGTACTGGTGCTATACTGGTGCTATACTGGTGCTATACTGGTGCTATACTGTAGTACTGGTGCTATACTGGTGCTATACTGGTGCTATACTGTAATACTGGTGCTATACTGTAGTACTGGTGCTATACTGGTGCTATACTGGTGCTATACTGGTGCTATACTGTGATACTGGTGCTATACTGTAGTACTGGTGCTATGCTGTGATACTGGTGCTATACTGGTGCTATACTGTGATACTGGTGCTATACTGTAGTACTGGTGCTATACTGTGATACTGGTGCTATACTGTGATACTGGTGCTATACTGTGATACTGGTGCTATACTGTAATACTGGTGCTATACTGTAGTACTGGTGCTATACTGTGATACTGGTGCTATACTGTAATACTGGTGCTATACTGTGATACTGGTGCTATACTGTGATACTGGTGCTATACTGGTGCTATACTGTAGTACTGGTGCTATACTGTGATACTGGTGCTATACTGTGATACTGGTGCTATACTGTGATACTGGTGCTATACTGGTGCTATACTGTAGTACTGGTGCTATACTGTGATACTGGTGCTATACTGTGATACTGGTGCTATACTGTAGTACTGGTGCTATACTGTGATACTGGTGCTATACTGGTGCTATACTGTAGTACTGGTGCTATACTGGTGCTATACTGTAGTACTGGTGCTATACTGGTGCTATACTGTAGTACTGGTGCTATACTGTGATACTGGTGCTATACTGTAGTACTGGTGCTATACTGTAGTACTGGTGCTATACTGGTGCTATACTGTAGTACTGGTGCTATACTGGTGCTATATTGTAGTACTGGTGCTATACTGGTGCTATACTGTAGTACTGGTGCTATACTGGTGCTATACTGTAGTACTGGTGCTATACTGTGATACTGGTGCTATACTGTAGTACTGGTGCTATACTGTAGTACTGGTGCTATACTGTAGTACTGGTGCTATACTGTAATACTGGTGCTATACTGTAGTACTGGTGCTATACTGTAATACTGGTGCTATACTGTAGTACTGGTGCTATACTGTAGTACTGGTGCTATACTGTAGTACTGGTGCTATACTGTAGTACTGGTGCTATACTGTAGTACTGCAGTGTAGCACTGATAGGGATGAAGAGGAGGCTCAGGAGGAAGCAGCATCGTTACCTGGTCCAGTGAGCCTCGAAGAAGGCGGAGTAGTAGACGATGGTGGGCAGCAGAGCAGAGAAGGCCCAAAGCAGCAGAGTGGGGAAGAACTGAGTGACGATGGGATTCTGTTCACAACAAATAAACAAACAAACAAAACAGACGGAAAGAAACAAACAGAGTCAGTGAGAAGGATCACAGTAATGTGAAGCCTCACTGTTAACAGATCACATGATGTCCTAACAATGAAACAGGTGTATCTGCTACCCGATGGTTCAGGTGCATCTGCTACCCGATGGTTCAGGTGCATCTGCTACCTGATGGTTCAGGTGTATCTGCTACCTGATGGTTCAGGTCTGTGCTACCTGATGGTTCAGGTGTATCTGCTGCCTGATGGTTCAGGTGTATCTGCTGCCTGATGGTTCAGGTCTGAGCTACCTGATGGTTCAGGTCTGTGCTACCTGATGGTTCAGGTCTGTGCTACCTGATGGTTCAGGTGTATCTGCTACCTGATGGTTCAGGTGTATCTGCTGCCTGATGGTTCAGGTCTGAGCTACCTGATGGTTCAGGTCTGTGCTACCGGATGGTTCAGGTCTGTGCTGCCGGATGGTTCAGGTCTGTGCTGCCGGATGGTTCAGGTGTATCTGCTACCTGATGGTTCAGGTCTGTGCTACCTGATGGTTCAGGTCTGTGCTACCTGATGGTTCAGGTCTGTGCTACCTGATGGTTCAGGTCTGTGCTACCTGATGGTTCAGGTCTGTGCTACCTGATGGTTCAGGTCTGTGCTACCTGATGGTTCAGGTCTGTGCTACCTGATGGTTCAGGTCTGTGCTACCTGATGGTTCAGGTCTGTGCTACCTGATGGTTCAGGTCTGTGCTACCTGATGGTTCAGGTGTATCTGCTGCCTGATGGTTCAGGTCTGTGCTACCTGATGGTTCAGGTGTATCTGCTACCTGATGGTTCAGGTCTGTGCTACCTGATGGTTCAGGTGTATCTGCTGCCTGATGGTTCAGGTCTGAGCTACCTGATGGTTCAGGTGTATCTGCTACCTGATGGTTCAGGTCTGTGCTACCTGATGGTTCAGGTCTGTGCTGCCTGATGGTTCAGGTCTGTGCTGCCTGATGGTTCAGGTCTGTGCTACCTGATGGTTCAGGTGTATCTGCTGCCTGATGGTTCAGGTCTGTGCTACCTGATGGTTCAGGTCTGTGCTACCTGATGGTTCAGGTGTATCTGCTACCTGATGGTTCAGGTCTGTGCTACCTGATGGTTCAGGTCTGTGCTACCTGATGGTTCAGGTCTGTGCTACCTGATGGTTCAGGTCTGTGCTACCTGATGGTTCAGGTCTGTGCTACCTGATGGTTCAGGTCTGTGCTACCTGATGGTTCAGGTGTATCTGCTGCCTGATGGTTCAGGTGTATCTGCTGCCTGATGGTTCAGGTCTGTGCTGTGAAATTTTGCTGCGAAATTGTTTGAATCCAGTTTGAATTAATGATTTTTTGTGTCTAAGTTTGTTGAACATCAACACACAAACTGCTGGTACGTCGACTGACCAACAGTATGCTGTCCTGACAGCACTGACCTTGTTGCCTGAAAAGAGCCTAAAACTTTAAAACAATGAAAGGTCTGAAAAACTTTATCTTTGCTGCTGAGTGACTCAGACTGGTCGTGGTTTCTTACGTTGAGATACTCCACCGGCTTGGTGACGTTGAACTTGTCCATGGTGGAGATGATGATGGCGGGCGTGGTGAGGAAGAAGAGCAGGAGGAAGAGGATGCAGTTGATGATGAAGCATCGGATCCACCAGGAGATCCCGCCCAGCGACAGGTGCTCCCTACGAGACAAACCACAACACGTCAGCGGCTCTGAATGACTGCGTTTGTTTTGGTGTGTGGGAGGTTTTAGGCGGGTGGACGTACCAGCGGACGTTCAGCGGGTCGGGCGCGTACGAAACGCTCCAGTTGTGAACGTGGAGAACCTCGCTGAACTGCGAGGAGCGCGGCTCCTGACGACACAGACAACCCTGCACCTGACAGGCGTTAAAGTCCTTCAAAATACTGTGAGAGAGAGGGGGCGGGGTCAGGGAGAGGGGGCGGGGTCAGACAGAGGGCGGAGTCAGGGAGGGGGCGGGGTCAGAGAGAGGGGCGGGGTCAGAGAGAGAGGGCGGGGTCAGAGAGGGGGGCGGGGTCAGAGAGGGGCAGGGATAGAGAGAGGGGCGGGGTCAGGGAGGGGGCGGGGTCAGGGAGGGGTGGGGATAGAGCAGTGTCAACCAAAACTCTTCAACGACCTTTGTTCCACGCTGAAAATGATTTAATGAATGACAGACACATGCTAAGCCCCGCCCCCTCCCCCCTTAGTTACTGTTGCTACCCTGTCATTTTACCCTTCTCACACCGCACATAAACATCTTTTCTGTTAACAGGCTATTAGTACAAGTCAGAGGAGGCGGGGTCATAGAAATGGGGCGGGGTCAGAGATGTGGGCGTGGCTTACATGGCGGTCATAGCCTCGTTCTGGAAGGTGACGAAGGCCATGCCCAGCGGTTTGGTGTGAACCTTCTCCTTCTCCTTGCGGTACTCCTCCTTCAGCTTGGCCTCCCGCTTGGTGTAGTAGCTCACCGCCTCCTCCTGCAGGACAGCGAAGGTTTACTAAGAGTTACACAACATCACTGGAAGGGAGGATGTTTTAGTTTTGGCTGCAGTCTCCGGGTGAACAGCTTGTATGCTCGTTACTGACCCAGAAAAACAAGAGACATCTGGAAATATTAGGAAGGGTTGGAGCCAAAGCAAACACACACACACAACAGAAAGTGCTGCAGAGACATTTAATCCCATTGGTCAAAGTCCAAGTGATCATTTGACTCATGAAAGTGTAAAAACAGACAGGAAGTCACGTCCGCCTTCGGTATAAGTAGAATCTTCTACTTAGTCTGGTCTCAGCGTCTTGATTCATCTTCGATTCTTAACCCTCACTGCTGAATCACTGCTAACATGCTAACATGCTAACATGCTAACATCAGACCAGAGCTCTGTTCTTTAACTAATCCCGGCTAAAATGATCCGGCTAACCTGACTCTTTATAGTTTTAAAGAGTAGTAGTTAGACGCATGTTGCGTTTAGGTGCTGCTGGAAAACTCGGACATCTGACCTTTCGGTGCTCTAAATTTCTCCTTGTTGTGGTTAAAATAAAAACCTGTAATTGTTTCTCTTGAAAACTTTGGTCTGAGCTTGTCGGCACGGCGACGCCCTCAGCGTCACATGATGCTAATGTGTGGGCGTGTGAAGCGTCACCTCCTCGCAGCCGGTGATGGCGCAGCAGCACAGGTGTCCGCAGGGTTTGGGGTTGATCATGGTGGGAACGTGTTCCTTCGCCATCAGGTCAGTGAAGAACTTCTTACTGCGCTCCGTCTTCTTCCTGCCGAGCAAACGGAGGGTTAGGGAACGAAAAACACGAAAACCGTCAGCCTGAACGCTCAACCGTCAGCCTGCTGTCGTCTCTCTCTGTCTCGCTGGCTCACCTCTCGGCGTTCAGAGACATCAGTTTGGCCACGTTGTAGCAGATCCGAGCTTCCAGCACGGTGCAGTTCTCATACGCCTGCCTGCAACAACAAACACGCTGCGTTACACAAACAACAACAACAACAACATATTCATCTATCTGAATTATTTATACCTTTATTTTCTTAATGAGCTGAAAATAATATTTACAGATAATTAATGTATAAAGTGTTTTTGCGCTTTACTTATTAGTAACATTTCAGCGTTATGAGATATGACAGTTTCTCTGTTAATGATGCCGATCAGGATAAAAGGTTTCACAGCAGCAGTGAAGAAGAAGAGATGTGAACTTACTCAAAGTGCTGTTTGATCTGACTCTCTTCAGCATATTTAGAGATGCCGTTAATGAATAAAGTGCGTTTCACCTGCAAGACACAAAACTGGGATTAAAACACAAACAAACACACAAATTCATCATTTATTATTTATTACAGCTTCATATATGAAGAATATAAAAACAGTCATGTTTCTGTCACACAGTCAAATATTCAACCCTAACCCTTTTATATCTCATTTCACAACTATTACTTTTCTGTAAAACTTTATTTATTATTATTATTATCATTATTATTATTATTATTATTATTATTATTATTATTATTATTATTATCTTACTTTTGCTCTATTCTTTTTTAAACGGTGGTCTCACATCTCGTCCACCAATCAAACGCTGCGACAAAACTCCTGACTACAAACCGACCAATCAGAGCACGGCAGGAAACACCGGAGCGCTTCTGATGAGCTACATGCTAACATCAGCATGCTAACAGTGACGCTAGCATGTTAGCATGCTAACACCTGCTATCAGAGGTTTGTCTGGTTTGAACGGTGAAACTTTTTACGTCTTCATGAACGTTTGAAACTAATTTAACGCTAACTTATCGTCATTCGGCTACTCAGATCTGTTCCCTAAACGGCCCCTTTGTGTTTCCTGAGCTTTCTGCAGCGAGCAGAGTGTTTTCCCACCAGGTCGTCCTCCTTGTAGTGCATCTTGGACGTGTGTCTCCTCATGCTGTAGACGGTCAGCAGCAGGTACATGAAGGCAAACGAAGTGTGAAGCCACAACAGATTCGTCCTGAGAAGAACAACAGGAAGTCATTATTGATCGGTTATTGATCGTTTTTATATTTCATTTCATTTGCTGTTGATGCATTAAAACACTGATGCAGTTTAACGATAAACAAACTAAACTGGAGGTTTCTAAAGATCAGTGACGATGACGATGATGAAGATGAAGACTCACCCAGACTTCAGGTTCGCTATCGTGGTGCGTCCGAAGCTGTAAGCGTTGTTTTCTGGAAATAAACAAAGTCAGAAATCAATAAAGAAAATCATCAGAAATAAACTTTAAAACTGTTTTTATTTACGATTCTTCAGCTTCAGTTTGTTCTCGTCCATTTATTAGCAACCGTTCTTAAGCTTTTGATCGAATCACATGGTCTTCCTCAGCTGTCATGAAACTGCAGATTAAGACTTCGGTTTAAAAGTTAAAGACAAACTCCCGCTGATGAAGCTCCAGAGATATGACTGAAAGCTACGAGAACAGCTACTAAATGGACCTGCAGTGGAGGGAAGCTTTAAAATCTTTGATCTATCTGATCAGATGTGACGACTGTTCAGATATTTTTTTTACATTCAGAAAGAAAATATTTTCAAACTAAAACAGGAAGTGAAAGTTCCTGAAACGCTTCAGTTTTTCTTCGCAGCTCAACTTCCGCTGTCTTTACTGCAGCTGTTAATGTTTTAGTAAATAAATGATGCAAAAACACAACCTGTCACATGAAGAAGAAATGTTGTTTTAACTTTTAGCACATTTGTTTAATCAGACAGAGCTAGGCTAGCTGGAAGCTGAAATAGCAAAGAAAGTGTTTTTAATGAGGTTTTATTATTATAATTTAAGTATTTTAAATTGATTATTTACACAGTTTAAGGAACCAAAACATAAACATAAAAAAAACCCTTAATTATATCTAAAAACACAGCTAAGTATAGCTAGCTAAGTATACGGCTAACGTACGGCTATGTGTAAATTAAAGGGAAGTCATGTTCCACTTGACATCACTTCATCTGTTAACTAACTAGTTCTCAAACAACAGGTTATGATCATCATTTATTTTTCCAAAAAGAAAATAGTAAACACCTGTAGCAGCTAACCGCTAACTGCTAACAGCTAACAGCTAACAGCTAAAGAAACAACAGGAAGTAAGGCCCATAACTCCTGTGGGGTTTCATGGAGCTGGACTAGAATCAGGACACAGATCTAAAACTAGCTGATCAGACCGACTCCAGGTTCAGATCCAGATTCTACCATCAGACACAAACACGTCTAGCAGCTCTGTTACCTTCTTTAGAAGGAGGTCCAGGTGCTCCTCGGCTTAGGAAAGCATCTTTACTGATAATTCTGACTAAAATCAATCAGACAGAAGGCGACAACACTTGTGAGACTCGAGAGAGGAAACCTGAACAAGCTGCTTTCACTTCCTCACGTTTCAAACATCAAACTAAAGTCAGAAAGAGTCAAACAGAAACTATGAAGAACATCTGGGAGGAAAAACATCTGCTGAATGACCACAAGTCTTTCTGTTCTCCTTCTGATCATATTGATTGATTAATTGAAGGTCAGCTAAAGCTAACTAGCTGCCTAGCTAGTTTTAGGCTAACATGTATTGTGAGTTTGATGTAGTTAAAGTGTTGCAGTAAAAGTAGTGGTTTGGTCCCTCTGACTGATATATTATTATATATGACATCATTAGATTATTAATACTGAAGCATCAGTGTTAGAGCAGCATGTTACTGTTGTAGCTGCTGGAGGTGGAGCTAGTTTACACTACTTTATATACAGTTAGCTAGTTTAGTCCACTGGTTCCCAACCTAGGGGTCGAGGCCCTCCAAAGGGTCAGCAGATAAATATGATGATCCACAATAACACAATGACAAAGTCACTCTGCTCATTTTAGGGAAAAGCTCATTGATGAGGACATAGTTGGACTATAAATGACATTTTATCTGCATAATTTATTCTTTATTGACATTTGGTGACTGCAGTTTGTCAGAGATCAGCTGTGCTTCTCTGGCCTCAGCTCTGAAGTCCAACCCCTCCCATCTGAGAGAGCTGGATCTGAGTGGAAACAAGCTGCAGGATTCAGGAGTGAAGCTGCTGATTGGTGGACGGCTCTTACCCAGCAGGTCTCCAGAGAAGTTGACGGGCAGGACGATGCCGACGGAGAGCACGCCGACCACGACCAGCAGGCCGATGATGTGTCGCTGGAAGGACAGGTAGTGCACGGCGTCCTCGCCGCACTTCTCCCGGATCTCCTCGTCCCTGCGGCGACACGACACGACACGCAGGTCAATAACTGGTCTTTTTTTGGTCTTGGTTTTATGCTAATGTTTACTGGATTATGTGTCTATCCTTTGTTTTCTCAGCTGATTTCCTACCTGAGTGTGTTTTTAACTGTTGTACTTGTGTATTCTAAGCTTTAAAATGATTCTGATGCTGATGTGAATGATGAACGCTGTAAACAGTCATTTTAAATAAAACGTATATAAATGTATTTAAGTTTCTGCGACGTTGTGATGATGAGTTTACCACAGAAGAAGACCTGACCACAAACAGGAAGTGTGAAAGAAGCTCAAACAGGAAGAAACGCTGTAACAGCTGTGAAAGGCTTTCTCTCTACCAGCTGCCAGCTGTGGTCGTTCTGCTCCTCGACTTCCTGTCGCCGTCTGACACCTCTGGATTCTGATCATTACAGCTGCCACATGTTTAATGAAACACTTCCCCCGTTCAGACTGAGCGGGTCTGAACACGCAGATACTCACTTTATCCTGAAGATGGCCGTCAGCCAGGAGCAGAAACCCTGCAGGAGGAAATAAAGAGAAATAAACATCATCAGCTCGTCAGTTTACATTAAAAACACAGTAAATATTCTTTATGGCGGTAAATATATCCAATAATATCCAACAATAACAGACTCTAAAGTTATTTTTTATCCAGATTTATTGTTTTATTTTGTTCTGTTACTAATCTTTTATTGATTTTATGTCCAGTTTTATTTTGTGATGAATATTTGAATCTTTTTCACTTCTTTATTTTTATTTATTTGACAGTTTGGAGTTTCAGACGAAGAATAACTGGTGTTTATATTCATGTGAGGACTGTGTTCTGTTGCTGTGGGTGTGCAGGTGAGGTCAGGTGAGTGGGCGGAGCCTCGGAGCGTCTGGTTGACCTCTGAGCCGCTCTGCTGTTAAACTGGATTATCGGCGGCGGCGGCAGCTGACAGATTAAAACAGAAAGCTGCTGAGCTGCTTCACACTCCTCCACCCCGCTGCCGGAGCCGATCAGTGATCAATAACATCAGAGAGACACGTCAGAGCGCAGCAGCTCTCCGGCGGTTCGTATCCGAACGCGTCTCTGCGATCATTTAACGTGCCGATTGGTCGCCTGGCGTCTCGTATCTGCGGCGCTGCGATGCTGACCCGGGCGTCGGCGGCGACTTTCCCGCCACGCGTTCAAACCGGCGGCGCTGACGCAACCGTGTGGCTGTTCATTGGCTCGTGTGTGAAGCGGCTTATCCTTTAAAAGCTTAACTCTTATTGGCTTTTCACCGGCGAGGCTGTCGCTGCGGGCGCGGCGAGCGTCTCTGCTGCCGCCGTGATTACATTAAAAGGCTGTAAACACTCAACTCTGAGCACATTAATCAGCTGAATAACATAAATAAACAGCTCTGCTCTGCTTTGTTTTCATCCGTGGCGCCGCCGTATCCTCGCCGCTCGCGTTTCAGCGGGTTTAGAAGCGATAAACGCTGCTCCCATGATGCACTGCAGCCATCAGGTGTGAAACTCCGACGCTGGTTAATCTGCATTAGTGAAGAGCAGGAAGATGAAACTGAAGCTGAAAGCGTCTGTAAATCATCTGATGACTGTTTGATGGTTATTTGTAGCGCTGCAGCCTGATTGGTCGATACGCTCTCCTCAGACTGAATTCTGATTGGTTAATAATCCATCAGCAGCTTTCCAGGATGAATCCATTATTTCCTGCAGCGGGGGGACAGACTAACAAACACCCCCGCTGTTTTCTCCTCTTTGGACTCTTCCAAACTAACGGAGACTTCTGGGTCTAACTGTTGTCAACGGTTACTGAGCGTTTACTGAATCAGTGTTTCTCCTACAATTATATCAACCAGAACCCGCCAGGACAAAAAATATGTTTTAATGCCAACGTTTAAGTTTAAAAAGACTGTAAAACATTAAAATATTAGTTATGACTCATCCTGAAATCTGTCCAGTGAAATATGATTAACGAGCTAACGTAGCTTAGCAACTGGTCATGTTAGCAAACATGAAGAAGAAGAAGAAGAAGAAGAAGAGCTGCTCACATTGTCTCTCTGGTCAAAGTCGACGGAGCTGGAGACGGAGGTGAGGCGTTCGTAGCGGTCGGGCGTCTCCGAGTGCATCGCCGAGGCAACGCTGCGGAGACAAGACAGACAGACAGGAGTCAGCTAGCCGTTAGCCGTTAGCATGCCGACACTCTGATCTCTGATCTCTGATTGGACTTTAGTTCTTCTGCTTCCTGGAACATTTTGGTGGGAAAACACAGGAGGAGCTAACAGAAGCTAACAGAAGCTAACAAACACCAACCTGCAGTTCATCTAAAGACACCAAATGTTTAAATGTTTAAAGCATCATTCTGCTGATTTTCTACGTTTGTCTTCATGTTTGGATCCAAACCAACAATCAGCTGATTAATAACAAGTATGGTGTGTTTGAAGACAAACACAGAAAACCATCAGAACGACCCTTTAAAGAGACAGAAACTCTAAAACCTTCACAGACTGAACTGCTGGAAACATCTGGAGGAAACAAAGAGGATGCAGCTGTTTCCAGATGTGAGCCGCTAGCCGACAGGAAGCTGGATCCTCTGTGGAGCACGCTAGCTGGCTAGCACGTCACTGGGTTTACCTCACACACACACACACACACACACACACACACACACACACACACACACACACACACACACACACACTCAGCCTCGTTACCTTTTGACCGGTTCATAGTTATCTCGGTCTCGTCTTCGGCTGAGTTAACGTTTAAAAATGGAGAGAAGTGCGTAGCAGTGTTAGCATCACAACTGTTAGCATCACATTAGCCGACATCAACAAAAGAACCGTATAAACACGCACACACACACAAATATTACACAAATAATATAAAGTCATGTCAGTACTCCTGCGTATGGAGGGCGATTAGTGCCGCCGTCCACACAGATGCCATACTGCTACAAACCTGCTGTTACAGTTACTCTCATTAATCTCTCAGTGAATTCTCTCAAAGACAGAAATTAATTAACTTAATTAACTATTTTTATAGATGTTAATTCTTTAAAGTCCAATTTTTCTAAAAACGTGAAAGCAAATTAAGAGTAATTCCGCATCATGTGGTCGGTGGCACTAACGACCTCCCATACGCTCAGACACAAACTGAAATGGAGAAGAAGAAGTCGTGTTAGTGCACCAATCAGAGAGCAGAACCTGTTAATAAAACCACAAGAAGAAGAAGAAGAAGAACAGGAACAGGAACAGGAAGAGGAAGATGTTAGCGGACAAACCAAAACATGGAGGAAGCAGCAACAACATACTATTCCCGCTCCTCCAGGTCGCTGAACCGCTTCTTCAGTCTTCAGGAATCCAAACAGAAAGAAAATACAGAGCAGCTGTGAGAGCCGAGGAACAAACAAACAACAACAAACAAACAAACAAACAAACAGACGGACGCCGCGTCGCTGCCAGAATGAAAAACAAGAATCGTCTTCGTGTCGTTTCAGCGTTGCGGCGTTCGACAGTGAAGCCGCCGTCATGGACGCCTGCGTGTGATTCGCCAGCACGGCGGCGGTGGCGGCGGCGGCGGCGGCGTGCTGGACGACGTCCTGAGTTTTGTGTCAAATACTTGAGTTCAGTTTTTAAACTTTTGGTCGAATCAGACGAACGAGAGGCCGAACACGATCTGCTGTCGGCAGGTGCATCGTGGGTAATCCAGACTTAATTCTTATCCTTAAACAAACAAACAAACAAACAAACAAACAAACAAACTGTGCATCATGAATGTGATGATGTCACAGCTGTTTCTCTCCTCCGTCCACGCGGCGGCGCTAACGAACCTGAAGCCGTTTACAAACAAACAGCAGAAGAAGAACTTCAACAACAGCAGCAGCCGTCCCAGAGGGGCCCCCCGCCCCGCATGTTGGGAAACCACGACGTAAACGTGTTTTTCTTCTTCATGTGTGACATCAGCAGCGTGCGTTTACCTGTCGGCGTCGGTGACCAGCGCCAGGCGGCCGTAGTCCCACGCCACCTTCCTCAGGATGGAGAAGACGAAGAGCAGCACCTGAGCACAGAAGAAGAAGAAGGAGGAGGACTTCCTGTTAGAACATGAGGCGAGGCATCGACTGAAAGCTCCAGGAAACAAACAGGAAGTGGGTCGATCCATGACTGCGATTGATTTTTCCACCAATCAGTGACGAGAACAAACTAAACCAGACAGCTGACGATGAGGAAGGACGAAGGACGAGTTCACAGGAAGCTGAAAGAGACACTGGGAACACTGGGGACGCTGGGGACACTGGGAACACTGGGAACACTGGGGACGCTGGGAACGCTGGGGACACTGGGGACACTGGGAACACTGGGAACGCTGGGGACACTGGGGACACTGGGAACACTGGGGACACTGGGAACACTGGGAACGCTGGGGACACTGGGAACACTGGGAACACTGGGAACACTGGGAGCACTGAGAACACTGGGAGCACTGGGAGCACTGGGAGCACTGGGAACACTGGGAGCACTGGGAGCACTGGGAGCACTGGGGACACTGGGAACACTGGGGACACTGGGGACACTGGGAACACTGGGAGCACTGGGGACACTGGGAACACTGGGAGCACTGGGGACACTGGGGACACTGGGGACACTGGGAGCACTGGGAACACTGGGGACGCTGGGGACACTGGGAGCACTGGGGACACTGGGGACACTGGGAGCACTGGGAACACTGGGAGCACTGGGAGCACTGGGAGCACTGGGAACACTGGGAGCACTGGGGACACTGGGAACACTGGGAACACTGGGAGCACTGAGAACACTGGGGACACTGGGAGCACTGGGAACACTGGGAACACTGGGAGCACTGGGAACACTGGGAACACTGGGGACACTGGGAGCACTGGGGACACTGGGGACACTGGGAGCACTGGGAACACTGGGAACACTGGGGACACTGGGAGCACTGGGAACACTGGGGACACTGGGGACACTGGGGACACTGGGAACACTGGGAACACTGGGGACACTGGGGACGCTGGGGACACTGGGAACACTGGGAACACTGGGGACACTGGGAACATTGGGAACACTGGGAACACTGGGGACACTGGGGACACTGGGAGCACTGGGAACACTGGGGACACTGGGAGCACTGGGAACACTGGGAACACTGGGAGCACTGGGGACACTGGGGACACTGGGAGCACTGGGAACACTGGGAACACTGGGGACACTGGGAGCACTGGGGACACTGGGGACACTGGGAACACTGGGAACACTGGGGACACTGGGGACACTGGGGACACTGGGAGCACTGGGGACACTGGGAACACTGGGGACACTGGGAGCACTGGGAACACTGGGGACACTGGGGACGCTGGGGACACTGGGAACACTGGGTACACTGGGGACACTGGGAGCACTGGGGACACTGGGAACACTGGGTACACTGGGGACACTGGGAGCACTGGGGACGCTGGGAACACTGGGAACGCTGGGGACACTGGGGACGCTGGGGACACTGGGAACACTGGGTACACTGGGGACACTGGGAGCACTGGGGACACTGGGGACACTGGGAACACTGGGAGCACTGGGGACACTGGGGACACTGGGAACACTGGGGACACTGGGAGCACTGGGGACGCTGGGAACACTGGGAACACTAAATAAAAACAGAATCATCGCTGCAGATCGTCGTCGGCAACAGTTTAGTGTCGCCGTTTGTTCGCCGGACGCCATGTTGGCGAGGCGGCTGTCACATGATGCTGGAAACTCTGCAGACAAACGACAAGCACGACTGATTTAAACTAAACGATCAATTAATCTGCTGATTGTTTACTTGAAGAATCGATCAGCTGATCAAACACGATCAGAGAAAATAAAAAATGATCAGAATAGTTGTTGATCAATTAATCTGTTTCAGTCAGCTGATATGAGCACGTGACGATCAATAACGATCAATAACGATCAATAACTGTAATCAGAGCTGCTGTGACTCTTTTTAGTTTTGTTTTGTAATTTAAACACTTTTTAATTATTTTAAATCTTTTGTTTCTTTTATTTTCAAACACAAACTAGACGATGATGCGTTTCCTGTTCCTGTAAAAACGAGACGGTCCAGAGTTGAACGGGTCCAACAGGAAGTGATGTCACTCTGCTCGCCGTCCAGCTGACCTCTTGAACTGTTTCTGAGCTGCTCGTTGACCCGTGAGGTCATCGTTGACCCGTGAGGTCATCGCTGAGCTGTGAGGTCATCGCTGAGCTGTGAGGTCATCGCTGAGCTGTGAGGTCATCGCTGAGCTGTGAGGTCATCAGAGATCTTTAAGCCTTCCAGACGAACCAACACAAGCCTCTCTTCTTCTTCTGTGGTTTGTGCTCCTCACTTCCTGTTGATGTCGTGTGTGTGTGTGTGTGTGTGTGCGCTGTACTGAGCGTGTGCGGCGGCGGCGGCGACTCACCAGGAAGCACATGAAGTCGAGGGCGAGCACGGTGGGCACGCCGCCGAACGGCAGCCCCTGCAGCACGGTGCTGCGGATGCGAGCCGAGTAGCAGTAGTCTTTGGACTCGCTGTGGGCGGAGCAGTTGTCCTGCCCGCTGCACGCCTGGCTGCCGCCGAACGTCCCCATGGCAACGACGATGAGCACGCCGAGCATGCTCAGTGCCGCATCCTCGCCGGGAACCTGCGGGAGGGAAGAACAGGAAGCAGAAGATCAGACAGAGCTACTACATTTCCCAGCATGCCTCAGCAGCAGCAGCAGCAGCAGCAGAGCCTTCCTCTGTGACCCGCTGATCCTGTTGCCACGGTAACCCCACCCCCCTCCCCCACCCACCGCCTGCAGCCGCTGACCCAGTTTTTCACGCCTCGGCGGGCGTTTGTCACAGAGCAGCAGTGACGGCGCTCCGGCTGATGATGTCATCGTTACATCACCCCCCCCCCCCCCCCCCCCCCGCCGCCTTTCAGCCGAGCAGACAAAGGAACATCTGCAGCGGCGAGCCTGCAGCGTCGCCGTGGAAACGCTGCATTCAGGTGCAGACACAACAACGACAGGAGAGAGAGGAAGCAACAGTGGAAACAGGAAGTGGTTACATCACTCAGACGTCACGTCTCCGACCTTCAGATGACCTCCAATACATTTCAGGATCAGACTGATTGATCCGTCGGTCTGAACCGCCGATGCGTTCAGGTTCATCCTGTTATCATGAAAAGGTTTCAGTTCCACACAGAGAGACATGTAGAAGCAAACAGAGTTCACGTCCCCTGAACGCACCGCAGAGTCACAGCGCACCTGAACGCACAGCAGAGTCACAGCGCACCTGAATGCACCTGAACGCACCGCAGAGTCACAGCGCACCTGAACGCACCGCAGAGTCACAGCGCACCTGAACGCACCGCGGAGTCACAGCTCACCTGAACGCACCGCGGAGTCACAGCTCACCTGAACGCACCGCGGAGTCACAGCGCACCTGAACGCACCGCAGAGTCACAGCGCACCTGAACGCACCGCAGAGTCACAGCGCACCTGAACGCACCGCGGAGTCACAGCTCACCTGAACGCACCGCGGAGTCACAGCTCACCTGAACGCACCGCGGAGTCACAGCTCACCTGAACGCACCTGAACACACCGCGGAGTCACAGCGCACCTGAACGCACCTGAACGCACCGCGGAGTCACAGCTCACCTGAACGCACCGCGGAGTCACAGCTCACCTGAACGCACCGCGGAGTCACAGCTCACCTGAACGCACCGCGGAGTCACAGCTCACCTGAACGCACCTGAACACACCGCGGAGTCACAGCGCACCTGAACACACCGCGGAGTCACAGCGCACCTGAACACACCGCGGAGTCACAGCTCACCTGAACGCACCTGAACGCACCGCGGAGTCACAGCGCACCTGAACACACCGCGGAGTCACAGCGCACCTGAACGCACCGCGGAGTCACAGCTCACCTGAACGCACCTGAACGCACCGCGGAGTCACAGCGCACCTGAACGCACCGTTTGGGTTCAACTAACAGCCTGAAATATGAAGAAAATCAATAAACCGACTGAAACAATTCATCTATTATGAAAACAGTTGCAGATAAACGTTCTGCTGATTGATTATTGATTATTGATTATTGATTGAGCAGCTTTACACTTCAGAGATAATAAGAATCGTTGCTGATTTATTTCTGGTCGTTATTCTCATTGGCTGCTGATCAGATGATCAATAACTGTAGTAAATCACTAGCAGAGAACCGTTCACGCCGTCCGACCGCTCAGACCGCCACTGAGGACGTTTGATCACATGACACGTCCTCGCAACAGGAAGACGCATCATCAGCGCCGCTCACCTGTTCAGTGTCAGTTTGTCAAAGCACGATGCTATATAAATAAAGATATTATTATTATTATTATTATTATTATTATTATTATTATTATTATTACAGACTGACGTCACCTGCACGCTGACCTTTGACCTCCGAGTGAGTGACGAGCGGTCAGCTGACGCCTCGGAGACGCCGGAGGAGACGTTCAGATCACTGAAACATTTTATATTTCTACTAAATTATTATTAATGTTTTTATTTATCACAGTGATGATCTGATCTGGAATATTCCCCCCCCCCCCTCCTCCCCCTCCCCCCCTCCGCCCTCCCCCCTCGCTGTTGTCATGGTGCAGAGCAGCAGCATGACTCATCTGAAGCCTCAAGTCTCTGAGCTGCACACACACACACACACACACACACACACACACACACACACACACACACACACACAGACAGTGAACTCATCACGCCAGCTTCAGTCGTCCATCAGGGTCACGGGATACGTTCAGGTGCAGCGCTGAGCGTAGGTCACCTGTGTTTCAGCAGCACTCAGCAGACAGGAAACATCACGTCGTTTAGAAACGGCGCTCGCTGTTCATGAGTCGCCATCTGATAATTACTATAACTCAGAGATGACCCTGAACGCAGCGCGGCCTGCAGGCGTGTCCAGGTGCGATGGGGCGTAAAGCCTTTTCATGACGTCACTGATGATGTCACAGCGTCTCTTGGAGGCTAGCAGCTCCAGGTGGCTACGTTAGCCGCTACTAGCATCCCATATACACACCACAACCTCCAGGTGCATTGTGGGTAACGTAGGCGCCGGCTGTGATGATCGCTCTGGAGATGTTGGATCAATATCTGATGGAGGATCAATCAGATCAGAGGCTCCTTATGTTTATGTTATGAATTAGTGTCCATATAACTTTATACTCAGATATTGATCAGTAGCAGGACTCAAACATCCATTGATTATTGATTAAAAACAGACGTTTGCAAGCAGAAGCTGGAACTGAACTTCAGTCTGATCAGTTTGTTTCTTCTGAAATTAAAAGTTCACAGTTTCTGTTTCTGTAATCAGCTGGAAGCTAATATGAAGCTCTGGCCTCAGCTCTGAAGTCCAACCCCTCCCATCTGAGAGAGCTGGATCTGAGTGGAAACAAGCTGCAGGATTCAGGAGTGAAGCTGCTGTGTGCATGTTACTGTTGTAGCTGCTGGAGGTGATGTATTTAAAAGTTGATGTGAAGCTAATCTGAAGCTTCAGCGTCCAAATGAGTCAAATCCAGTAGATATCTTTCAACGTTACAGTCTTTTTAGTGGCAAAGTCCCTCTTTTTGTTTCTATACTTCCACCTGCAGCTCAACAGGGAAACACAAAGAGGAGAATTTGATGCTAAAAAGACTGTAAATGTGTCAGATATCCACTTGATATGACTAACTCAGACTGCTGAAGCTGAACAGAAGCTTCACACACACTTTAAATGTCTATCTGGACACACTGTGGGGTTTTTGGCCTCCATCACTTCCCCTGAAAGCTCATTATTTAATTTTCACAGAGAGGAAAACCTCCTTCACTGCTCACATGGACACCTGACTGCTGGTTTATAGACACGTTTGTCCTTTCCAGAGAAGGAACATCGAATCATCAGCAGCTGAAAACGTCGTTTCACCGCCTGCAGCTCAGAGATAACGGAGAGAGCGAGCGAGCGAGCGAGCCGTTATCAGCGTTTCTGTCTTCAGCTCAGAGGAAACGTGCCGGAGAGAAAAAGCTCTGATGGGACCTGTGTTCAGTCAGGAAGAATTTAAAGAGCAGGTGAAGTAAAAACACCAGTTTACATGAACTACAAGTTCAATAACACAAAATAAAAAGACTCTCAGAGCTGTTAACCAGCTGAGAGCAGCCGTGTTGGACAGACTGACACTGATACTCACAGCTGATCTGATCTGAGCTGCAGCTGTGCAGGAAGTGAACAGAGCAGAAGACGCGTCACCAGCAGCACAACCAGGTCCTCCAGTTACTCCACACGTCCCTCATCTTCATCTTTAAACAGCTGAATTATTAACCGCAATTAAAAATCGTCAAATTGATTAATAATTAATATCCCTACATAACTCTGAGCGCTGGCAAAATGACATCACGTCCATTAAATCTGGTTTAATTCCATTAGACGACAGACTGGCAGCCATGTTTGTTTGGCTTTCAGACGAAGGTCGACGTGAGCTGAGCGTGGCGTCAGATACTGCAGCGCTAGAGGGCGCCGTCACCGTGACGTAAACATGTTGTACGGCTGAAACAACGGATTCTGACGTTTTAAAGAGTTTTGTTTTGTTTGTTTTTTTTTGGATAAAAGACAAGTTCACAGTTTTAGGAGCAGACGTTCAGACAGTCGAGTGAACGTGATGTTTCTGAAGGTCTTATCAGTCTGCAGCAGCTGCTCCTCTGAATCCTGCAGGTTGTTGTTATTCAAGATCAACCTGCTGAGATCTACCTTCTACTCACTGTTACTGTTTACAAGAACTGAACTGAAGTAAATGTAGTTAAAGTGTTGCAGTAAAAGTAGTGGTTTGGTCCCTCTGACTGATATATTATTATATATGACATCATTAGATTATTAATACTGAAGCATCAGTGTTAGAGCAGCATGTTACTGTTGTAGCTGCTGGAGGTGGAGCTAGTTTACACTACTTTATATACAGTTAGCTAGTTTAGTCCACTGGTTCCCAACCTAGGGGTCGGGCCCTCCAAAGGGTCAGCAGATAAATCTGAAGGGTCGTCAAATTAATGTAGTGGAGTAGAAAGTACAGAATCAGATGAACTTCCTCAGTGTCTCGCTTTAATAAACTGACTTATTTTTTTTTCTTTTTGTTTTGTTTTAATTTCTTTAGACTTTTATTTATTATCTGTTTCTATTTCTTGATGCAGTGAACTCCTTCTCATTTGTAACTACAGTCTAATTTCTGTTTTTATGTCAGTGAAGCATTTTGTAAAGTTGTTTTTGAAAATAGCTGCATGCATTAATGTTATTATTATTACTACAGACAGGCTGAGGCCGCCTCCTCTAAAGGGTCTCCTTCATGGTTCTAAACAGAAAACTCGTCCTGATGAGATCTGAACCGGTTAGTCGTAACCATGGTAACGACGCAAACAGGGTTTCTTCTCTCAGGCAACAAGCATCACCTTCATCACCTGGACATGATGAAGGCTGCATCCTCTGAGCTACAGAGTTGTTGTTTGGCTTCACGGAGCAGTTTGTCCAATCAGAACGACTTGTGGGCGGGACGTCTGCTGACCAAACTACGCAGGAGGAACGTACACGTATACCTCCGCCAAGGAAATGAGTTCCAGGATGAAAGATTGTTTAAGGAGTTGAATATTTAGAGCTGCTACAAACAATCATATTCATTCTGGTTAATTTGCTGATTATCTTCTGAGAAGCTGAAAACCATTTGTCTAGTAATTATTAGAAAAGATGAAATGTGTCATGAATCACTGATGTGCTTCTTTAACGCCGGTGATGTAAATCGTCATTAGTCGCAGCTCTTTAGTCAAATACAGTTAAAATAAAAAGGTTATAATTACTAAACTGTATTTCCCAGTTTTAAACTCTTCAGACGTTTCTGCGTGACGTTAACTCAACATTAGACAAACGACAGCATGGAGGAACATTTACTGGAGTTTTAATTTGAAAGGATTCTCATTAGAAATGTTTGTTTATGTTCTGGTTGTTTAAAAGAGAATCAATAAAGTGATTCATAATTAAACTGAACTGTTAATGTCCTCAGAAATCTTGTTTAGGAAAATAAATTAATTTATTACATGAAACGAGTCTGAAATCCTGCTTTTTGCTGTCTGACATCCCATAATGCATCGTGCCATTTCTCACTAACAATATATTTTTACGTGGGTTTTGTTATTTTATTTTCTCACCTTCTATTTTTGGATGTTATGAAGCATCAAGACAAACTCAATAAACATGTTTCTGATTCCAGAGTGAAATAAAAACAATCCGTCACTAATTTACAGTAACTAAATATATTTACTATTTTACTATGTTGTCATTTAGTATCTGTTTATACGGCAGTAATCACGTCTGGGCGTCCACAGTTATTAATTAACACATTAATAAACACTTCTATTCAGTGGTGGAAAGTAACTAAGTACTTTAGGTTCTTTACTTTACTGTTTTATCTCCATGTGATGCTACTTTCTACATTTCAGAGGGAAATATTGTACTTTCTACTCCACTACATCTATTTGACAGCTTTAGTTACTTTTCACATGAAGATTTGACACAATGGATAATATAACAAGCTTTTAAAATACAACACATTGTTAAAGATGAAACCAGTGGTTTCCAACCTTTTTGGCTTTTGACGTCTTACAAAAAGCAGTGTGTAGTCGGGGTCACATTTCACATGTCTATGAGTTGTTAACAGCTCCACCAAATAGTGATTTTTCCCTCTAAACTTCTCACATGCTTTCATTTCAATAAATGTTCAAATGATCCAATATTTCAGCAAAAATCAAAGATATCAGAACGTTGTTTCTTCTTCTTTCTTCTTTAAACAGTAACAGTGAGTAGAAGGTAGATCTCAGCAGCTGAATAACAACAACCTGCAGGATTCAGAGGAGCAGCTGCTGCTGTTCAGAGACCCCTCAGATTTATCTGCTGACCCTTTGGAGGGGCCCCGACCCCTAGGTTGGGAACCAGTGGACTAAACTAGCTAACTGTATATAAAGTAGTGTAAACTAGCTCCACCTCCAGCAGCTACAACAGTAACATGCTGCTCTAACACTGATGCTTCAGTATTAATAATCTAATGATGTCATATATAATAATATATCAGTCAGAGGGACCAAACCACTACTTTTACTGCAACACTTTAACTACATCAAGCTCACAATACTGATGGACTTTTACTTTCTTTAAATGGTAATTTCTCCAGTTTTAAATTGTTCAGATGTTCCCAAACAAATCAATCCTCATCAGTAGTTTGTATCTGATCAAAGGAGGCGATCAGTTTGGTGCTTCATGTTTCGGTCTGAAGTGGTTCGACGGGACGGTTTCAGTCCCTGCGTCTCAATAATTGATGAGTTTAATTTGACCCAAATCTGTCAGCCTGAGGAGCAGAGACGCTTCACTCCTGTAAATGATATTAGTGAGTATTGACCAAGCTGCAACTAAAGCATTACGTTTCATTATTGATTGATTTATTGATTCTTTTCTGATCATTTGAGACTGTTGAGTCTATTAAATGTCAGAAAACAGGGTCAAAAACAAAAGAACATTTAGTTTTCAGTGTTAAATACAAAGAAATAAAGGAAAATATTCACATTTATGACGCTGAAAACAGAGATTTTTTTTAATTTGTTGCTTAAAAAGATTATTGATTATCAGAGTAGTTGCATTGATGATTGACGGACTGTTACAGTCACTGTCTCAGCTGTAAAACTGTGGACGTTTTATTGAGTAAAAAGGTTAATTTAAAAAGTGACAAACAGAAAAAACCTGCAGTGAAAACGTTTGTTGAGCTCAAACCGGATTTAACGTGTTAAATTCACACGTATGGACTTTTCTCTCCGGTCAGATGTGACATTGAGCAGCTCAGGTGTGACTGAGTGACTGACCTGTTTCTGACTCGGTTAAAGGAGCGTTTCAGCTGCTGTCTCTCTCACACTGTGACTCAGTATTTTGGGTTTTTTCCCTCCGTGTTTTGTCCTGGATGAAGCAGCGGCCCTGCAGCACCTGCAGTCCGGCCTCAGAGGCTCCGCGGCGGCCCGAAAATAAAACAACACCACGAATAATAACCGACATGAAAACACACAAAGAGACAGAAAACCAGTAAAAAAACAGACGCGTTTATGTTTTAATGAGGCGAAGCGTGTTTGCTGTTAGAGGTGAAATCACATTATAGCTGCAGACAAACAGACAGACAGACGGCTCGGTGTGTCCTCTGCGCACATTATATAACCCCCAACACACACACACACACACACACACACACACACACACACACACGCATAAAAAA
Organism: Euthynnus affinis; assembly: GCA_029490765.1. Classification (NCBI taxonomy): domain Eukaryota; kingdom Metazoa; phylum Chordata; class Actinopteri; order Scombriformes; family Scombridae; genus Euthynnus; species Euthynnus affinis. The sequence goes on from CM055838.1 coordinate 811,219, forward strand.
AAACACAAAGCCGTACGGAGGCTGGATGGATGCTGTCCGGGTGGGAACAGCGAGCCGGAGCCGCGGACAGGCCGCCGGAGAGGCTGCAGCAGCAGCGGCCTGTCCGCCGCTCATAAACCCGCCGAGGAGATCAAACAAAGCCGCCTAATCAGAATAAATCCGCGTAATCAATAAACCCAATTAGCATAAAGCCTGTACCTGTAACCGCTCCTCCTGCTCCTCTACCCCCCGATAAACGTCTCGTTTCTCCGCAGGAAAAAAAAAAACACCCGTTAAATCCTCACAGATGCCCCCGCAGCCCCGGCCGCGTCCTGCCGCAGCGCCGGCTGATCCAGGCCCCGGAGCGGGGAAGAAGCGCGGTGACGGGGAGAGTCCAACCGCAGGAGAGCGTCCTTCCGCTGGCCGCTGAGTCCGCTGCGAGCCGCTGCTCCTTCGCCGGGTGTCGGTGCTAAAATGGAGGCGGTCTCTCTCCGGGAATAGAAGCAGAGCCGCGCCGCTGCTGCCGCCGGGAGGAGAAGAAGAAGAAGAAGAAAGACGGCGAGTCCCGGAGCCGCCGGGAGGAGGCGCTGCAGGCCGGGAGGAGGGTCTGCCGATCCAGGAGACCCACCAGACCTGCTCCAAACATGATTAACATCAATATAACATAAAATAAAATGAACAATAACTGTGTCTGATATGTTTCTTTTAACCCTGTCATACATGAATTATTAAATCACAGAGTAAGAAATGTTTTTATTGTTTATTTTTACTCTTAAACAAGTGAAAAATCATGTCAGCAACTTTTTAAAATGTGTAAACGGAGTAAAAATGAATCATGTAAGTCAATACAGACTATATATATATAGTATTGTATAACTGTAAACATGTCTTCAGATGCATGATAGGATTAAAAACCTGATAAAAGTATTTCAAACATCTTATTTAGTAGAAAAATAAACTTTTTACCTGTTTTTTTCTCTCTGAGAATAAAAGTTTTGATCAGATGTTTCTGAGCTACTCGCTGCGTTTCCTCCTCCCTCCGCCATTTTGAATTTATGATTCAGAAATGATGTTCAGATGGAAACATAGACTAAAGGAGAGGGTTAACATGAATCTGAAGTTCTCTGCTTTGACCAGTAATTTGTGTCTGATGTGTTTTCGTCCTTTGTTAAACTCTTTAAATAAATAAATCTTCTCTTCCGTTTCCTTCATTAAACATCCAGAATCTGTGAATATTTAACTGTTGTCCTGCTGGAAAACTGGAACTAGATGTGGTTTCATTAATCCAGCTTTTCCAGGTTTTAGGCTCTTTAAAGCTTCTTGATGCTGGTGGAAAGTTTGCAGTTTGCTGGTCTGAAGATGTGACTGCAGGTGAGACCTCAGAGTCATCAGGCCGAGAGGAGAACATCTGACTGAGCAGATCTGGACTGCAGCTCCTCAGCAGAACATCTGACTCTGTTCTCCACGAGAAGCTGCATCACGAAGCAAACACTCTTCTGCTGCTTCTCATCAACATCTCGTCTGTTTATCAGGTTTCTCATTCCAGCTACAGGATAGATAACTCTGCCAGGTTAGCGTTAGCCTCCTGCTCCAGGTTCCCTCCTGTGTGTTTAATGTTGTGATGTTCAGAAAATCAGAATTAAGATGAAAAACAATCATAATTCTAACTGAAGGACTGTTTCTCTGTTATTATATCTACTCTAATATAAAGAGTTTATGCACAATAATAATTCATAATTCCTCCATAAAATTATAAAAATAAAAAAAAAATTCACATTTAAAACAATTAAAATTCTGCTTCTGATGTCCATCAAACATCCAGCTGATTTTTGTTTAAATATATTAAATATATTAAATATATTCTGTCAATGCTGAACATATATCTATACTTAAAGTTCTGTTTATAAATCATCATTCATATTGCAGAATAGACACAATAATAATCTTTAAATGTTTTATTAAAAAAACCTTTTAAAACTCTGATTATTGAAGTTCATTACAAACAGACTTAAATTTAAAAAATTTAAATTATTTGTCTGTTAACTTGTATTCAAGTATAATAAAAATAACAATAACATAATAAATGTGTGTTATAAAAATATGATAACGTAAAGGAAACAAAAAAAATCAATAAACATGATTTGATTTGATAAACTTTATTTTGAAACATGTATAAATAATAATAATAATAAAGATAATTTAACATCAGAAACAAACTTTCAGTGATTATTTAATTTTAATTATAATTAATTTTATTTGTCCAGATTGATTTTATTTTTATTTTACTTTAATATATGTTCACATGTTGTTAAAGTTAATTAAAACAATAATGATTGAACCATGTTATAAAAAGTAAGTGATGACATCATGTGATCAGGTGATCAGGTGACTGGTCACATGACATGTTTGTATAATTCAATAAACAAAGATTAAAAACAGGATCAATAAATCATGATTAGTGTTTTCTTTATTTATTTTAGACAATAAAACACAGAAACAGCTTCTACTTCCTGTTCCATCCATTAAATGTTTGACATGTTTTCACTTCCGTACGTCGTCTCAAAAAACCTTCCGGATGTTTTCAGGTATTTATTAATTTGTTTCTTTGCACATAATTTGTTGAAATGTTTTTACGTTTTAAAACCTTTAAATTAATAAAGTGTTTTGTTTACATTTCTTATGGATTTCTTTCTAAACTGAAAACATTTCATTCAGATAATAAAGCAGAAACATATAAAACACGTCAGACATCAGAAACACAACAAAGCTTTAAGAATATAAACGAATGTATGAATGATTTTATTTTATAAACATCAACATCAACATCACCCACACTGATGCTTCCACAGTGGAAACATTAAATATACAAACAACATCCATAAAACAACCATCAGAGTCAAACACTGTTTACCAGATCTGAATCTGATAAACAGCAGTGTGTAAATGTTTAGATTCTCCTCCTCGTCAATAACTTCCTGCCGTCAGTCTGAGATCAACATGAAGAGACAGAAGAAGAAGAAGAAGAAGAAGAAGAAGGAGGAGAAGAAGAAGAAGGAGAAGAAGGAGGAGAAGCAGAAGAAGGAGAAGAAGGAGAAGAAGGAGGAGGAGAAGAAGAAGAAGAAGGAGAAGAAGGAGAAGAAGAAGGAGAAGAAGAAGCAGAAGCAGAAGAAGAAGAAGGAGGAGAAGAAGGAGAAGAAGAAGAAGAAGAAGGAGAAGAAGAAGAAGGAGAAGAAGAGACAGAAGAAGAAGGAGAAGAAGAAGAAGGAGAAGAAGAGACAGAAGAAGAAGGAGAAGAAGAAGAAGAAGGAGAAGAAGAAGAAGAAGAAGGAGAAGAAGAAGAAGGAGAAGAAGAGACAGAAGAAGAAGGAGAAGGAGAAGAAGAAGAAGAAGGAGAAGAAGAAGAAGAAGAAGAAGAAGAAGAAGGAGAAGAAGAAGAAGAAGGAGAAGGAGAAGAAGAAGAAGAAGAAGGAGAAGGAGAAGAAGAAGAAGAAGAAGAAGAAGGAGGAGAAGAAGAAGAAGAAGAAGAAGAAGAAGAAGTTTTTACCACAGTTACATATAAATATATAAAAACCTTCTGAAGCTGTTTTTCTTTTATTTTGAAGGGAAACATTTAAAGGTTTCTTCTCTTTACTAAACTTACTGTCGACTAAACTGATCAATAAAAACCATTAATCCCCTCTTCACTGTTCTGAACCACATGTACAATGAACTTACATAAGAAGCCCGTTAACATAAACCTGAGTCGTTCTGATCATGATTATTGATGAGAGGCAGAAGAGGGCGCCAGCAGCACGGCTGAAGCCTGAGCGTCTGTCACCGCAGTCAGCTGGATACATGTCAACAGGAAGAAGAGTCAGGTCACATGATCCGGTCTGAAGAGCAACCTCATGTCTAATTAAAGTAGAGACAAGGTCAAGAGCCCCCCCCCCCCACAGGAGAGGAAGAGGAAGACAGTGACTGTTTGAGCTGCAGCTGCATTCAAGGAACAGTTTTTATCTCCTTTGTTTTTAACACAGAACAGCAGATTTAATGATTTTATATTTTATTCTTATCGTGCTGAAATAAAACTAAGTCGATCATTTGGATCTAATGAAGGAAAACTTCTCTTCTTCTTCTTGGTCCTTTTCTCTCTTTATTAAACATTTCACCTGATTAAACTGCAGAAGAAGAAGAACATTAACAGTAAAGTTATATGTAAGTTCAGTGTGTCGTGTTTAGATCTTTCATACAGGACAGATTTATAATATAAAGTTTCAGTTTCTCTCAGACTTCCTGACTTCTGTGACAGACGCCGCTGTGGTCACATGACAGGATGTCTCTAACGCTCTCTGACAGCATCTTAATACTGAGAAGTAATGTTTATCATTTATATACCTGCCAGAGTTCAAATCATTTATCTTATTATATATAGACCACACCAGTCTACTGCTGTAGAATAACCATATAATAATCTGTCTCCATGGTGACAGATCTCCAGTCCACAGAGCGTTTCTGATG
>CM055838.1:815794-833294 GCA_029490765.1 Euthynnus affinis
ACATTTCCAGTAAAGATCCAGCTGTGTTTGAAATGAAAGGAAAACCTGGTCCGGGTCTGATGCTGGACTCCTACAGTGAGGGGGGGGGGGGGGGGGGGGGGGTCACAGAGCTGCTCTGATCAGCTGTGATGAAACAGTGTGCTGGTGGGAGTCTCTTCCTGAACCCAGCTGAACACATGAGGGGGATTTTAGACTGACGTGTTTGAAGGCGCTCTGCATCATCATCACCATCATCACCATCATCATCAGCACATAATGGCGTTCTCTGGAACGAGTGCCAGGCTCGTTAAAGCTTTCCTTGTTCTTTCCTTTGATTTCTCGCCAGTCTGTCAGAACAGCGTGTTCAGCTTCAGCTTCACATCATTCAATCATCACGTATTTAATCATCAACATGAACAGTCTCTCTCTGCTTTGGGGATCCACAGTTGTACTGAGTTTGTTTTGTAGCTTGTAATAACCTGTTTTAATTCAGATACAACTCTGATAACTTTAGTAAATCACTGTTTGGCTGTTTTTCTGAAGACTCTCTGCATGTGTTTGAGTGCAGGATGGATGACGCAGGAGGCTGGTTTTATTCTCCTCTCATCAGCTTCATCAGTTCAACACATTCTCCACACACAGGGTGCAGAATGCAGCAGATAAAAAGCACTGAACCGTCTCCTTAAACGTTATCTCTGCTGTTCAGAAAGTAGTAAAAGAATGTGTGCTGAACCCGACGACCTCTCCTCCCAGCAAACCGTGACACAGGGAAATACCAGACTGTCTGTGTGCTGGTCATTAACTGCTCAGATTATATAAACCAGTCTGAATCAGAGAGCACTCACAGTCCTCGATGCTTAAACACACATGATGATTAACTGCTGTGATGTTTTTTAACCTGCTTTTAAAAGTCTTCAGTGTCTCTTGGTGGTTAGAAGACGTCCGTCTGTGGACCTGAAGGTTCTCGCTGGTCTTTTATAAACTGAGCTTCGAGGTGGTTTAAAGTTCTGTAAAGCAGGAGAAGCAGAATCTAAACGTAGAGATCAGATGTAAACGTGTTCAGACTCTTTAGTTCAGGTGAAAACACTTTCTGTTTGGGAGGCTGGCGAACAGAGGGTCACAGTCGTCTGATTCTGACAGGAAGCCTCTTCATTTGTAGTATTTCTAGATGATAGAAGGCTTCAGTCACTCTGAGCCTTTGAACTGAAGGTGACGAGAAGAAGTTCTCTGACATCCAGAGGTTAATATCATCACATGGCTGAGTTACGCTGAGTGAGGGCATGTTCAGGATCATCAGCTGATAACTATCTCTACAACTGTGAATGAGTTTATTTTGTGAGTGGGAGCGGATGGAGAGTAAATAGTAGTGGTCCAAGAATGGAACCCTGGGGTACTCCACACAGTCTCCACCGGACCGGCTGTCCTGTGGGGAGGTTCTGGACCAGTTTAGAACCGGGCTGGATTAATAAAGTGTTCTGGTCACCGGCGTCTGAAGCGGCTCTGAGATCCCGGAGCACAAGAACAGAGAGTTTCAGATATTTCACAACCCTGACAAATACTGTTACGGTGAGATGGAACACCTGAAGGCTGTTAAGGCAGCGATAAGTGTTGCTCCTCTTCAGAAGAAGTTTAATGACAGCCACTTTAAGTGCTGCAGGAAATAAACCATCCATTCAAATATATATGAGTCAAACTGAAGCTTCTGACGTCTAAACTATCAGTCCGACCACTTTCAAACCTGCAGCAATGGATTCACCATGAAATTTACTACTAAAATATGATTTTTAATGTCATGAGATTTATGAGGATATTTCACAATAAGAGTCTAAAATCCTCCAGCTGAGAGAGAATAGCAGAAAGGAGGGGATAGATCCAGCAGAAAGGTCTACGTACAGCACATTATATCCAAACTCTGTGTGTAGTTTGGTGTTATTATCATGTATCTGACAGTAATTCTAGGTCTTTAGTGATAAAGTAGAAAAATAAAATCAGAACTAAATCTCTGTGCTGCAGTTTTTCCTTTATCAGGGCCCGAGCACCTAGCTAGGAAGTGATGTTTATCTGCTTCCTGTCTGTCTGAAAACATCGACGTGTCTGCATCTGTCTCTGGTTTTTCACTCTGCGGTGAGTGTTTTAGTCAGTGATGGTTATTTAACTGCTTTAACTGTGTCCTCTCCCTCATGTCTCTATGCTTTATATCTATATATATATATATACATCTATAGGGCTGGTCCAACAAACAAACATAACTCATACCAGCATCGAGACAAAAGCTCAGGTCAAAGTTCTGTGGTTTTAGAAACGGAGACACTCCCTGATGCATGCAAATAAATGTTGAACAGAGACGGTTCAGTTTATGTGACAGCTGCTGCCCAGATGAACCAGAACTGGTCCACATCCAGAAAACACACAGCTGATAGCACTGCATCCTTATTTAGTTGATTTGGGATATTTGGGCCATGTTTGTCATTTTACATTCAGTTCAGTTTTATTTATAAAGCATCAAATCACAACACAAAGTCATCTCAGGGCACTTTTACATGGAGCAGGTCTAGACCACGCTCTTTAATTTACAGAAAGAGAAACCCAACAGTTCCCCCCATGAGCAGCACTTGGTGACAGCGGGGAGTTAAAGGACATATCCTGATCAAAGATAACTCCCAGATTCCTTACGGTGGTGCTGGAGGCCAGGGTAATGCCATCTAGATTAGTTAAATCATTAGATAATGTGTTTCTAAGGTGTTTAGGACCAAACACAATAACTTCAGTTTTATCTGAGTTTAGCAGTAAATTGCAGGTCATCCAGGTCTTTATGTCTTTAAGGCTGCTTGGAGTCTAGATAACTGATTGGGTTCATCTGGCTTCATTGATAAATATATTTGGGTATCATCTGCATAACAATGGAAATTTATGGAGTGTTTCTGAATAATATTCCCTAAAGGAAGCAGATATAAAGTGAATAGTAAAGGTCCCAGAACAGAACCTTGAGGAACTCCGTGTCTAACTTTTGTTTTTATGGAGGATTCATCATTAACATGAACAAACTGAAATCGATCTGATAAATAGGATTTAAACCAGCATAATGCAGAACCTTTAATGCCAGTGAAATGTTCCAGTCTCTGCAACAGGATCTGATGGTCAACAGTGTCAAATGCAGCACTAAGATCTAACAAGACAAGTACAGAGACAAGTCCTTTGTCAGATGCAGTCAGGAGGTCGTTTGTGACTTTAACCAGTGCTGTCTCTGTGCTATGATGCCTCTAAATCCAGACTGAAAAGTCTCAAATAAGTTATTGTTATCTAGAAAATCACATAACTGATTAGCGACTGCTTTCTGGAGGATCTTAGACAGAAAAGGAAGGTTAGATATGGGTCTACAGTTGGCTAAGACATCTGAATCCAGAGTAGGCTTCTTAAGGAGGGTTTAATTACAGCTACTTTAAAGGACTGCGGTACATATCCAGTTATCAAAGACATATTGATTATATTTAGTAACGAGGTGCTAATTAAGGGTAAAACATCCTTAAACAGTTTAGTTGGGATCTAAGAGACAATTCGAAGTTTTGGATGAAGAAAACATTGAGGTTAATTCAGGAAGGTCAATCTGAGAGAAACAGTCCAAACTTCTGTCAGGTTTCATGGCTGTTTCTAGGGTTCCTGAGTTTGTGGATAAATCGGTGCCTGTTAAGAGAAGAGACTGATGAATTTTATCTCTAATTGTCAGAGTTTTATCATTAAAGAAGCTCATTATGTCGTTACTACTGAGAGCCGTTGGAATACATGGATCAATAGAGTTATGACTCTTTGTCAGCCAAGGTGCTGCAGTGCTGCATCATTGCCTGAAGTGGCCCATCTGGGTGATCGTTGACTGGATGTAAACATGGATCACGTGTCTCCACTTCCTGCCGCTGTACATAAGTGAAGCCAAAATATCTCCTTTTGCAGTAGCGGCCATTTTGCTTGTGTGACGTCGTTTAGAGCCAGAGTCTGTGCCGCAGAGTCGGGCGGCGGGATGACGGCTGGCGAGACGCGCTTTGTGACGGAGGTTTGACAAACTTGGACAAACATGTTTTTAGTTTGTCTCATGTCACATCCGCTGACTTGGGGGTTTCTCGCTTTACCACAACATAGAAGAAGAAGAAGAGTTTTGTTCTTGAAGCGGTTCCTGATGGTTTGATGACTTGTTTCTGTTCTTTAGGAGTTTCATCTATGCCTTCCTGACCAGAGGACAACCCGTGCCCCTGCTCTTCATCCTCTACGCCGCCATCTTCTGCTCGCTCAACGGCTTCCTGCAGGGACACTACCTGCTGCACTGCGTCCAGCTTGAAGACGCCTGGCTGACGGACGCCTGGCGGGCTGCAGGTGAGTCGCCGGGCGTGTCCTGGATCATGTGACCAGACCTCATGTTTGATTTATTTCAACTTTGTGTCAGTTTAAAGGCCTTTACACACACAACGATGTGAATAAACAACACAAAATTGGACGAACAGGAAGTTACAGAACCAAAACAGTTTGCATGTCGGGTCGGTGGGAAGAAGTCCACAGTGTTGGTTGGTTGTTGATTGGCCCACTGTAGCCAGTGACCCTAACCGTCTGCCTGCGGTGAAACAGACAGACTGGAAGCTGATCGATCAATAGAGATACAGTCAATAAGTTCCAAACACACACAGCTCCATGTTGGCCGTCACCAGAAACAGCAGATGACGCTGTAATCGCTACCCCTCCCAGCTCATTGGTTCTGAATGCGGCCTTTGTATGGAGACAAAGCCAGAGTGTGACAGTGAACTGACTCATACAGCTGAATGTTTTATCAGACTGTGAGCTCTCATCGGTCATTGATCATTCAGAACATGAAGCTCAGAGACTGGAGCTCAGACAAAAAGAACAAAGAACAGACATGGAAAGGCAGCGGACAGGAACTGGAAGCCTCAGAGGAGAAGAGCGACGATGGACCTCCGTCTAGAAGCATCTGTGTCTACAGACGGATTCACAGTGTTTGATCCACGCTGCTGTTCTGCGGACTGAAGTGAACTGGAAGAACAGAGCCTTCAGTTAACATACCTGTGAGTGTTTGAGCTGTTCACAAACACACGGGTTGAACTGGTTATGAAGGGGAAGTTTCCACATCTGTGACTTGTTTGATTGTTATTAATGTCTGTGTGTAAATATTAGTGAGTTTCTGCTCTGACTTTGCTGGAGGATAGCAAAAGAAAAGAGAGTTCAACTTTAGAAAGCAGGAAAAGAGTCCAGAGATTAGAAAACGCTGATCAGTCGTGTCGAAGCTCTGATGATGGAGAAGAAGAAGAACATGAAGAGTCCTGTTGACACCAAACCACAGTCAGATAGAACAACATTTCAGACATAGTTACCATGATAACATCACAAAAATCCTGCTTAGAATCTGCCAAACAGCAACAGCACAAACCTCAAAACTTCTGGATCAAAGTCATTGGCGTGATGAGAGAGAACTGTAAACACTAAGAAGAGGAGTTGTGCAGACAGCTCTCAGTGCAATTAGAGAAAACTGAGCCAACAGAGATGTTGAATCTAAACAGAAACAACACTGTTCTCACTGATTCCTCTGCAGAAACACACCTGCATGGTTTCATGTCGGTAGAATGAGCCTCCCGCTGTATCCAGGTAACCACACAAAAGAATTAAGAAAGTTTAGTTCACATTAATCAGTCCATCTGGGACTCAAGCACATGGAATATTTGTTGTCAGTGTTGTATCTGAATGAAAACAGATCAGTTCTTTGGTCCAGTTTGGCTCTTTGAAGACTTTGGGTCGCTGCTCTGATGTTTAGTCAATGCTTCAATTCCCCCCCAAAAGTTTGAATATGCTTCATATGTGAGGCAGCACGTCTCAGACCTGATCCAGACCTGATCCAGACCTGATCCAGACCTGATCCAGACCTGATCCAGACCTGATCCAGACCAGCTGGGAGGTCTGGATGGTTCATAACATAGCAGCAGATCAGAGGTGTGTTTCGGCCCTGAACCATTTAGTGCTTTATAAACCAACAGCTGTATTTTAAAGTCAGAAAGCCTGATCGTGTTTGATCTGTTACAAGTTCTACAATGTTGGTGATTGAATAAGTTTAAGCCAAATAGGCGAGGCAAGTTTGTTTACACAGCACATTTCAACAAGAGGGTGATTCAGAGGGCTTTACGTGGATTATAAAAACAATTGCAAGTGTTACATTTGGAAATAAAATAAAAAAGAAGCTAAAAATGAAATAAGAAGAGAATAAACGTAACAGTGCAGCATAAAATATTAACCCTTAATGTGGTTTAATGGAAGGCAGCAAACAGAAGAGAACTGAGAGTCTCTGCAGACCTGATCCAGACCTGATCCAGACTTGATCCAGACCTGATCCAGACCTGATCCAGACCTGATCCAGACTTGATCCAGACCTGATCCCAGACCTGATCCAGACCTGATCCAGACCTGATCCAGACCAGCTGAGAGGTCTAGATGGTTCGTAGTACGGTGTTGGACCACCAGAACATCTTCAGAGCTCCTGGTTATTGATCCTACAGTCTCTGAACATCATTGATCATAAAGATCTTCCTCATGTGATGATGATGATGATGATGATGATGATGATGATGCAGAACGCCTTCTAACGCGTCAGCTGGGTTCAGATCTGATGACTGAAGGTCATAAACAGATGATTCACATCATTTAATACTCATCAGACCAACCAGAGACCACTCCCATCAGGAGCAGTGACCTTTCACCTCTGAGGACCCAAACCAGACCATCACTGATGTCTGATCCAGGTGTATTAAGGTGGAAATTGTAATGGTTTGAAGTCAGTGTTTATTGGTGACAGAGGGCAGAGCTGGTAGGTTGAGTTGGATCTTTATTGGCTGATAGGACGGATGTATTCATGTACGAGGGGATTAGTGAGGTATTAGTCGAAGTATTTCTGATATCAGTCTGTTGAATAGTGGTGATATTATGAGCCCAAAGTGCTTATTGGATTCAGGAGGGAAGCTGTCGGTTATTATTTGGCATTTGGAAACGGTGATCCATCAAGACTCAACCTCCACTCTACCTCCTGAACCCCAGTGATCTACCTGAGACTTCCTCTGGCCCCTGACTTTGTATGCAAACACCATCTTTTTATCTTTTGTTGACCAGTCGATGACTGCTTTGTCCTCAAACTTTATTCACTCTGGGTCAGCTAACTGAACCAGACCAGCACTGTGTTTCTGGAATTTCTAATAAATCTCTGAGCCTGGAGCAGAGGTGAGTGGCTGCATGACATCATGCCACAGTGTTCTGTTATGTTTGGACTCTTTGTGTTTTTCTTCTTGTGAATTCCTTGGTCGTCATTATCCATCATGTTCCTTGTTTGTTGACTCTGATGGTGTATAATTACTGCCTCCTACAGACACTATAGTGTGCAGATGTGGTGTGGAAGGCCTCTGTCTGGCACAGAGACAGTCCAGCCGTCATTTCCTTCATGCATTGCCTGAAAAAACAAGCCAACTGTCATTCTCTCTTTTCCAAAGTAAACACATTTTCAGAACCACATTGGGAAACTGAGTCTGTGAGTCAGTGTCTGTTCTGGCTGTGATTGGCTGACTGTGTGAACGTTTCAACTTTCAACTTCACCAAATAAGAAAAACAGAAGTTTAAAAAATTAGCATTAGCATTATCACTGTTAACCATAGATTGTCAATGCACCGAGCTAACCAGCTAGCAGCTAGCGCCACCCTTTTATCCAAATATGGTCACTTCTGGCTCCAAAACTCAAACATGGCCAAATCCAAGATGGCGACGGCCAAATCACGACACGCGAGGCTTCAAAATGGCCGTTCGCAAACCAACGGGTGACGTCATGGCGACTACGTCCATATTTTTTCCATATTTTTCAGAGTCTATGGTTCTATGGATAGTTTAGCTGGAAGTGTGGCTTCATTGTCAGAGTTGCAGAGTTCTTTACAGTCATCATAGAGGATCTGGTTTATTTTGTTTGGGCTGTGAGTAGAACATGATGTTTTCCTCTGTGGACTGCTTTTAGGAGGGTTTGAACTTCCACCCACATCGAGGGGTTGGGTCTGATGTGTCTAGATTTGAGTTGAGGAGTGTGTTGAAATCTCCTCCTGTTGTTATTATTATTATTATTGTTACTGAGTCACAGATTTCCATGGTAGAGAATATAGACGTCTTGGTTGTTGTCATTCGGCCCATAAATGTTGGCTAATGTTATGTTCACATTCCTAATGAGTCCATTGATATCAACAGAGTGGCCACCTGGGTCTACGACTGTATTTTTGTCTTATTTATTAGAATAGCAACAGAATTAGAATTATATGACAATAAATATGAAAGGTTTGTCCATTTAGTTCTGAATGAATCACTAATCTCATCGTCGTGGTCTCACAGCATCTCGCCTCCTCACCATGTTTAATTTCTTAAGAACAAAGACTGAAATGAAGGAGAAGGAGGAGAGGGAGTTAACACAAATGATTATTCCTAACAGAGTATCAGTCAAGCTGTCATTTCCTGAAATTCTGCGGTCAGGTTGAACCAGAACAGACACGCCCACTGTTTCCCAATGTCGTCCTGGAAATGTGTTTGGAGAAGAGAGTTACGGATGGCTGGAGCCTGAATCCTGTCATGATGATTCAATGTTCCAAATAATAAATCTCCCTCCTGAGTTGTATAAGCACTTTTGGCTCATAATACATCACTTTTCTCAGTGTTTCTCCACCATGTTGGGCGAGCAGCGGACTTCCTGGAGGGGCTGTTAGCCGAGCTGCTGCTAACGTTTGCCCAGTTTATTTCTCTGATAACTTAAGATCCAGACGTCCAATGACTAAAATCCTTCTTGCGGCTAAAAGATCAAGTTAAAAACCAGCTAAATTTATCATGAAAATGTGGCTTCAAACTGAATAAAAGTCCATTTCTAACAGTTTGTGTGGAACAAGCACAACAAAGCCCATGTATTATCTTGTATGTGTGTAAGTTACTCTTTGCTAGACGCCATTGTAGCGGACAAACACGGCGCCGACGCATGCATCTTGTGCACTATACTCTTTGGTAGAGGAGGTATGACGCCATTGACAGGCCACCAAATGAAACGGTCCGTTACTTTGATTAAAATGACAGATTTCTCTGGGTTTGAACATTAATGTAAGAACACAACTCAACAACATATAGAACATAGGTCTAGACCTGAGTGACAACAACCTGACGATTTCAGGAGAGAAGCTTCTGTCTGGTCTAGTTGTTTTAAACATTATATATCTGGCAGGATTTAGCTGAAGCTGATGAGCAGCACAGGCAGATAAATGGAAACCAGACAAAGATTTGTTCCAAATAATCACAGAGAAGAAAACAACATAAAAGACAGAAGATGGGAAAACTCGTCTCATTCCACTCTGTGTGACAGCGAGTCCAATAATTAATAATAACCAGACTGTTTACAGCAAGTGAAGCTGACAACGGCCTGAAAATAAAGGGTTTGTGTGTGTGTGTGTGTGCTGTCCCTGTTTGTAGGTTTTCTTCTGTTCGTGGCTGGTTTCATCATCAACGTCCACAGCGACCACATCCTGCGCAGTCTGAGGAAACCTGGAGAGATCGTCTACAAGATCCCCTACGGTACACTAGATCCTTGTCCACACCAGATCCCGATCCAGATCCAGAGCTCCAGCTGCTGGGAATAGATCCTTGTTATTCATAAAAACGAACAGTCTGGTTCACTTTTATTGGTCAACAATGTCGACAGTTTTCTGTTCATTGTGTTTCTAACGTTGTAAAGCAGGACTGTTTTCTCCGTCTGGTTTAATGGATGATTGACTGAAGTGTCTTCAGTATCAATGACAGACTGATGTCTTCATTCTGTCTCTCAGGGGGAATGTTTGAGTTTGTGTCCGGTGCTAACTTCCTCGGGGAGATTATTGAGTGGTGTGGTTACGCTGTAGCCGTGTGGTCCTTACCCACCTTCGCCTTCGCCTTCTTCACCATCTGCTCCATCGGGCCCAGAGCCTACCAGCACCACAGGTAGCTTTATATTCTGATTAAAGTTAAATACTTGCTTAGTTTTGTCTATGTCTATGGTAACCTTTCTGTTTCCTTCCTGTTTGTCTTGCAGAGACTACCAGCGGAGGTTTGAGGACTACCCTCGCTCCAGGAAAGCTCTGATTCCTTTCATACTGTGAGGACTGGGGACAGTCCATTATAAACTTTTTTCCCTTTTTTGTTGTTGTTGTTGTTTATTTTTGTGACATCTGTGAGTTTTTTCCGTTTTCATAAGTACATAAATGATCCGTGTGTGTTTTTACTGAACACCAGTAGGCTCAAGGAGTTGTGGCCGGGCAGCATAGCGTCGTGCTTTTATTGTGAAATGTGGGATTATTAGGACCTGTGGACACCAGCAGCTCTGTTCTGTTTGTTTTCTGCTGCTTTGTTCTTGTTGTTTTTAGCTGTGTGTGTTCAGGAGTGGGTGACTTATCATTGCAGGGTGTTTTGTTGAAAATATGTAATGTCTCATCAGCTGCAGAGTTTGTGTTATTATGCTGGTCTAAAACTCCACAGGCCGTTACAGAGAACCCAGAAAATCAGGGAACGTCTCATTTTTATGTGACATTACTACCCGTTCACTCACTGGCAATAAAAAAATGATTAATACATGTTAATGGCTTCACAGTTCTACATAGAGAACCTTTCTCCAGACACAGTATTTTATTTTCCCTGTTAGTCAGCTGTTTGGCTCTGCAGCTACAGCTTTTGGTGCTTGAGGTGTGTGTCATTTAATAGCCGTTAATTATCTGCTGGCTTCAGGAAAACCTCTCAGGAGATGTAACTTTAATCAGGACGCCACCTCCTCATCGTTAGAGGAGAGACAGAAGCCAGCGTGTATCTGGACTCTGAAGTTTCGGGTTAGTCTTGAACTCTTGTGTGATGGATGTAAAATCCTCTCACCAACAGAGCTCTGATTCACCATGGCAACAGATAAATATAAAGCACAGAGCCTCCATTTTACACCAGTACAGCTACAAATATTGATGTTTTTTTCCCACCAAGCCAGCTTCAAATGATGTCCAGCTTCCTGGGTGCTGTTCTATCAGATTTATTAGCCGCACAGCTGTATAGATGCTAACGTCAGCCCACCACTGTGGTTCAGACTAAAACATCCCAACAACTATCAGATGGACTGCTGTCACATCTTGAACTAACATTCATGCTCCTCAGAGGATGAATTCTGACTTTTTAGCGCCACCATCTGGTCAAAATGTTCAGTTGTGCAATACTTTGGTTTTTGACCAAATACCATAGACTGGTTTGTGGATTCACCGTCGCCATCTTGGAATTTTCAGAAGTGACCATATTTGGATGAGAGGGTGGAGCTGACCCTAACGCTAGCAGCTAGCTGCTAGCTTAGTAGCACAGTACATTTATAGTCTTATTTAACTGTGATAATGCTAATGCTAGTTACTGCTAGCGAATAACAGGCTTAAAAACATTAAAACAAAATGTACTCACCAGAAAAAACAATCATCCGCCTCTTCAGAGGATCTTTCATCAACGCTCAACAAAAGGCGACCAAAGTTAACTGAAAACACGCTGAAAGAGCAGCAACTACCTGAACTCTGGTGATTGAGTGTTTACTGCTCATAAATCCAATCAGACGTCTCTCTGCGGACAGTGGCGTCGCCCCCTGCTGGTCGTTAGAGAGAACGCAGCTTTAAGGCGCTTCCACGCTGGGAATGACTCACTTTTTCATTCGAGGAACTGCAGTGGAAAAGCACAGGTGCAAATAATGACGAATAAACAAGTCAAATAATGGTGGCTGAGCTTGGCGTCGAGCACAAGTGTTCACCAGTGTGGTTTCCTCTCCTGAGCCTGGACTGTAGCTGTCGTACCAAAATATGCCATAACAATCATAAAATGGAAAAACCACAAAAACATTCATCAAATTGGCACAATACTGCAAATCACACTGATCATGGTGAACAGAATATCACCAGCAAGGCTCCATCTGAGGATCTTTGATTTAATATTCATCAACAACACATTAACAGACAAAAAGCAGCAAGATTCACAACCTGGTGAATTTATAAAATGCAGTTTGCTATTGGTGACTAATCCCTTAAAAACGCGTATGATATTCTTTCCAATGGCAAAATGGATTGTTTTCACACCAGCAGCAACTGATCTAACTCTGGAGAGTATTTGGAGCTGAAAGAAACATGAGTTCATGATTTGGAAGGACAAGCAACAGGTCAAGTCCAACACATGAAGAATCCTGCATGTTGTGTTGTGTTGACAGCTGTCTGCGGGTGTTTGTGAGCAGATTATTGACACCTCTAACAGAATTATTCCGCCGAGGAAAGGCTGAACGAAACACAACAGAGACTGTGAAAGAGAGCCATGATGTCATCAGAGTCTCCAAAACCAAAAGAGGAATGCTTCTCCACCCTTTTCACCCCCCCTTTGGATTTTCTGAGCTGATGTTGCCAAAAGAGGAGTTTGCTTTAATGAAACCTTGACAAGGACTCTAACTCCTCTGAAGCCCTGAGAGTCCAAAACCAGCCTTTTAACAAATCAGAGAAACTGGTTCATCAGCTCTGAATCATAAATCTGTGACCTCTAGTTGTATCTCAGGTGTTTGTTCTTGTTTCGTCTGGCGATGGTCTGGATTGGTTCACCTGTGAGCCTCCTAATTCTGGGCTGTTGGGTTCTCGTTGTTATAATTGTATTATTATATGATTCAGTAAACTTTGACTACAGCCTTCATCAGGTTGGACGAGTTCAAACTTATGAAAACAACTTTTGAATTCAGGTTGGTTGAGAACTCGCCCAACCTGTATTCAGAACACCGCCGTAGTTTCCACAGGTTTGTTAGTCTGGTCCTCCCGCTGCCATAAAGACCTGGAGGACACTGTAGAACATCTGAAATCATGGTCCTGCTGCCTCGTTAGCCAATTAAAGACGAATCTGTTCATGAATGATTTGAACTGTTGGGATGATCATCATATCATCACTGAATACACTTTGCAGCAATTAAATTAAACACAGAGTTACAAACAAGTAAGAAAAGATATGAGTGTAAAAGTAGAACAAACTAAACTCAGCTGAATCTCACCGTCTTCATCGTAGTCAATGATCGAAAAGCAAACTTATCTTATGCTGACTGCCTGAGTAATTTGCAGGTTATTTAACAGACGTTTTACAGAGAAGACGGTCGAATTTGGTACAAAATGTTAGAAAAAACCAAACAGAAAATATCATGAAGTCGGTTTATTTGGTCAGTTGTTTGTTTTCAGTTTATCAAAGGATTTATTAGTTTGTGTTTTCAGTAAAAGCAGCTGCTGTGTTTCCGTTCATTGTCTTCTTTGAAAGTATTGTTTGGTCGTAAAACAGGAAATGTGTTTTTAAAATAATCTGTTTGAATAAAACTGATGAAAACTGAATATTTTCTGTCAGTTACAGAATCATTAAGAATCTGATTTATTAAGGATTCTTGTAAATTAATAAATACATTGAATACAATAAATCAGCTAAACTCAACTAAACTGATTTTTATCTTTTTCTAATAATTTTTTACCAAATTCTGTAAAAAAAAATGAACCATTAAATATCTGCAAATTATTTAAAAGTGTTACAAAAATATCACTTTATAAAAAAAAAATTTGTCCCATTTTAAGTGTTTTCTTCAGTCAGAGAGGAAATATGAGATTTATGTTCCTGTTACTGGAGGTTTTTCAAAATAAAAGTCTGTACAGATGCTGTGAAAACATGAACGTTATGTTTGTATCTGACGTGTGAATGAAAGAAAACTTCTGATGTGTTTCCTTCTTACAGCTGAATAATAATAATAATAACAATAATAATAATTGTCTTTGTTTGTTTTTATTTTCACTTGTCGTTTTAATCTCCACATGGAAACACGATTTCTCATTTATATTACATCCTGTTTTATTTTTAATGGAATAAAACAATAATCAGAATAAGAATTATATACAATAAATATAAAACTATATTTAAAAATGAATGAAAATGATCAGAATCTACTTTAATATACAAGAAAGAGAAATAAAGGAAAGAAAAATGAACTAAAACAGAAACAAACTGTTTATTAAAATGTTGAGTTTCTTTGAACACGAGATTCGTTTCTGCTGTTTTAATATTTTAATATCGTGTTCAAATTATATATAAAAATATAAAAGTGTTTAAAGAAAAAATGAGATTCTGATGTCAAATGTTAAACTTTTACAATCTAATAATTTTCCAAATAAAACAACTTTTTAATTGCAGATTTATTTTATTTATTTATTTCATGAGATTTATAATTTTTTGTGCATTAAAAATCAAAAAGGAAACAATGAAAAATGAATTTCAGACGCAGCAGAAGAAACAACAAACAACAAAATATAATAAAACTGTTATTGTTATTAGTATAAAATACACAAAGAAATGTTATAAGATTTAAAATCAAACGCGTCTGAATAAATACGAATGTTAAAAATAAAAAGATATTAAAAGATTATTATTTATATGTATCAGATTTATTAAAGTAGGTTAATTAGTTTGAATCTTCATGTTTTAATTGTTCTTTTTTGACAGGAAGTCAAGTGAAATTTTAAAGTAAACTTATTGTGCTTAAAAACAAGTAAAGATCAAACATAACAAATATATATTTTATTTACATTACACATATAAAACAAATAAAATAAGAAGATGTTACATATAAAAGAACATAAGAGCATAAAAACTTAGAAGGTGAGAAGGTTTTACAATAAGAGAATAAAGAAGGAAGGTATTATTATTATTATTATTATTTATTCTATCTGTCTTATTCTCCTTTTAGCTTCTCTTTATTTCCATTGTTTTGCTTTAATCTTCTGTTTTCTTGCCTTTTCTGTTCTGCCTTGTTGCTGAAATGTGGTACTAATAAACATTCCCTACTTGACGATAATACAGATTAATCATAAGATCTGTGGCTGCAGCTGTTTCAAATTGGCATATTCATGCTCTTTCACAATCACATCAGAGCTGAGAAGGAACTAGATTACCTCACGCAGAATGAAGAAACAGAAAAATAAACCCAGATTTACACTGAACAGACATCATGAAAGTCCTGTATGGAACAGGGAACAGCAAAGTTATGGGAAAAGAAGAGAAGATTTATTTCACAGCAGGGACAGAACCGTCAGATCACATCAGCACAACTTTATCAAACAAACAAAAGCTCTAACTTTTTATTCTCTTTTCTTAATGTTTGTATCTGTTTTCATACTTGTACATGTATAAAAGATGTCAAAATGATTGTCTCACATTGTAAGAAAATGAAAGCTATATATATACAACACACTTGTAATGCACAATAATAATAATAATCATAGCTAGAAAACACCTGCAGCAGAAATTTTGAGAGTGAGCCGGGCCGGTGCCGGTGGGTCATGTGTGAGGAGCCCCAGCAGCTGATGGGGAACACTTATCAGGGAGGAGCTGATGGTGTTTGTGTCATTGATGCTCTGTTATGATTTCAGTGGTATGGCCGTTAATTATTAGTGCTGATCAATAATTACACTTGGTGTGTTTGAAACATGAAAATATATATAAACATATATATAATTCTAATAATACTATATATTACATTGACTTTTAAGTCATCATGTGGAGTCACAACATGTACATAATAAATATAATTTATGGGTTTTCTTCATCATCAGGAGCACATCTGTACATTATGAATACATTTCTTAATACATTTCAAATATTGAAACAGAACACACCTTAGACCAACAGTTGTTTTTCATGTGTTTATTTATATGACAATCTGCCCTTTCACCCTCAAATGTGATTAGAGGAACTGCCCCATAAAAACCTTTTACATGGACAAAATGAAAGAAACTTTAGGAGGAGCAGCAGAAGTGGGATGTCTCTTATGGGACAGACAGAGGAGGGAAATTTGGCTGCAGGGTGATGGTCTTGCATGTTCTCTGAAAATACACAAAAACAAAGAAATCAGTAAGACAGACAACATTATGGTAGCATGAATTAATTCAAATTAAACTCATCCTCATGGATACATTTATAAATGCTCCTTACTTGTCTATATATATATATAAACTAGCAAGTTTTTTCTTGATGTGAAATGACACAGGCATCTATCAGAAGATAATAAGAGGATGTAAAAGAGGCATCATTGTGGAAATAAATATTTCTCAGCTTTTATTTTCCAGTCAAAATAATATGCTTGAATAAAAGTAACTTTAAGACAAAATTCGCGCAAGGGGTATGAATCATTTCAGGCTTGACTGTATGTATATAGTCCAATAGATAGTAGAATATAGATATGAAGCAATATATACGTAGTTCTCCGGGTGTAATTTTAAGTCGGGTGTTTATATGAACAGTAAAAGAAGGTTTTTTTCTCATAGCGGACTTTTATTTGTAATAAAATAATCTGAATACTTCTTCAACCAACAGCATTACGTTACTACACTAACAGTATTTACAGCACGAAGGTCAGTTTTAATCTGTGATATCATCTACCTGTTTGGCCAGTGAGCCTCACTGCCGTTCAAATACACCAGACTCCTTTGACAGAAAGACTAAATTTACTTAGCCGTTCCATTCCTGAACGAGCCGCGCAGAAAGTTTGTACGGAAGCGGAATAATAAGAAGTGGAAGAAACATGACGAATAACAACAGTGACTCGTGCGGTACCCCGTGTCACTAATAATAATAATAATAATAATAATATTAACTTCCAGTGAAGCACTTTGTGATTTTCATGTCTGTGAAAGGTGCTATACTAAATAAACGTATTATTATTATTATTATTATTATTATTATTATTATTATTAAGACCATAAAAACATATATAGTGTAAGAACATGTACCACAAGTTAGAAATAAATAAAAATAACAATTAAAAAAAATAAAGTAAAATAAAAATGAAATGTACAAAATGTTCAGAAAAAAAATTGCAACACCGAACAAACAAAAAAAAACCCAAAAACATCAGTGATTAATGTCCTCCATCCTGCGGAGGGCAGCGATGCGCCTCTGCTGCCTCTAATCTGCCGCAAATATCACCAGAAGAAGAACAACCGGAAGCATGCGCGGCGGGCATTACGTAAAACAAAATCGACGTACGTACGTCAGACATCCTACGTAAATATCCACAACAAACATGGCGGACGGTAAGTTAATTGTTGACCATTGATCGCGTTTTTCGCAGTTTTTTTGTTGTTTTTTGTGTTTTTGCCGCGTGTTTGCGGGTCCGTGCGGAGCTCTTAGGAACCGCGTTAACCCGCAGAGTTCAGTTTGAGCCGTAAATCAGGTTTATTTAGCGGCGGCGGAGCGTTAATGTGATGCTAAGCTAACAAGCTAACCGCTCACAGCAGCGCCGACTGACTGAAGATTTTTAGGAAATGAAACGTTTTTATTTTAAAATAAGAAAAAACGAGTTAATGTTTCTGTAGAATCACCGAGAGACTGGGATTAAAAAAAGATTTGTTTTATTCACACTTTGTGTCCGAGGCGAACA
>CM055838.1:838294-938770 GCA_029490765.1 Euthynnus affinis
GATACAGGTAGAGCACAGGTGAGATACAGGTAGAGCACAGGTGAGATACAGGACAGGTGAGATACAGGTAGAGCACAGGTGAGATACAGGTAGAGCACAGGTGAGATACAGGTAGAGCACAGGTGAGATACAGGACAGGTGAGATACAGGTAGAGCACAGGTGAGATACAGGAAGAGCACAGGTGAGATACAGGTGTGATAAAGGACAGGTGAGATACAGGAAGAGCACAGGTGAGATACAGGTGTGATAAAGGACAGGTGAGATACAGGACAGGTGTGATACAGGTAGAGCACAGGTGTGATACAGGTGAGATACAGGTAGAGCACAGGTGAGATACAGGTAGAGCACAGGTGTGATACAGGTAGAGCACAGGTGAGATACAGGTAGAGCACAGGTGAGATACAGGACAGGTGAGATACAGGTAGAGCACAGGTGAGATACAGGAAGAGCACAGGTGAGATACAGGTGTGATAAAGGACAGGTGAGATACAGGAAGAGCACAGGTGAGA
This sequence comes from Euthynnus affinis, assembly GCA_029490765.1. Classification (NCBI taxonomy): domain Eukaryota; kingdom Metazoa; phylum Chordata; class Actinopteri; order Scombriformes; family Scombridae; genus Euthynnus; species Euthynnus affinis. The sequence goes on from CM055838.1 coordinate 838,805, forward strand.
TACAGGACAGGTGAGATACAGGTAGAGCACAGGTGAGATACAGGAAGAGCACAGGTGAGATACAGGTGTGATAAAGGACAGGTGAGATACAGGAAGAGCACAGGTGAGATACAGGTGTGATAAAGGACAGGTGAGATACAGGAAGAGCACAGGTGAGATACAGGTGTGATAAAGGACAGGTGAGATACAGGACAGGTGTGATACAGGTGAGATACAGGACAGGTGAGATACAGGAAGAGCACAGGTGAGATACAGGTGTGATAAAGGACAGGTGAGATACAGGACAGGTGAGATACAGGTAGAGCACAGGTGAGATACAGGACAGGTGTGATACAGGTAGAGCACAGGTGAGATACAGGACAGGTGAGATACAGGTAGAGCACAGGTGAGATACAGGTATTAATATATTAATATAAAATTAATATATTAATATATTAATATATAATATTAATATTAATATTATATATATTAATATATATTTTATATTAAATATTAATATATTAATATATTAATATATTAATTTTATATTAATATATATTAATATATATTAATATATTAATATTAATATATTAATATATTAATATATTAATATATTAATATTTGGGGAAACTGAAGTTTCCTCCTCGTGGTGTTTTGAGGAGCTGCTGATGAAGATGAAGATGAAGATGAAGATGAAGCTGCCTCCATCATGAAGGAACTAAATCTAAATCTTACGATCAGAATGGCGACGAAGCAGGCGAGCGTGGTGTTCCAGTCGCCGCCGGTCGCTGCGGCCTTTCCAACCAGCACGCTGTAGAAGATGAAGTCGCCGAGGCCCAGCTTCACGCCGCCTGCACGCCAAACGCCAAACACACTTCCTGAGTCACGTTACATCACAAACACAAACATGAACATCATCGTCTGTCGATGCGGACTCAAACTCACGGTCCTCCTCCAGCTCCTCCTCCGGAAACGACCGCGGCCGGCGGCTCTCAGGCTCCGCCCTCCTGCCGCTTTGCTCCGCCTCCTCGTCTGAGAAACAAAATTAGGAAATAAAATTGTTAGAACATTATTTTAAAAGCACTTAAATCATCATTATACATTTAATTATTTAATTCAGCATTAATGATTTTTAACATGAATAAAACTTAATATTAAAAAATATTTACTTATTTTTATAAATATATATTTTTTATTTATTATTATATTATATATAATTATTATATTTATTATATATTTATTTTATTTTTATTTATTATATTATTTTATTTTATATTATTATTATATTGTATTAATATTTTATTATATATTATTATTATATTTATTTTTTATATATTTTATATTTAAAATATTTCCCCATTTTTATATATTTTATTCATTATATTATATTTATTTTATATATTTTATTTATTATTATATTATATTTATTTAATTTTTTTTATTTATTTTGTATTTAAAATATTTACTTATTTTTATATATTTTTTAAATTATTATATCATATTATATTATACATTATTATATATATTTATTTTTATATATATTTATTCATTATATTATATCACTATTATAATATATATTTATTATATATTTATTTTATTATATATATTTTATTTATTATTATATTTATTAGATTTTTATATATTTATATTTAAAATATTTATTTAAATATTTAATCCAAATCAAATGATCAGTTTGTGTGTCGACCTGTCTCGTGTCCTGACGGCGCTCCGTCCGTCGGGCTCGCCATCCCCACCGTCCACATCATGGCAGCTGGACACAAACACAAATAAACAACAAAACAAAGATCGCGTGTTGAAGACGTTACTATTAAACATCTTAGATGTTTTCCAGCTTTAATGAATGAATTAAATAAATGTAATAAATGCACTGACAGGAGTAGATGAGGGCGGGGAAGATGGGCTCGTTGCGCTCCTGAGCCGTCTCCACCAGCATCCTGAGAGGACCTTTAGGACACAGGACGGCCACCAAGTCTGCAAACACACAGGCAAGCAGAGCAAAGCATGATGGGAAGGCTGAGGGAACAGCACAGTTAAATAACCAGAAACAACTTTGACATTTTTCTTTGCATGATGTCATTTCCTCCCTGAAACTGTCTCTATCTGACAGACAGACTTCCATTCAGTCACATGTGAGGCTGTGAAGTCCTGATGGTTTGATGTGAGTAACAGTTTCAGTAAACATGTGCACACACACATTACATCATTATTTCATGTTTGTTTGTTTTTCCGTAGATCACACGTGTTTAGTTTCTGTCTATAATGTGCACTGATGTGATCCTATAAACCTCTACAATCTGTTCTGTTGTGTTTGTTTGATGCTGTTTTGTTTTTACTGTGCAGGAATTATTATCAATAAATACAGATCAGTCAGCAGCAAAGTTCACAACGTGTTTCTTCTTCCTGTTTCTTTGACAATAAAGGTTTTTGTGTTGCTGCTTTATCGTCTGTTTTACTGAATGAACATCCTGCTGTGCTGAAGAAGACATGAAACTAGTGACTGAGAACATAAACTCATCAGGAAACAGTAGGATCTGCCCCCTGCTGGCCGTCACAGAGAACGCAGGCTTCACTTCAGACCCTGAACTTCCTGTTTCCTGTTTCCTGTTTCCTGTTCATCAGCAGTCATTCATTGAACGTCAGATGATTCGGTTTCGGCCGCGTGCGCTGCTTCAGTCGCTCACCATAACTTAACAAACGTTTGAAATGATTCATAAATGTCGGCGACTCACCGTAGACGGAGATGGCGCCCAGGATGACCCAGGCCGACCACTCGGGCAGGTACTTGATGAAGACGAGGGCCATGAGGGCGCTGATGAGGATGAGGTAGGCCTGCTGCAGCTGCAGGGGGCCTTTCCAGTGGATGCAGATCATCCCCACCGCCCCGAAGTTCCAGATGATCACGCCCACCGTCGGGTAGTCCACCGCCAGGTTGTACGTCTTAAACACCTCGCTGGGACACAGAAGAAGAACGCCGTGACGCAGCTGAAGCTTCAGACAGGATGTTACAGGACTGAAACAGCTGCTGGACTCACCCCAGATACATGAAGCTGAACCAGAAGAGCAGCATGAGGGAGGACAGGATGAGCCAGCCGTGGATGAACTGAACACAAACACAGGAAACAGACAGCGCCCCCCGTCAGCTGGAGGTCCCACTGCAGCAGCTACACATCATTTCCTTCATAAGACGGTTAACTTTGACTTTAAAGATAAAACATAAAACATCACTAACTCCCCAAAAACCAAGCGCCATCCTGGAGGGAGGGATTCTGGGTAGTGAGGCGAGGGGGCGGAGCTGACCTTGTAGCAGCGGTACTTGTAGAGAACCACCAGGAAGATGGTCATGACCACGATGACGCTGATCATGATGATGGTGTTGAGGACGGAGTTGAGGAGCCGGCGGCCGACGGACGCCGTGTTCTCGGTGAACGGTGTGTAAATTCTGTGAGGAGGGGGGGGGGACAAACATCAGCGTTAGTGGCGAGGAGGAGACGGTGATGGCGGCTGGCTGGACGTGGCGGACTTACAGCTGCTGGTCCGTCTTCTCGGTGTAGAAGCTGACAGACTTGATGGTGGCGACCACCACCGCCATGCAGAGGGTGACGGGGATGAACAGCATGATCACGTGTTTGGCGCCGTACTTCAGGGTCAGCTCCTCCTCGTCTGCGTCCACCTCCTGGTCCGAAGAACCGCCGCCGCCGCCGCCGCTGCTGCTGCCGCCATCTGCAGCAGCCGGACCCGCCCTCCTGCTGCTCGGCGCCTGCTGGACCCACAGAGACGCTCAGAAACAAAACCTGCTGGTCTGAAATACAAATACGTGAACGAACGTGTAAAACTCTGACCTTTACCCTTTTGGACGGGGCGTCGTTGGCGGGTTCGGGGTCGGCGTTTTGTCTGTAGGACGGCAGCACCGGGTTCTCAGACTGGACCAACGCCGTCCTCTCGGTGTAGAAGTCCTCGTCGCTGTCCGAGGCGTTGTCCATGGCTGCTGCACACGGCGGGCGCCGACTGCAAACAACCAGCAGAGCCGTTAGAGACTGTCGGATCAATAACAAGGCTGGTTTCCCTCCAGCCGGACAGGAAACCACAGACGGCTTCGTGTCGGATGTTAGACACTGCCTGCAAGTCAAAACTCAGGGCTTCAACCTGCTCAGAATCTACCTTGCCGATGTCGACTTGTGGCACACGCCCATAAATGGCCGTTCATACTGTAGCTTTGGTTGCTAGGTGGTTGCTAAGGTGTTTCCATGTGTTGTTGTACGGATGGATGTGAGAAGTTGAACATTTGGAGTAAAGAAGGAGAAAAAGAAGTGAAATCCTGCTACTATAGTTTGTTTACGTAGCCTCCGGAGCCGGAGGAAGCTTCCTGAAAGCTGACCAATCAGAACAGAGCAGGGCTCATCAGGAGGCGGGGCCTTAAAGAGACAGGAGCTAAAACTTCCTGTTTCAGACAGAGGCTGAACTGAGGGGCTGCATAAAGGACCAGTAGAAGATCAATAAGGAGTTTTTAACTGGAAACCATTAAAGATATTCCAGTAGAGCCCCAGAAGTTAGCATCTCTGGGTTCACCTGACCTGAAGACGCTGAACACAGAAACAAAGAAGAAGAAAAGTTTTCAGAACAGAATAAAAAAACGTCTTCAAGCCCCAAAAATCTCTGAATCCGCTCCTGCAGAGACTCTGAACCTTCATCTGTTAAATCCTTCCAAACTCTGATAATCAAATACATTATTTTCTTCTGATTTGATGGAAACGTTCTTGACATTGATCACATAACGTGACGTCATTATTTTTCATCGGAAATCTGGAAAAAGTCACGTGATTAAGTGTAAAAATAATAAAAAAAAAAAAATCAAAGATGTGACATTTAAATGAAAGCAGCGCCGACTGAAGCTGAACCCTTCATGAAGTGTTTCAGTGTTTAATCTCCTGACTGATGTTTAATCTTCAGCTCGGAGAGTTTTGTTCTTTCTTGTCTGATAATCGATAAAATAAAATAAACGCGACTCCGCCTGAAAGCCGTTTAAACTGAACCTTTATCTTCACACAAACACCTTCAAACGAAGCTTTTACCTTCAATTCAAGACGCAGAAAACAGAAAAATGAGCAGCTCTCAAAGTAAACACCGACCGACGACCCGGAAGACAGAAATCAGCTGACCCGACCGCCACGTGACCACCGACGACGTCACGACATCACGTGGTGTCCCCGTTTTATTTTTATGTCAGTTATGGATTTAAAATGTGAATAATAACATAGATATTTATATTTATAAACACTGTGGATCATAAATGAACATATAAACAAATTAATCAACAGAATGAAGTTTATTTATTTATATTTATGAGTTTAATAAAATATCATTTATTCTGAATGAAATTAGACTTTTATGAATCTAATCTAATGTTTTGATGTGTCCCTCCAGAAAACTAAATAGAGCTAGATTAACTATTTAAAATGAAATATATATACAGTTAATACACAAAACTGTAGCTTGAGTTCATGAGAATAATATTAATGTATTGTGTATTTTCATCGTTATTATAACAAAACACTGACTGGCTGAAGATCTTTACTGTGTGAACATGAACTGTTTGAGTCTCTTTTTATTATTATTATTTTATAATTATCTGAGTTAAGTTTTATATCCATGAGTGTAAGTTTTTCATAAAGAAAGCTGTTCTTTCATATATTCAATAACAAGGAAACAGCTGTCGGACATTTTGTGTTTTAAAATTGTTTTAGGATTATTATATATATATTTATATATTTATATATTAGGGTTATTATATATTCTATTGTGTTATTCTGTATGATGTGACTGTCGGTCCAGCAGGCGGCGGGTTGTTCTCTGTTGGATTGTAAACACGAAGAAGAAGCTGTCGGTGTTTGAAGCAGCAGACGCGGCGGCTGTTTGAACGGAACCGGACCGGGATGCTGTGACATGGCCTCGGATGGGTCTCTGCGGGAGAAGCGGCAGGAGGAACCCGCCGGACGGATCCGGCTCCTCCGGTGACCGTGTCTGCACCGGGAGGCTGGCCGGGCTGCTGCGGGCCGTGCTGTCCCTGGTCCGGGCGCTGTTCTGCTGGCTGTGGAGACGCACCGGAGCCGCGGTCACAGCAGCGGAGACCCGGACCGGCGGCGGCGGGAGCCCGGAGCGAGGCGAGCGGGTCCGGAGCCACCACAGACGGGCCTTCGAGTTCATCGCTGCGGCGCTGAAGATCGACGAGGATGAGAGAGGTGGTTTGACCAAACTCCATCAGAGAATCCGACATTTTAACGGAGACGAAGCTCCATGAACATGAAGCCAGATTCTTATAAATGTTAATAAAACACCCGCCGCTGGTGTGAGAGACGTTCAGCCAGCAGGGTTCATAATAAACTGGATGTTTATCAGCTTTCAGTTCAGCTTTGACAGTTTTATATATTCATTATTTAACTAAATGAAACCAGATGATGTTTGAATGGAGTTTGGCGGCAGAAGATTGAGGTCAACAGCAGCTCTGTCTCTCTTATTGATTGATTATTGATCAGCTGGGGCAGCAGTGTGTATGAATAGCCAGTGATTCGTCTCTAACTTATTACTTCCTCATTTTTGTCCACTTCAGTTTCCAGATAAAACAGGAAATCGTCCTACTGAAGAAGCTGCAAGCAGATTTATTTCAGTTGTTTCATCAATAGATGTGCTATTATTAGGCAGCAGAGTTTCCAGACAGACATGTGGCTGAAGGTCAGTTAGAGGAATATTGATCAGATGATTGATCTGCTGCCACATGTGAGTCTCTGACTGAATCAAACCTCATCTGGGAACATTTGGGAACATCTGGGAATTGTTCTGATTGGTCCAAACCACAAACAGCTGCTCGGAAAGTTTCTGTAATTCAGGAAAGATAAATATTGTGGAGATGCTGAACATATGATCAGAAACTCTCTAAAAGTCTCCACATGGACGTTTTGTTTAGTTTTTGGATGAGTGATGATGTCACAGTGAGCGACCCTTCTCATTGGCTGATGTGTTGCCAGGTGACAAGCAGCAGGCGGTGGGCTGGTACCAGCGAGGGATCAGCGAGCTGGAGGAAGGCGTCGCCATCGAGATGTCGGGCAGCGGTGAGTCAACGACCAACGACACGACGCAGACACATAAATGTAGACCTGAATGAAGCTGTTCAGGACAAACCGACACGACCAAGCGACTGAGACCACAAGAAGGTCAGCTGGTCGTCATGACGTCCAGGTTGATTCCAGCTGGATGCTGATGTTTAGTTGTATGAAGGACCGGCTGGATGGCGAGGAGCTCGGTCTCAGAGAGGTCCAGCTGGAGGTTCCGATGCTGATGTATCAGCAGCATGAAGAGATCCGAGCGGAGACTGTTTGGTCTTCCGGTGGGAATGACGGGAACAGCGGAGTGTCGTCAGCATAGCGGTGGATTACAGGAACAGAAACCTGAAATAACACGTTTAAATTAACTGGCACATTATTCATTTATATTTTATGGCTTTTAGTTGATTTTAAATCTTGTACTCTGCTGTTTATTTTGTGTTTTCTGATCAACGATTCTGCTGCTTTTAGTAACATCGAGCTGTTTGTGTTTTCCAGGAGAGAAATATGAACGAGACCGACGTCTGCAGAACAAGATGATGACCAACCTGATGATGACGAGGGAGCGGCTGCAGTCTCTCGGTAACCGCTTTCTCATCTTCATCTCGTCTTTGTTTCCTTCAATCTGATGCTTTTATCTGTTTTGGGTTTTGTGTTTTAACTTTTATCTCTTCTTGAGTTCATCTTTGTTGTTGTTGTTGTTGTTGTTGTTGTAGTGGAGGTGCTCTCAGGGTCCGGAGCTCAGACCGACCCCGCCTACCGACCGGCCCACCTGCGCTCAGGTACGTCCTGCAGGGAACGTCTTACACATGTGACCAGAGGTCCTCGTCTGGACCTGCAGACTTCAGTGACGTGTTCAGTGTTTCTGGTCAGAAAGCCGAGAGAGATTTTTATTGATCTTCAAACTGTAGACAAACAAAAACTGACAGTTTATCAGATTATAATAAATAAATCCATGTTATTCTGTTTACGTTCTATGCAAGCAGCGACCTCTGGTGCTGTACAATGAAGCCAATGCAGAAGCTGCAGTTCCTCTAAAAAAGAGTCAATCACAGACCTCCATGTTAAAACTTCACAGCAGAAATAAACATGTTTACAGTCTGGAACAAACAACGGTTTTGGTCTCTACAGATAATTTACCCGTTCATAACGAATGTACAGGAGGAGAATGTTTTTATAACTCACCTGTTTAAATGTTATTAAGCTGTAAAGTTAAGCATGATGAAGCACATGGCTGCTGCTTTGAGTGACAGGTCCGCCAGCCGCTAGCTGGCCTGTTTCAACCATTCGGCCTATTTTTGATTGGCTGGGAGTTAGTTTCAGAACCGCTCTGCAGAAACGACGTCACGGTAACTACGTCCATTTTTATATACAGTCTATGGTTACATCTCACTACATCAACTAACTAATGCAAGAAATGAAAAAAGCAAACGTCATCAAAGGTAGATATTTCAAACATTTATTATTATTGATAAATATAGTTTATTATGTTCTTTTACATCGCTGCTTCCATGTTGCAGTGGATTCTGGGTAGTGTCTGTAGACTTGTGGGTTCAGTCTCGGCTGTAGACCTGGATCTGGATCTGCCAGCGAGATCAGAGAGAAAAACCTGGTTTATGGATGAAAGACGATGAACGAATGATGCGTTTTCTGTTTTACATCATGTTTAAACTTCAGAGTCTAATAAGACGTTACTGATGATGATGATGATGCTGTGACGCTGTAAACATGGTGATGAAGAGCAGAGCTGCAAGTGACGAACAAACGTGAACCATCAACACAAAAAGATCACAGCTGACTTGTAACGTGACCTCAGGTGACCTCCTGAAGTGACTCTGTGACCTCTGAACTCTTTCACAGACACATTTTAATGTCTGTCAAATGTGTGTGTGTTTGTGTGTGTGTGTGTGGTCAGCAGGTGGCACCGTCTCCAGAAAGAAAGACTTTCCTCCGTCCGGCCGACCAAAGCTCCTCCCAAAGACGTCCTCCTCTTCTTCCTCCTCCTCGTCATCGTCTCAGCGCTCGTCCAACCTGAGCAGCAGCAGCTCGCAGCGCCCGCACACACACACACACGCTCACAGCACCAGTAAGGTGAGTTAAAGACTTTCTACATAAATAAAAGTCCTGCGTGAGAATCTGCTGCTTTTTAAAAAAAAATCCCGTATTGACAATAAACTGACCCTCATCTATGGAGAGCTCTCATTGGTCGACACGTGTTCATGTGACTCTTCCTCCCGCAGGGTCGAGCGGGTCGACAGCTCGGCGGGAAACTCGGCTCCCCGACGTCGACGCCGCCGCTGAAGAAGAAGAAAGACACAAAGAACCTGAAGAACGTGGACAAGAAGCTCGCCGAGCTCATCCACAACGAGATCGTCGACAGGTGAGAGACAAGCGGCCAATCAGACGCAGCGTAGCGAATCAGCTGTTTGTCAGTCGGACACATTTTTAGACGTTAGAAGTTTTTAGTCTAGTTTTTGTCACGTTTTTTAATTTTAAGACTACAGCTGTCGTCATTTTTTTTTGTTGTTGTTGTGCACAGTTACCATGGTTACTGGTATCATTTGTTTGACTCACAACAAACAAAAAATAAAGCCAAATATAATATCTATAAGAAGCTTCATTCATTCAGTCTTTGGGATATATTTCATTTTCATGACACAAACATAAATCACATGTATGTGCTATATGTTTTATATATTATGTCTCAATAAGAGTTATTTTTGCTGTTTAACTCATCAACAACTTGACCTATGTATAATGGTTTGTCAGAGATCAGCTGTGCTTCTCTGGCCTCAGCTCTGAAGTCCAACCCCTCCCATCTGAGAGAGCTGGATCTGATTAATAGTTTTCAGTCGGCAGCAGAGAATTCACCACTTTAAAGCTTTTTTTGTCCAGATTAAACAAATGAGATGTAACATGTTAATCAGTGCAGGCTAGCTGTTTCCCTCTGTTCCCAGTCTTTATGCTAAGCTAAGCTAACTGCTATCTGTGAGAGAAGAATCAGTCTGTACAACGAGAAGATTTCACAACATGTTGAACTATTATTTTATTATTCCACATGTGTAAAAGCAACTAGACCAGACAGAAGCTTCTCTCCTGAAACCGTCAGGTTGTTGTCGCTCAGGTCTAGACCTATGTTCTATATGTTGTTGAGTTGTGTTCTTACATTAATGTTCAAACCCAGAGAAATCTGTCATTTTAATCAAAGTAACGGACCGTTTCATTTTCACAAGATGCATGCGTCGGCGCCGTGTTTGTCCGCTACAATGGCGTCTAGCAAAGAGTAACTTACACACATACAAGATAATACATGGGCTTTGTTGTGCTTGTTCCACACAAACTGTTAGAAATGGACTTTTATTCAGTTTGAAGCCACATTTTCATCCTATCCCACTGAGGCTGCTGGTTTAACAACCAAGACAACAACTCCCATCATCCCTTGCTGCTTCACACCGTCATCACACTCACATCACAAAAACAACATAGTAAATAATAAATGATGTCATCATGTGTGTTTCAGTGGATCATCTGTACGGTTTGAAGACGTCGCCGGTCAGGATTTAGCGAAGCAGGCGCTGCAGGAGATCGTCATCCTGCCGGCGCTACGGCCAGAGGTGAGTGATGATGTCATCGACCTTTAAAGTCCAAGGCTTCCTGTTTTATAAACATCTGGCGGCAACCAGCAGGTTTTCTTCTTCTTCTGCTCCAGCTGTTTACAGGTCTGCGTACTCCGGCCAGAGGACTCCTTCTGTTCGGGCCGCCCGGCAACGGCAAGACGATGCTGGTGAAGATGCAAATATTACATCATTTGTTTGTTTGTTTGTTTGTTTGTTTGTCCAACTTTTTACTGACAAACAACAAAAAGTAGTTCGTCAATAAACCAAACTACTGTGTGTTTAATTTGTTTTCTTTTCTCGTCTGCAGGCGAAAGCCGTCGCAGCCGAGTCCAACGCCACCTTCTTCAACATCAGCGCCGCCAGCTTAACCTCCAAATATGTAAGAAGCTCCCTGATCACTGATCATTGATCTCTGATCACTGATCAATAAATAAATACTGACGCAATAATCAATAGATCAATGACGATTGTGTGTTTGTGTGCAGGTGGGTGAAGGAGAGAAGCTGGTCCGAGCTCTGTTCTCTGTGGCCAGAGAGCTGCAGCCCTCCATCATCTTCATCGGTAACTCTTACTTTAAATCACCGGGTCTCAAACTGTGGGGCGGGGCCCTCCTGGAGGCCGCAGAGTCAGTGCAGGGGGGCCGCATACGATCACTTTATTCTTTATTTACTACTTTAAAGGTGTGAGTCTCATCAGCAGCACTGAGCCTTCATGTGTTGTTGTTGTTGTTGTTTGTGTGTTTGTGTGCAGATGAGGTGGACAGTCTGCTGTGTGAACGCCGGGAGGGCGAACACGACGCCAGCCGCCGCCTCAAGACCGAGTTCCTGATCGAGTTTGACGGGGTAACGTGACGGAAACGGCGTGCAACTTCTCACACGCCATGAGTTCAAACCCACCGTGCACTGATGAAGGTGTGTGTGTGTGTGTGTGCAGGTGCAGTCGGGAGGTGATGACCGGGTTTTGGTGATGGGAGCCACCAACAGGCCTCAGGAGCTGGACGAGGCCGTTCTCAGGTCAGATCTGTTGGTCCCTTTAGTAGCTGTTCTGGAGCTTTCTATCATATCACATGACCTGCAGTTTCATAACAACTGAACAACTCTGCAGATAAAAACGTTTAAATGTCAGTTTCTCCTGTTGTTGTGTTGTTCAGCCTGTAGATGGCAGCACTGCCTGCTGAGCTCTGTGTGTGTGTGTATGTGTGTGTGTGTGTGTGTGTGTGTTGCAGGCGTTTCTCTAAGCGTGTGTACGTGGCGCTGCCTGTCGAGCAGGTGAGTTCAGGCTCAACATATCAAACATGTAACTGTCAGAGGTTTTTGTCACACTGACCTTCGTGTTGCTGCTTTTTGTCGTCAGACTCGCTTCAAGCTGCTGAAAAACCTTTTGGGGAAACACGGAAACCCGCTGAGCCACCGAGAGCTGAGCCAGCTGGCCAGGTCAACAGTCATCAATCAATCATTTATTGATTATTTAATGTTACTATTATTGTTATTATTCCACAGATAGTGATGGATGTCAGTGGATTTGTGTGGATGTAGTCCAGTGGTACTTTGAGCTAAATGCTAATCACACTGATGTTTAGTTTCGTTGGATTTGTAGATATTTGGTCATAAACTGATAAACATTTTGACCTCCAGTCTGAGGAAATGTCCAACTGGACTCAAGTCGTACATACCGTCATCAGCGAGGAGATAAAACGCACTAAGAGATGGAATTAAAGGATGTGTTCCCAGTGTTCCCAGTGTGTCCAGATAGGCATTTAAAGTGTGTGTGAAGCTTCTGTTCAGCTTCAGCAGTCTGAGTTAGTCATATCAAGTGGATATCTGACACATTTACAGTCTTTTTACCATCAAATTCTCCTCTTTGTGTTTCCCTGTTGAGCTGCAGGTGGAAGTATAGAAACAAAAAGAGGGACTTTGCCACTAAAAAGACTGTAACGTTGAAAGATATCTACTGGATTTGACTCATTTGGACGCTGAAGCTTCATATTAGCTTCACATAAACTGTTAAACACATCACCTCCAGCAGCTACAACAGTAACATGCACACAGCAGCTTCACTCCTGAATCCTGCAGCTTGTTGTAGTTCAGGTTCAGCTCTCTCAGATGGGAGGGGTTGGACTTCAGAGCTGAGGCCAGAGCTTCATATTAGCTTCACATCAACTTTAAATCCATGTTTGTAGAGAAGGAGGACTGTGGATTTAGTCCTCCATCACTTCCATTGTAAGGTCATTATGAAGGATCTTCTGATGGTCAATATGAACAGGAGGAATCATTACAGCTAGAAAAACAGCTTTAATGTTGATTTGGGCTCCAGACTGTCTGTTTGTTTTGTTTGTTTGACACACGTAATAAACTGTGAACTCGTCCTTTAAGTCCTTCAGTGTCCAGTTCTGATGTTCTGATGTGTGTGTGTGGGGTGTTTTGATCAGCTGACCTCTCCTCTCTCTGACTGTTTCTGATTGGTTTAGAATGACGGAGGGCTACTCCGGCAGCGACCTCACCTCATTGGCTAAAGATGCCTCTCTGGGACCAATCAGAGGTGAGATTCCTTACATGTTTTTTAAGTCAGTGTTTGTTTATGAATATCAGGTTTTAAAAATCCATAAATTGTATTTAAAGTTATAATATGTAATTATTCTTTATTAAAATGACTAAAGCTCTGTTCTATATGTTGTTGAGTTGTGTTCTTATATTTTCCCAAATGTTTCCATCAATGTTCAGAGAAATCTGTAGTTTAAATCAAAGTAACGGTGGTTTCATTTGCTCTCCTCTCAAACACAAGCAGTCTGTTCATTTGCACATTTCATGCTCATGTAATTTATCAAACTCTCACAAATTTTTTGGAGATTTCTTGAACTTATGTCAACAATTATGATCACAAAATCGCAGTCTCCTGATGAACAAGAAATTGTAATTCTTTAAAGCTAAACTTTCTGCCTAAACATTTACATTTGTGTTTGTGTTTGTTGTTGCAGAGCTGCGTCCAGACCAGGTGAGGAACATGGAGGCCAGCGAGGTGAGTTCACTCCACGCCGATCAGTCAATCACTGATCAATTACTGATTGAAATGATTCAAGATTCAAGAAGTAAAAAGAATAAAAACATCACATTGAAATGATTGAATTAAATGATTCTGTTACTGCCCAAAGAAAGTTAAATCAGTGCTAATGTAAAGCTTGGACTGACTATATATATTGGTTGGATTTGACATCTTTCATCTCATTGTGTCAAATAAATTGAACTAAACTTTTAATAAAATCTGAATGCAGCAAAAAAAAAACCAACACAAACAAATCTCCTTTAGTGTTTGAACGTTGTTTAAAGGTTAATTCTGATGATTTTCTATTTGTCTTCATGTTTGGATCCAAACCAGCAGTGAACTGATCTACTAACAGAACTGTGTTTGTATCAAAGCTGATATATCTGATTAAAACCCGTCACAGCGCTGCTCTGACAGTGAAGATGATTAAGTTTAAACCTTTTGGGATTTTCATATCTTGAGTTCAGTGAGAAAAAAAACTAAACGTAAGAAGAAAGAAATTAACAAGTGAAGAAAATAAATGAAATACAAAAGAAGACAAAGTGAATTTATCTCAATCTGGAGAATAACCAGTAACTGCATATAACAAATATACATTATGCTATGTTGGACTTAAAAGTAGAACATCCTTAGTATGTAGTATTATTCTGTAAACTACAGAACCCTCGAGTCAATCTTCTGTTTCTTCGCAGGTCCGAAATATTTGTTTCAGCGACTTTGTGGAGTCACTGAAGAAGATCAAGAGGAGCGTCGGTCCGCAGACTCTGGAGCTTTACAGCCGCTGGAACAGAAACTACGGAGACACGACAGCTGCGTGACCTGAAAGACTTCCTCCAAAAAAAACCCTGTTTTTAAGCAACAGAAGTGTTTTATGTACCTTTGCACGAATGTTTCTATGAAATAAAGAATAACTTCCTGTCATATGATTTGTTTCTTACTTGACTCTGATGTTAAAAGATGTTTTCTTTCATCTAACTGAACTGCGACTGTTAAGTTTCATCCGAATGTAGCTCACGTTTATACTGAGTTTTCCAGGAAATGGTCAAAGTAAAATTAAGTGGATGTTTGTGTCACATCATTCATGTTCGTCATTGTTAATTCACTCAGTCTGTTCAGCTGCTGTTACACCTCGGACAGGAAACACTCATTTCTGTATTTTTTTCTCGAATTATCTGTTTCTATTCAGGGTTTTTTTTTTAAATGTGTAAACTGAAAATGTGAATAAAAACATTGGATGAACTAAGTGGATTTAATGAGATGAAAAAAACTGCCAAGACGCAAATGTCTTATTATTTCACAGCATTTTAGAGAAGCAGCTGTTTGAATTCAGACATTAAACATAGACAGGTTTAACAAGGTTGTATTATTTTATTAAAGGATACTTTAATATTGCTGCTCCATAAAGTTGTGAGACTTGTGAGATACAAAAACATTGACAAACTAAAATGTACCAACACAGCAATGTAAAAATATTCCATTACCTGTCCTGCATGAAAAATCCAACAGTAAAAGTCCATCAGTATTATGAGCTTGATGTAGTTAAAGTGTTGCAGTAAAAGTAGTGGTTTGGTCCCTCTGACTGATATATTATTATATATGACATCATTAGATTATTAATACTGAAGCATCAGTGTTAGAGCAGCATGTTACTGTTGTAGCTGCTGGAGGTGGAGCTAGTTTACACTACTTTATATACAGTTAGCTAGTTTAGTCCACTGGTTCCCAACCTAGGGGTCTGGGCCCTCCAAAGGGTCAGCAGATAAATCTGAGGGGTCATGAGATGATTAATGGGAGAGGAAAGAAGAAAAAACAAAGTTCTGATACAAAGTTCTAGTCCAAGATGTCTGATTTCACTTTGATCCTCCAATTACAGGTTTGACAGTAGAAGGCTGACATTATGATGATCCACAATAACACAATGACAAAGTCACTCTGCTCATTTTAGGGAAAAGCTCATTGATGAGGACACAGTTGGACTATAAATTACATTTTATCTGCATAATTTATTCTTTATTGACATTTGGTGACTGCAGTTTGTCAGAGATCAGCTGTGCTTCTCTGGCCTCAGCTCTGAAGTCCAACCCCTCCCATCTGAGAGAGCTGGATCTGAGTGGAAACAAGCTGCAGGATTCAGGAGTGAAGCTGCTGTGTGCATGTTACTGTTGTAGCTGCTGGAGGTGGAGCTAGTTTACACTACTTTATATACAGTTAGCTAGTTTAGTCCACTGGTTCCCAACCTAGGGGTCGGGGCCCTCCAAAGGGTCAGCAGATAAATCTGAGGGGTCGTGAAATGATTATCGTTAGTAAATCTTATTTCTGATCTTTGCTGCTCCTGTGATTGGTTGATGCTTCAAGACCCAGAACCAGAGCTGATCCAGTAAAAACAGTTTGGAATAAACTGCAAGGTCAACGTGAAGGTGAGAACAAATGAAACCTGTCATACATCTCTGGAGCTGCTGTCTGTTTTCTTTCTGTTATTTAATTGTTAACAGAGTCTGCTGTGATGTGAGTGCAGCAGCATCGTTTAAATACACTTCAGTAAAGAAGGAAGTGAGTTTCTCTGGAACTGACTGCACTCATCAGACCTGTCGGACTGCATCGCTTTTTAGTTATGAGGAAACATTTATTATCGTTCATGTGTGAAGGGATGAGGGTAAAGTGGGTCAAATGACACATTCCTAAAAACACAACAGCAATTGTACAGATAACAAATAAACAAAACAACAAATATTATTAAAATGTTTAGGAAAAGAGATGTTAAAGATGTTAAAGATATTTATCTAATGACGAGGGGCAACAATGGAAAATGTACCATCACCTCTGGATTTTAAAGAGCAGTGATTGGTCAACAGACTTGATCTGATAGTAGAATGAGTCCACGCAGTGCTTTAAAAACAAATCACACAATCTTAAAATCAGTTCAGCAAAGAGAAACCAGGACAGGAGAGATGTAGTTTTTCTTTCTGGTAATAAGGAGTCACACTGACTGACTGGTTCCTACAGAGAGAGAACTGCGTGATCAAAGCATGTACTGATGTCTCCAAACCCTTAACAGAGAGAAAAGCTTTTCATTATTTAATGTTAAAGTGATCTAAGATGGAAGAAACTAATACTGATGATAACCTGGTATTTCTAAATAGGAAGCAGAAGTTTAGTCTCTAATCTAGATTTGATGAAGAGATTGTTTGACTGATAAAGTAGATAATAAACATCCATCCCACATAACGCACGCAACAACAGACTGGCTGTGTATAAGAAGAACTCTATTATAACCAATGAAAAGTCACTATACAATGGATTTAAAATAATCAGACTACCAGTCAACAAGTCCAGGTGGTAAGCAATCAAACAGATTTACAAAAAAATCTTTCCACCATTAAATGTCAAGATTTTTTTCCCTTTAGACGCTGTTAACTGACCACTGATTAAAAAAGTAACTGGTGATCAAAAAAAATCTGAGATTTCAGAAACCTCTCAAAGTCCAAATCCTACTGCTCTCTTTTTACAAATAACGTCCAAATAATGCCCTATAGTGTATTCTTTTCTTCATTTAACTTATAACTGTAAATAAAACTTAATACAACTCATAATATAATATATATAATATTCATATAATGAATACATGAACATCCCAACGATTTAATACATCCATACACTTAACCCAAAGCATACAGCGCACCTTATATAGATAGATATATTACATTTCTAACAATAGACCCCAAAGGAAGCACATATATGGATAATAAATTAATATTTAACCATCTGGTGCTGCACATGGAATGGATGCAGAGGAAGAGGACACATTATCAGTTCAAACAGATGCTGGTCAGTCTTGGTTTTGGGAAGCAAACCACTGAACGCCAACGACATGCTGAAGGAAGTCCAAGAGGATGGAGTGATGAACAGAACGGAAGGCAGCAGAGACATCTAAAAGAATTAAAATAAATCATTAGTCTTCCTCAGGAGAGTTGACTCTGCTAAAACCTGACTGAAATTTGTCCAAGCAGGTGGTGAGTTGAAATAAAACTTTAGCTCAAACCTGAGAGTTTTGGGATTGGCTGGTAGAGTGTTTATAACTGCATGTTGTACTGATTTAAAATGTCTTCATGGGAAAGTTGTTATTGCTGACAAAATATTGTACATTGATAAACACTTAAAATGTCCTTATAGCTGCTCATAACTACCTTATAGTGTGTTATAAACATTTAAATAAATAACCTCATTATTAATGATATATAGAGAAACTTAAAATAATAAGGGTCATATTATGGTTAAGGTTTTTTTTTTTACAAGGCCAATTTTTGGCCTCAGTGTCAGACCGGTCTGACTGCATCTATAGATAAATAAGTTTTAAAACAACTAGGACAGATAATGAAGGACTGTTTAACAGTTATGGGTGGAGACTTTACCAAAGTCATTCCATGAAATAACAAACCAGGTCAGTATTTTATTAGACAGATTTGGACGAGCTACTGACCTTACAGGAACAACCTGAGTAAGTGGATCTGTATTCTCTTTGTTTGAATGTTGTTTATTTCACATGTGAAAGGCTAGAAGGTATGCAAGGTAAGCAACATATAGATGTAACAAGATGTTTGGATTTATTATGTATAAAACTACATTCCTGCTCTATCTTCTATGTACTTTTATCACCATCAATGTTATGACGCTGCCACTCCACTCTGCTAAAGCCACAAAGAAAGCTGAGTGCACCTGACATTGTTATAGTTAATTTTTTGTTCTATTACTACATCTAATAGAGAGAAAGCACAATAAATTCTGAATATATGGAATAAAACTAAATGGCTTTGGAGGAAACATAATAGCAGTGCAGATTATGTCCTTTGGTAGTAGTTATATGTTATTCATTACTTTAAGCTCATAAACCTTTTCTGACCAAAAAGCCAAACATAAACATGCAGAAAACCAATGTTTTCAACTGCGTAATTAATATGGCTGCCTCGGCCCGCAGGAATGTTGTAGAGAGATCGAACCAGAACTCAATTATTCGTCTCATCAAGACCTACAAATGATATGGAGACACCTCTTACCTAAATCCAACAAGAAGTCTGTAATCAGTTTTTCAAAACAAGACTTTGCCCCATTTATGGACCCTGAACAAACGCTATCTCCTTTGAGGGTATTAATAGTATCAGCTTCAAACTTAAATACATGACTTATGACACTGTGCTACAAAAAAGTTGTTGTATGTAGTAATAACGCGAATGGTTTGGATTGCACCTTACAATGTAAACTAATGGGAAGGCAATCTCTGGGCATGAACTATGTGTCAAATTGAAGCTTCTGACGTCTAAACTATCTGACCACTTTCAAACCTGTATCAATGGATTCAAGACAAATTTTCCTACTAAAATATGATTTTTAATGTAAGATTTGGCTAAAGTCATGGGAGTTATGAAGCTATTTCACAAGTGTAATCTAAAATCCTGCTCTCTAACTGCTCCTGGTGATGTCATTCTGCAATACACACTCATTATAAAATCACAGGAGGAGCAAGAAAAGACTTTCAAACTCTGATATCTCAAAAACAGTAAAAGATAGAAAACAAATGTAAATTCAAGATTTGTAGATTAAAGTCTTGTGACTCATTTAAAGTTCAAATGAAGTTTGTATCTAAAACTATAGCAGTAAAAAAGGTGTGGGTTTGTGAAAGTACAGCAAAAAGGCCCAAAACTTTTATAATTTTGATGCCACAGGTGAGAACAGACAGACGTGTCTCATCCTCACACCGTTGAGATTTGATGCGTCACCATGACACAGCAAGTTGCTATAACTTTATTGTAAATGCTCCAGTCTACACCAAACTTTACATGTTTGATAAGACTCCCGTCCTGAACACGTCTACATGACTATATTCCATCAGTGATGCAAACTGGCTGAACAGCGCCCCCCACGACATTTCAGCAGGCAAAATAGTGGACAAAGGAAGTGATGTTTATCTTCTTCTAGAACATCAAGATAGCACATCAAGATCTAGATGTCAGACAACTTCCTCCAACTTAACCCTGACAAAACAAGCGCTGAGAGCATTATGGAAACAGTACAGCAGTGTATCGGTCCAATCGCAGTAAATGTCAAGCAAGCCTCACAAAACCTCTTTGACTGTCATATGAACTTTAAATGTCACATTAAGAAAGTTGTCCAATCCTATTTCTTCCACCTTAGAAACATTGCAAAAATCAAAGCCATATTATCCTATCAAGAACTGGAAAAAATAATCCAGTGCCTGCTGGCTGTAAAGCGGAGTTCTTGCTTTAGCTGCCCAATAGTAATGTTAAAAATCTGGCAGAGTCAGGCCTCCAGACTCCCACACTCTTTCTGCCAAACAATGTACTTTTTTATTGCCAGATAAATAGCAAAATAACTGAGTTGAGGGTTCAAAGGAAGATTTGTAAGCATATACAAAAATCTGGGTAAAGTAATTTCATGTTAACTGCATTAGCATGACCCATTAATGATGCTCCACAAGACTCTCTGTTACCTTTGATCAGCAATGACATACATTCATTCTTTTGCTAGTTAACTGTGTAGCCTGACAGATTACCAACTTTTTTAGTAAGATAAATGAGTTGCTTTAAACAGAGGCTCTTGTTTAGGTCTGCGTCCAGCAGGTCCAATCAGTAATCCATTGATGTTCATACAGATCTTATTTTAACAGGAAGTCATGATGATGGAAGAGGTCCTCCTGGATGTGCTGGAAAGTTTGGAAAAAAATGATTTCAAGAAATTCAAATGGCGTCTGCAGAAGGAGGACTCACCCATCCCGAAGAGCAAGCTGGAGAAGGCTAAAGAAATAGACATAGTGGATCTGATGGTGCAGAAATATGAATGTTCTGGAGCCGTGGATGTGGCTAAGAAGATTTTAAAGAAGATGAGCAGGAATGATCTGGTGCAGCAATTGTCTAATAGCAGCACAGAACCAAAAGGTCAGTCAAAGGAACATAAATAAAATACACAAAGCTACAACTAATGATTATTTTCATATTTCAATTTTGATTAATCTGAAAGATAGTTCTTATCCTTATGCTAGAGTGCTGGTAAAATAGACGTTAAAATGACTTAAACTTTTATGTTTTAACTTATGTAACACATCATTTCTCTCTCGCTCTCTTTCAGAGTGTAACAGCGATGTTGAATCTTCCTCCTCTGAGACTCCTGATCTTCCCACCAGCAGAACGAATGATGGTGAAGCTTCTGCAGTCTCTGGTACGTCTGGAGCATTGGTGGATGTGCTTTCTGACACTGACGACGTAGCCAATGAGGCTTTCAAGAAGATGAGCAAAAATGATCCGGTGCAGCGTTCTAACAGCAGTCCAGGACCAGAAGGTCAGTCACAGAAACATAATTAAAACACAATACAGCTACAACTAACGATTATTTTAATTTTCGATTAAGCTGCCAATTAGTTCCTTGATTAATCAGTTAATCACTTGGTCTATATGATGCTCAGTTTACTGTCAAATTTGGCTTTTTAAAAAAACTGGATAGTAAAGTATAGAGGCAGACAGGACATAAGGGGAGACAAGGAGGAAGTCCTGAGCTGGAATCCAAACAAGGATGTTTGAGGTAAAAGCTCAACTGTTCAGCTATCAAGACGCCCAGACATTCAGCTGAACTTTATACTTTTTGTGTGTGATTGGGTGTTAGGGTGAACACAGTGATAAATAAAGACACTAGCCAGTCAACTATAAAAAAATATAACACATAATCTCTCTCTCTCTCAGTGTGTAACAGTAGTGTTGGATCTTCCTCCTCTCAGACGCCTGATCTTCCCACCAGCAGGCAGCCTGATGTTAAAGCTTCTGCACTCTCTGGTAGGTCTGGAAACCCTGAAAGAGAAACCTCACAGCCCTCAAAGTCTGGCTCTCATAATCAAGAATCAAACAACTAATGATTTGTGTTTTTCTGGCCTCAGCCCTCGGCTCCTCCAACTCCCCCCTGAGAGAGCTAGACCTGAACTACAATCATCCAAGAACCTCAGGAATGAGACTGCTGTCTGATGAGCTGGAGGATCCATGCTGGAAACTGGACACTTTAAGGTCAGGATTCAACTGTACAAGAGATGAACATTTACCCACTGAAAGGAAAACCTAATTGTGTGTGTTTGTGTCTTCAGGCTATCAGGCAGTTCCATGTCAGATTTAGGGCTGGGCTCCACTCTGAGATCTTGCTCCTCCCCTCTGAGAAAGCAAGACCTGAGTGTCAATCATGCAGGAGACTCAAGAGTGAGGCGACTGTCCACTGAACCGGACGATCCACACCGGACACTCGACGCTCTCAGGTACGAACAGACAACAACAGTTCACATACTGTTTCTTTGCCACACTGACAAGCTGAGGATTGTTGAAAGGCACAAGAGTAGTGGTCCCTCTGTGACTGTTAATGACTAAATGTGGAAAGCATCCAAAACAAAACATGCAAAACAATCTGTTTGGTGGCCGGGACCTGAGCCTTTTCAGCAGCAGTCCATTTTCAACTGTAAGGATGGTTTGAACCCTGTGTTGTTCAGTCTGGTTGAATGGGACTCTGGCTGGTTTTCCTCATCGGTATGATTTGTTTTGGCAGATCTAAACTCAGCAATGGTACCTGGACTAAAACAACCACACAGAGACCCTTTAGAGGAACTTGTCTCAATTTGTTTCTAGTGGGAACATGATCCATCCTCCGTCTGCCTGACTACAAGGCTGCAAATTTGAACTTAAAAGATTCCTGTAGCCAGGAGCGCTTTGCATGCTGGGATGTTTAGATGAGTGAAATTAACAGTTGCTTTAATTTAACTGAGTTGCATTGTGTTTTTCTCCAGGATGGAACATGGTGGAAATCAGAGGCTGACATCTGGTTTGAGGAAATGTAAGTGTGCGTTCACTTTCATTCATGAAAACAAGCACATGTTAAAGTAGTTTAACGCTTTGCGGCTGAGGGACACAAATTGCTTAAAAATTCGTGCCCCTTAATATAAAAATCATAAAACATTGTACACAGACTATATAAAATCAGCTGGACCTGCCCTCAACTGAGATGTGTGTTTCTCTGTCATTTCTGTCTCTTTCTGATACAGAAAAATTACAGTAACAAATCAAGTGCTCAAATGAAAATGTTGGTTTGACTTTATCAATACATGTTTGATTCAAAGTTTACATTTCCTTTGTCCCACTATAAAGTTTGTGTATCTACCTTCAGTTCTCAGAGTTTGATGATTGTTTTGTGTCTTTTTCTCTCCATCAGACAGCTGTGAACTTCCACTGGGAGCACATACCTATGTGTCCCACAGCAGCCCGACAGTGACGACACTGAATCAGTCATTTCCTGAACTTCTACACAGATCTGACTTGTCCTCCAATCTGCTGCGCAGACATTACTGAAAGGTTCAGTAGAGAAGTTTATAGAGTGACGACTGTGAGACGAGTTAGAGGGAAAGGAGAAAGTATTGCTTGGTTTGTCTCTTCAGTGTCTCCAGAAACATTCACACTGTTGAAACACACACACACACACACACACACACACACACACACACACACACACACACACACGATCAATACACAAACATAGATCCAAAATCAATACCCACTGACTAATGACTAATACCTTCAGAAATGCTGACAAAATCAACTAGTGAACCAAACAAAGTTCCAATGAATTTCCAACAGACTCCACAAAAATTCATAAATTTAAACAAATTATTGCTATTTTAAAATAAATGTATCAATTATTTCACTCTGTACAAATATGATTGATGATATGTATTTTTTTGTTGATGGAATGGGTTATTAGAAATTAATTGTATGTCAGTTATCCAAACAGGTCTGTTGTTGATCATATAAGATTAAAATTGTAAATATATATTTATGCTATACTGTGCATGTTTTATTCTTGTGTTTTCACTGTCACTGTTATGTCATGATATGCGAACATAATAATTTCATAATTTCACATACAAATGCAAATTATTCAGTAATTGTCTGTTTGATTCCAGTCAAACTTCCATTATTATCCACTAGCTTTTGAGTTGTTTGTTAATGCTGCCTGATTTTTGAAACGTTAAAGAGAAGACTAACACTGATCCTTCTGTTGGGGCGGTTTCATGTGGTGTGGCAGCTGGTTTGTAGAGTGGAGTGGTGTGTGGAGTGCTGCCTCCTGACTGTCTTCTCTACCTTCAGCCTCTCCTTTAGTGGGACCAGCAGATAATTTTGTAAATTCTAGGACATAATAAAACTTCTTGTAACAGCACTGGAACTGTTATTTTGACCGCTGTGTTTATTCAGAACTAGATGTAGCTGTATTCATTGTTACGTGAACTGTGAAGCCACAAAATCTATAAAACCTCCAGGTTGTATGTGGTGGGGGAGGGGTGGGTGTTTGCGCGCGCGCCAGCATTTTACGAATTACTCCTGGTGGACTGAAAACCCGCCAACTCGTCTTGTTTGCAATCTCGGGTTTTCACGAATGAAGATGTCATTTCAATGTAGACACACGTGGGGTCGCTAGTCTGTCTGGTTCATTGAGCCATCCACTGTCTGTCAAAAGAGCGACAAGAAGACGAAGTAAAGCGGAAAAAAGGGGGTGTTGTAGGGGGCGGGGACGGGGGTCCATTTTGTGGGACCTTACTATGCATGACGTCACTGGGAATTCCCTTTGACACGTTTAGGATTTTTTCTTTTTTCAGTCCCTTCTTATGAGGTTAGACAACAATGGCCAGAAAATTTGAGTTCGTCATTTCTTTCTCTCATTTTATTCTTCACAGCAATGGCAGGCGGTTACTTAAAAAGCGGTCATAATGCGCAAATCATCAGATGTCAGTGGAGATACAAGATACACAGCAATTATAAATCAATCCATTAATTAAAATGAGTACCGTCACGTTGAAAAAGGACAAATCCAGGTTTGTTTAGAGTAACGCGTAAGCCTGTCACCAATATATATGTATGTTAAAGTAGAGAAAGGTTGTTTGAATTAAAATAGCTAATAGCATTGTAGGAAAGCAAAGATATGTTGATTAGGAACGTATTCGTGACAAACGTAATCGCGGACAAAATACCTTTCCATAGAAACGTAATTGAGAATGCATTTTAGTTGTGTGGGAACGTAATTTTGAGGAGACAGGGTTGGCATCCTGGGTTTAGGTTTGGGTCGTCTGGCTCTTCAGTGTTTCTGTGTTCACCGTAAGAGGCAGAGTCTCCTCCTGTGTATAGAAACACTAACACTGCTCATAAGCACACATTAGGTCTGCAACAACATTTACATTTACATTGTTTTTATCATAAAACTCTGACTTTTCTCTGTGTGGTTTGCTCATATGAGTCTTCCAAGTTGGATTCAACTAACTCCCTTAACTGCCTAAACTTGTAACTAACACATACTGTGTAAAAAATGGTAACTTGGCAGCCATGATGATAATAATACTGTGAACATAATACTAATTTTGCATTAATTTTGTTTTGGTTATACATTTTATTTGGTATCACATTGTGTCAAATCTTCATCTGAAAAGTAACTAAAGCTGTCAAATAAATGTAGTGGAGTAGAAAGTACAATATTTCCCTCTGAAATGTAGAAAGTAGCGTCACATGGAAATAAAAAAGTAAAGTACAAGTGCCTCAAAATTGTATTTAATTACAGTAGTTGAGTAAATGTAAATTCCATCACTGATAAAGTGAGTGCATATTTTTAATACCAGCTTCCCTTCACTGTCACTCTTACAGGTGAGATGATTTGATAAATGAGACCTGCAGCATGATAGTAAATCGTTAGTAAATCTTATTTCTGATCTTTGCTGCTCCTGTGATTGGTTGATGCTTCAAGACCCAGAACCAGAGCTGATCCAGTAAAAACAGTTTGGAATAAACTGCAAGGTCAACGTGAAGGTGAGAACAAATGAAACCTGTCATACATCTCTGGAGCTGCTGTCTGTTTTCTTTCTGTTATTTAATTGTTAACAGAGTGTGCTGTGATGTGAGTGCAGCAGCATCGTTTAAATACACTTCAGTGAAGGAAGTGAGTTTCTCTGGAACTGACTGCACTCATCAGACCTGTCGGACTGCATTGCTTTTTAGTTATGAGGAAACATTTATTATCGTTCATGTGTGAAGGGATGAGGGTAAAGTGGGTCAAATGACACATTCCTAAAAACACAACAGCAATTGTACAGAAAACAAATAAACAAAACAACAAATATTATTAAAATGTTTGAGTGTTAAATATATTTATCTAATGACGAGGGGCAACAATGGAAAATGTACCATCACCTCTGGATTTTAAAGAGCAGTGATTGGTCAACAGACTTGATCTGATAGTAGAATGAGTCCACGCAGTGCTTTAAAAACAAATCACACAATCTTAAAATCAGTTCAGCAAAGAGAAACCAGGACAGGAGAGATGTGGTTTTTCTTTCTGGTAATAAGGAGTCACACTGACTGACTGGTTCCTACAGAGAGAGAACTGCGTGATCAAAGCATGTACTGATGTCTCCAAACCCTTAACAGAGAGAAATGCTTTTCATTATTTAATGTTAAAGTGATCTAAGATGGAAGAAACTAATACTGATGATAACCTGGTATTTCTAAATAGGAAGCAGAAGTTTAGTCTCTAATCTAGATTTGATGAGGAGATTGTTTGACTGATAAAGTAGATAATAAACATCCATCCCACATAACGCACGCAACAACAGACTGGCTGTGTATAAGAAGAACTCTATTATAACCAATGAAAAGTCACTATACAATGGATTTAAAATAATCAGACTACCAGTCAACAAGTCCAGGTGGTAAGCAATCAAACTGTTCAGCAATAGTCTTAATTATATTACAATTACACTTTTTCCCGCTTTAAACTCAGTTGATTGACTACTGATAAAAAAAGTATTCTCAAAAGTCCTACCACTCTCTTTTTACAAATAGTGTCCAAATAATGCTCTATAGTGTATTCTTTCCTTAATTTAACTTATAACTGAAAACATAATACAACTCATAATATACCTTAAGGTACAAGAATACATGAACATGAACATCCCAACGATTTAATACATCCATACACTTAACCCAAAGCATACAGCGCACCTTATATAGATAGATATATAACATTTCTAACAATAGACCCCAAAGAAAGCACATATATGGATAATATGGAAAATATATGAAAGTAAAGATTTATCAATAAGGTTTATTTTTTTTAGAGCCTCATTGTCAGACCGGTCTGACTGCATCTTTAGAAGAAGTTTTAAAACAACCAGGACAGACAATGAAGGACTGTTTAACAGTTATGGGTGGAGACTTTACCAAAGTCATTCCATGAAATAACAAACCAGGTCAGTATTTTAATAGACAGATTTGGACGAGCTACTGACCTTACAGGAACAACCTGAGTAAGTGGATCTGTATTCTCTTTGTTTGAATGTTGTTTATTTCACCTGTGAAAGGCTAGATGGTATGCAAGGTAAGCAACATATAGATGTAACAAGATGTTTGGATTTATTATGTATAAAACTATATTCCTGCTCTATCTTCTATGTACTTTTATCACCATCAATGCTATGACGCTGCAACTCCACTCTGCTAAAGCCACAAAGAAAGCTGAGTGCACCTGACATTGTTATAGTTAATTTTTTGTTCTATTACTACATCTAATAGAGAGAAAGCACAATAAATTCTGAATATATGGAATAAAATGTAGGAGTTAGATCAGTGTGTGGGAATTGCGTGACCTGGCTTAGTACCAAGTCATGAGGTGTGATGGTCATGGTTGAATTGGGTACAAGCTTTGGAACATAGCAAGTGCAAAAATGCATCAGCTTACCAAAATAAGAGGAACTGCCTGTGAATGTGTGTGCGTTGCACATACACACACACAGTGCAGAAGTGCCTATCCACATTGGTTAAAGTCCAAGAGAGTGAAGTATCGGGTGATGTCCCACCTTTCCTTAGAATAGGTGTGTGCCAAGAATTGGGAAAAACAGGAAACTTAGTTATGTTATATCATGCAAAACACACATATAACCTGGTTTGGGTATAAAAAGGCACGTCATGTTCTATGAAGTTGGAATTCTCTGTGTCTACGTTGCTGAGAGTCATGTGTGAAAATAAACGAGTTCTTCCCCATCTGACACCTGTGTCTGCATCTTTCCTCCTCAACAAAAACTAAATGGCTTTGGAGGAAACATAATAGCAGTGCAGATTATGTCCTTTGGTAATATTGATATGTTATTCATTACTGTAAGCTCATAAACCTTTTCTGACTAAAAAGCTAAACATAAACATGCAGAAAACCAATGTTTTCAACTGCGTCACTTGTAAACAAACCCCCCCTCCTCCTAACAGGCAGGCAGTAAATCAGCAGTAAGAGGAGGATGAATGACTAATTAGGGGCCTGAACCCGAAGGGGGAAGACCCTCTTGTATTTTGTGTGTTTGTTTGTTTCTTCTTTCTTTCTTCCTCCTTTTTCTACCACTTAAACCTTAAATTTGACCCCCTAAACATGCTCAAAAACTCATTAATTTGGCAAACACATCAGGTCTGGTGTGATGTTTGATGAAATGTAAAAATTAACCCCAAAATTGTTAAAATGTGCTCGATAGCGCCAACTATGTAACTAATATGACCGCCATGGCCCGTAGGAATGTTGTAGAGAGATGGAACCAAAACTCAATTAGTCTGCAATCAGCCTTTCAAAATAAGACTTTGCCTCAATTATGGACCCTGAACAAATGTAATCTCCTCCCAGGGTGTTAATAGTATCAGCTTTAATACATGACTTATCACACTGTGCCAAAAAAAGTTATTAATAACTTTGTAATAACTCCAACGGTTTGGATTTTATAATCCCTAAAAGTTGCAGTGCCACATCACACCTTACAATGTAAACCAATAGGGAGGCAATCTGTGGGCATGAACTTTGTGTCAAACAGAGGCCTTGGACATCTAAACTATAAATCTGACCACTTTCAAACCTGTATCAATTTATTCACAACTAAATTTCCTACAAAAAATATGATTTTTAATGTAACTTTTTGCCAAAGTCATGAGATTTATGAGGATACTTATCCTGCTCTACAACTGCTCCTGGTGATGTCACTCTGTAATACACACTCATTATAAAATCACAGGAGGAGCAAGAAAAGACTTTAAAACAAAAATAAATACAAAGATCATATCAGATACTTCAAATGAAAAGATAAAAATAAACATGAAAGATAAATGATTACAGTTTTTTTTAAACAGAGGCTCTTGTTAAGGTCTGTGTCCAGCAGGTCCAATCAGTAATCCATTGATGTTCATACAGATCATCTTCTATCAGGAAGTCATGAAAATGGAAGAGGTCCTCCTGAGTGCGCTGAATGGTTTGGGAGAAGAAGATTTCAAGACATTCAAATGGCATCTGCAGAAGGATGACTCATCCATCCCGAAGAGCAAACTGGAGAAGGCTGACAAAATGGAGACAGTGGATCTGATGGTGCAGAAATATGAATGTCCTGGAGCTGTGGATATGACCAAGACGGTTTTAAAGAAGATCCACAGGAATGATCTGGTGCAGCGTTTGTCTAACAGCCGCATAGAACCAAAAGGTCAGTCAAAGGAACATAAATAAAACACAGTTAGTTCCTTGATTAGTACTGGGACGGCAGTATAAGCATTTTATGTATTTAATTTAATCACTTTAAATTTAAGTGTATGCACTCTTATCCTTATGCATGAGAATTGAAAATGACTTAAGCTTTTATGTTTTAACTTATGTAACACATCATTTCTCTCTCGCTCTCTTTCAGTGTGTAACAACGGTGTTGGATCTCCCACCTCTGAGACTCCTGATCTTCCCACCAGCAGGATGAATGTTGGTAAACCTTCTGCAGTCTCTGGTGCGTCTGGAAAATTGGTGGATGTGCTTTCTGAAGCTGTGGACGTGGCCAAGCAGGTTTTCAAGAAGATGAACAAGAATGATCCAGGACAGCATTCGTCTAACAGCAGTGCAGGACCAGAAGGTCAGTCACAGGAACTTAATTAAAACACAATACAGCTACAACTAACAATTATTTTCATTTTCAATTAAAATATCAATTAGTTCCTTGATTAATCAGTTAATCACTTCAAAACATGGTGAAAAATGTGCATCAAAATATCTCCATATATCTTGATTTGGCTGACCAACAGTCCAAAACACAGTGATGCTCAGTTTACTGTCAAATTTGGCTTTTTAAAAAAATTGGATAGTAAAGTATAGAGGCAGACAGGACATGAGGGGAGACAAGGAGGAAGTCCACGCCCAGAAATTCAGCTGATTAGGTGTCAGTTGCCATCTCAAAATCAAGAACGAACACAGTGATAAATAAAGACACTAAGCAGTCAACGATAAAACGTATAACACATAATCTCTCTCTCTCTCTCTCTCTCTCTCTGTCTCTCTCTCTCTCTCTGTCTGTCTGTCTCTCTCTCTCTCTCTCTCTGTATCTCTCTCTCTCTCTCTCTGTCTCTCTCTCTCTCTCTGTCTGTCTGTCTCTCTCTCTCTCTCTCTCTCTCTCTCTCTCTCTCTCTCTCTGTCTCTCTCTCTCTCTCTCTCTCTCAGTGTGTAACAGTGGTGTTGGATCTTCCTGCTCTCAGAAGACTGATCTTCCCACCAGCAGGCCGACTGATGTTGAAGCTTCTGCAGTCTCAGGTATGTCTGACTGTCTTACTTCAGTAAAAGTACAGAAGTATTAGTTGATTAATTTACTAACTCATAAAAGTACTCATTATGCAAAATGGCTCCACTAAACGTTATATTTGTAATATATAATGTAAAATGTATTCACACCTCTGGGAATTGTTCATGTTTAATAAATCTCTACAAAGTGATCTGAATTAAAGGATAATTCTGTTTATTGTTGTTGTTTCTATATTTGTCTTCATGTTTGGATCCAAACCAACAATGAACTGATCTACTAACAAGTCTGTGTATCTAAAGCCCGTTACAAACCCAGAGGAATCTGTCAGTGGTGTCATACCCCTCCAAACTGTCATAAATTGACTTCTATTCAGTTTTAAGCCACATTTTTAGGATAAAAGTTTTAAATCTTGGTCGTTTTTATCGATATTGTTTAACTGGATTGAGGATTTTAGTCATCGGATGTCTGATGTCTGGTTAAGTTGGTTAAGTTAAAGAAACAAGCTGAATAAAGGTTAGCAGCAGCTCAGCTTGTAGTCCTTCACAGATGTCCTGTGACCTCTGAACAGCGCATTTTACTCTAGTTTTTACTCCACTGCATTTATTTGACAAACATAAAATGAGTTAAGATTAAAGTAGTTCTGTCATGTGACTCTCTCTCTCTCTCTGTCTCTCTCTCTCTCAGTGTGTAACAGTGGTGTTGGATCTCCCTCCTCTCAGACTCCTGATCTTCCCACCAGCAGGCAGACTGATGGTAAAGCTTCTGCAATCTCTAATATGTCTGGAAACCCTGACAGAGAAAGTCTAACATAACAAGTGTAACTGCTTTGTGGGAGAAGAAAAAGCTTTAGAAAATATAAACTTAATATAAACAAAATTTAGAACAAAGAGTGCCAGTGAAACATCCCGACTTTACTTAACAACAACCCACGTTACCTTACCTGCTAAATTCTCCTTATCTAACTTACACACATGAACACACATGTTGTCCTGCACATTAGCTTATTGAATGAGCCACCAAACAAACATTCACCGAGTGCATTGCTAATCTCAGTTAGCAGCTGACTAATTAGCTGCCAACTGATATGAAATACAGACACCAGCATGTCCCATGTTCACATTATTTTGAACTTCAAAAGGCAAAACTAAAGGTGATTTCAGCTGGATTTTAAGATTTACATGAAAAACATAGGTTCCCAAAAGGTTCTAAAATACGACATATTGTTAAAGAGTAGAGCAGTCTTCCCTATCTTTTTTGTCTTGTGACCCTCTGTTTCTCTCTCAGTGTATAAAAGCAGTGTCGGATCTTCCTCATCTCTGGCTCACCGTCTTCCTGCCATCAGGCAGCCTGATGTTAAAGCTTCTGCACTCTCTGGTAGGTCTGGAAAACTCAAAAGAGAAAGTGTAACTTTTTAAATTTGCGGGCAGAATATGGTCTAGACCTGCACTGTGTGAGAAGTGTGATTTGGTGTTATATAAATAAAACTGATATATATTAGAGGTATTGAATTTAACTGTAGTCTTCACTCCATGGGCATTTCTGGGTCAGTGAGGTCATTAAGGAGATTCGAAATGAACCGCCTACAGTAGTTAAGTTAGCTCATTAGCCTTTTGGAAACTCCTCTGTGTGTCTGGCCCAGATGCAGTGATGATTGTGAAGGGAAGGGAAGTTGTTTGTGGCAGTTCCCCCACATTGCTAAGGTGACACAGTAACTAACTAATAAACAGATGATATCCCTCCATGGTGGAACTTGGTGTGCCATGTCTTAATCCTCACATCCCCCGAAGTCTGGCTCTCATAATCAAGAATCAAACAACTAATGATTTGTGTTTTTCTGGCCTCAGCCCTCGGCTCCTCCAACTCCTCCCTGAGAGAGCGAGACCTGAACTACAATCATCCAAGAACCTCAGGAATGAGACTGCTGTCTGATGAGCTGGAGGATCCATGCTGGAAACTGGACACTTTAAGGTCAGGATTCAACTGTACAAGAGATGAACATTTACCCACTGAAAGGAAAACCTAATTGTGTGTGTTTGTGTCTTCAGGCTATCAGGCAGTTCCATGTCAGATTTAGGGCTGGGCTCCACTCTGAGATCTAGCTCCTCCCCTCTGAGAAAGCAAGACCTGAGTGTCAATCATGCAGGAGACTCAAGAGTGAGGCTACTGTCCACTGAACCGGACGATCCACACCGGACACTCAACGCTCTCAGGTACGAACAGACAACAACAGTTCACATACTGTTTCTTTGCCACACTGACAAGCTGAGGATTGTTGAAAGGCACAAGAGTAGTGGTCCCTCTGTGACTGTTAATGACTAAATGTGGAAAGCATCCAAAACAAAACATGCAAAACAATCTGTTTGGTGGCCGGGACCTGAGCCTTTTCAGCAGCAGTCCATTTTCAACTGTAAAGATGGTTTGAACCCTGCGTTGTTCAGTCTGGTTGAATGGGACTCTGGCTGGTTTTCCTCATCTGTATGATTTGTTTTGGCAGATCTAAACTCAGCAATGGTACCTGGACTAAAACAACCACACAGAGACCCTTTAGAGGAACTTGTCTCAATTTGTTTCTAGTGGGAACATGATCCATCCTCCGTCTGCCTGACTACAAGACTGCAAATTTGAACTTAAAAGATTCCTGTAGCCAGGAGCGCTTTGCATGCTGGGATGTTTTCTCTGCCAAAGAAAAGTGCCTAGTACCACCACCATAAAAGGGCTCTAAGCCACTTGCTAGACTCTCCTCTGTAGTTCCCTGCTGGTGGAACGAGTTACCAAACTCTGTTCGGTCTGCAGAGTTTCTTCAGAGTCTTTAAAAGACTAAAGACCCAGCTCCTTCGTGAACACCTCTGCACTTAATGGACTGTAGGAGAAAGAAACCAAAAAAAATCCAAACAAAAAAACATGCTTCTATGTACTGTCATCGTTGCCTTGTTGCTCTGCCTGTTGGCCTCTACATCCTATTGGGCTCAAACTGAAGCTTTATGGCACTTACTCGTGTTGTTTATTGACTAGATCGGTGCTTGTGATGTATCAGACTCATATGTATGTCGCTTTGGATAAAAGTGTCTGCTAAATGAAGATGTAAAAGTAAATGTAAAGAGTAAAATTAACAGTTGCTTTAATTTAACTGAGTTGCATTGTGTTTTTCTCCAGGATGGAACATCAGAGGCTGACATCTGATTTGAGGAAAAGTAAGTGTGCGTTCACTTTCATTCATGAAAACAAGGCAGCACATGTTAAAATAGTTGACCAACGCAAATTGCTTAAAAATGAGTTCCCCTTAATCTAAAAATCATAAAACATTGTACACAGACTGTATAAAATCAGCTGGACCTGCCCTCAACTGAGATGTATGTTTCTCTGTCATTTCTATCTCTTTCTGATACAGAAAAATTACAATCATAAATCAAGTGCTCAAATGAAAATGTCAGTTTGACTTTATCAATACATGTTTGATTCAAAGTTTACATGTCCTTTTTACCACTACAAAAAGTCTCCTCTCAACCGGTCATACATGTACCATAAGGTGAACTTCTGTAGTTGGCAGGATACATGGAAAGCCTGTAGAGTAACTCAAGTAATTTGATAAAATAGGAAATAAATAATTTAAATGAATATAATAAATTAACAGATACAATTGTTAACTTAAAGTTAAGGGAAAACATAACCATGTAAACAGTTCAATTGTCTGGTTTCTGCCAGTCCATGTGGTAGTAATACAAATGCAAAGTTAGCTGAACCAACTTTAATATTTCAACTCAAATGCATGACAAAATATGGTAACATCCACTATTACCCACTTTTATATTATTATATGAGTTTTAAATCAATTTAAATGAACACACCTGGAACATGATGGATGGTGTCAATAAATGAGTTTTCTGAGGGCTGGCAGTCTGATAGAATAAGTTGTCCCAGAGCATGTGTAGTACTACTGACTCAAAATGATAGTAGCCTGGGCAACACATTTAGTGACTCTGACAAAAGCCTATAAATGAAGGAGATTAAAATCAAGGAAAGACTCCTTGATAGGTTGAAAGGGTTAAATCAAATGCTTGT
Source organism: Euthynnus affinis (assembly GCA_029490765.1). Lineage (NCBI taxonomy): Eukaryota > Metazoa > Chordata > Actinopteri > Scombriformes > Scombridae > Euthynnus > Euthynnus affinis. Next base: position 873,262 of record CM055838.1, read on the forward strand.
TTATCTGCCTTCAGTTCTCAGAGTTTGATGCTGTTTTGTGTATTTTTCTCTCCATCAGACAGCTGCGAACTTCCACTGGGCGCACATACCTTTGTGTCCTACAACAGGCCAACATTGACAACACTGAATCAGTCATTTCCTGAACTTTTGCACAGATCTGACTTGTCCTCCAATCTGCTGCGCAGACATTACTGAAAGGTTCAGTAGAGAAGTTTATAGAGTGGCGACTGTGAGACGAGTTAGAGGGAAAGGAGAAAGTATTGCTTGGTTTGTCTCTTCAGTGTCTCCAGAAACATTCACACTGTTGAAACACACACACACACACACACACACACACACACACACACACACACACACACACACACAATCAATACACAAACATAGATCCAAAATCAATACCCACTGACTAATGACTAATACCTTCAGAACTGCTGACAAAATCAAATCTACAATGAAGTTGTGTGTATTTTTTGTTGACTGGGTGTGACTGGGTTAACCAAACAGGTTTGGTCTGTTGTTGATCATAAAGATTCAAATTAAAATTGTAAATATTTATTTACGCTATACTGTGCATGTTTTATTCTTGTGTTTTCACTGTCACTGTTATGTCATGACATGTAAGTAAGTAAGTAAGTAAACTTTATTTATAAAGCGCCTTTCAAAACCAAGTAGTTACAAGGTGCTGTACAATGCAAATAAAACAAGTGAGAAATAAAATACAATAAAAAGGTAAAATGACGGTAAAATAAAAATAAAATGAATAACATCACACAACAAAAGGAATAAGAGCAGATAAAACAGTAAAAATAGTAAGAACAATGCAGAGGCTAAATTGGAAATCATTCAATAAAGTGCTTTTGAAAAAGATGAGTTTTTAAGAGCTTGTGAACATAATAATTTCATAATTTCACATACAAATGCAAATTATTCAGTAATTGTCTGTTTGATTCCAGTCAAACTTCCATTATTATCCACTAGCTTTTGAGTTGTTTGTTAATGCTGCCTGTTTTTTGAAATGTTAAAGAGAAGACTAACACTGAGTGGTGTATGGAGGTAGTTTGGTTGTGGTCACCTTTAGGTTGGGTGAGTGGGGATCTTGGTTGTAGTGATTATTCTTTTACCATCTACCTTTGGTACCACACTGTGCTGCCTCCTGACTGTCTTCTCTACCTTCAGGCTCTCCTTTAGTGGGACCAGCAGATGATTTTGTGAATTCTATGACATAATAAAACTGCTTGTAACAGCACCGGAACTGTTATTTTGACTGCTGTGTTTATTCAGAACTAGAAGTAGCTGTATTCATTATTATGTGAACTGTGAAGCCACAAAATCTATAAAACAGTGGTCAGTTTCAGTTAATTTAATGACAGCAGCAGTGAAATTTCTTATTTATTGATAAATCCTCAGTATTTTGTTAACATGTCTAAATCCTGTCTAGATCTTCCTGCCACAACAGACCCACACAGACATCCTCTATGCATGGATATTATAGAAAACACTTAATATACAAAACAACAAGCATGTTAGAGTCTCTTAATGCAGAGCGATTTAGCATTAAAACATCTTAATCACTGTATTAAGTTTAATGCAGGTCTAATGTGTGCACTGTATATTTTAGTATTGAAATAAATATTGGATCATGAACGTGGTTGGGACCGCTATAAGTATAAAAAACTATAAGAAACGCTAATATTTCTTTTTAAAAACTACACTTCCCATGAGCCTTGCCATGCTTCTTGATACAAATAAGCACCACAGTTGTAGTTCTTCTGGTTGTAGAGTAGGGTAGTAAGATAGGGTTGTGAAAAGATCTATCTGTTGAATATATCAAACATTTAATACACCTGAACTAATAATCACACTGCATCTAAATGATCTATGTTAACAAAAAGTTAAGATGTTGGTTTGTTTAAGATATTTTAGTGAGTGTTTCATAAACAGCGTTTTTGGGATGGCAGTTCTTCTGTTTTATAAAGTAGGGTCGTAAAATAGGTTCATAAAACAACATAACTACTGAATATATCAAATATCTTCTACAACCAAACTAATTACACTGCTAGATGATCTATGTTCAGAAGACGTAAAGATGTTGGTTTATTTTAGACATATATATTTGTGTGTGTGTGTGTGTGTGTGTGTGTGTGTGTGTGTATGTATGTGGTGGGGGGAGGGGTGGGTGTTTGCGCGCGCGCCAGCATTTTAGAATTACTCTTTTGGCGGACTGAAAACCCGCCAACTCGTCTTGCTTGCAACCTCGGGTTTTCAAGAGTGAAGATGTCATTTCAATGTAGACACACGTGGGGTCGCTAGTCTGTCTGGTTCATTGAGCCATCCACTGTCTGTCAAAAGAGCAACAAGAAGACGACAAGTATAGCGAAAAAAAGGGGGTATTGTAGGGGGCGGGGACGGGGGTCCATTTTGTGGGACCTTACTATGCATGACGTCACTGGGAATTCCCTTTGACACATTTAGGATTTCTTTCATTTTTCAGTCCCTTCTTATGAGGTTAGAAAACAATGGCTAGAAAATTTGAGTTCGTCATTTCTTTCTCTCATTTTATTCTTCACAGCGATGGCAGGCGGTTACTTAAAAAGCGGTCATAATGCGCAAATCATCAGATGTCAGTGGAGATACAAGATACACAGCAATTATAAATCAATCCATTAATTAAAATGAGTACCGTCACGTTGAAAAAGGACAAATCCAGGTTTGTTAAGAAAAACGCGTAAGCCTGTCACCAATATATATGTATGTTAAAGTAGAGAAAGGTTGTTCGAATTAAAATAGCTAATAACATTGTAGGAACGCAAAGATATGTTGATTAGAAACGTATTCGTGATACGTTACAAACAAACGTAATCGCGGACAAAATACGTTTTCGTACCAGTCATGGTTGCCCCAGTTTGTGCCTCATCAGCGTCATCAGCATACATTTGGGTCACAGAGGAAACCACTGCTCTCTGTAAAAGTTAATTAACCAGCAACTTTTACAAATGTTTAAAGACACTTGCTGCTGCTCTGAAGGTATTTCCAGAATCCCTAAAGACTCTTCGAACCATCTGGTTTCCCTCTCTTTCTGTATCAAAACAAAGATGGCAGCCTGCCTGGATAAGAAACAGAGCCACAATTTGGGTAACAAGTTAAAAATCTTTTTTTTTATCATGCAGTGGACTGAATATTTTTATCCAGATGGTTTGAAGATTCTGTGGAGATTCTGAAAATACTGTCAAAAACAGCAGTATGTGTTTTTGAACCACCTGTTGGTTTTTTTTCAAACATTGCCAGTTAATTAAAAAAGAGAAAGCAATGGTTACGTCTGTAACCTGAATGTCTGCTGATACATTAGAGGCACAACCTGGGGCTGCAGTCATGACTGATTGAGTCACTATTTATGATAGTGAAGTTGATACGCAGGTTCATTAATGTATAAATAAACTTCACAGTATTTCAGGTGAAGAGTTGAGAGTGTGTATAAAATCAGTTCACAAATGAATAACAAAAAAAATCTTCCTTCTAGTGGTGTCAGTTCAGATAGATTTGGTTTTATGTGTCCATGTTTTGAGATATTTGTCTCCTGATACAATAAAAGTGAATGATTTTAATGTCTCTGAGCTGTTTTGATGTGTTGCAGCAGTCTGTGTGTCAGCTGCAATAACAGGATGTGGTTGATGGACAGATGAGAAACATGACATACTGGTCTACTTTTAACCATTTATGCCCTTCTGAGGAAATGTGAAGGTTTAGTTCCTGTTTGAGGTGCTCATCACTCTTCCTTTTGTGTCTCTCAGCTCTGCTCACTGGCTCATAAAGACTCCACAGATTCAGTTCTGTCAGTCTGCAGGAGAATCTACAATCAACAAGACTTCAGTCAGGAAAAAGACAGCTGTTGTTTTTCTGTGAGTTTTAAATACATTTCTATCTCTGTTTTAGCGTACTGGAATATGTGTCATATGTTATTTTTTGTTTAAATATTGCTTTGTGGTGGTTTGATTGTGTTCACATTTTAATATTGTTGATAATCAACCCACACAGAATTCAGATTCACTGGTTGGCGGTACCTTATTGCTGCTTTAACAGTATTAAAGTGTACATTTGCAAGGCAGAGGTTGATATCGAGTCAGCAGAGTCCAAAAGGGTAGCAGGCAGGATCAGGGACTTAAACACAATGACCATGAGGCATAAGATCTGGCTGAGGAAATGGCAAGTCTGTAATTGTTAATCATAATTATGATTTTGAAAGGGTATAGGTCTTTTAAGGCTAAGTGACTGAGATGCAAGCACAAGAAAACAAGCTGCAATAACAGGATGTGGTTGATGGACAGATGAGAAACTTATTTAATATGTCAAAGTCACAACCACATTACATGGGTGTAGCAACATGACACACTGGTCTACTTAATGCCCTTTTTTTCTGAGGAAATGTGAAGGTTTAGTTCCTGTTTGAGGTGTTCATCACTCTTCCTGTTGTGTCTCTCAGCTCTGCTCAGTGGCTCATAAAGACTCCACAGATTCAGTTCTGTAAGTCTGCAGGAGAATCTACAATCAACAAGACTTCAGTCAGGAAAAAGACAGCTGTTGTTTCTCTGTGAGTGTTTATCTCTATATCTATCTCTTTACTGATTTAAGAAGTAGTCAACCTCATTCAAGCTAACCAACCTATCTGACATATTGTGGTGGAGTGTTGAGTCTTGTAGCATTAATGTCAATAACTCTGCCGAGACAGTATGAGACATTGTGTTTACAAAAATATGGAATCACCAAATATATACTTTTTGGAAATCTTCCTGAACCTTTTCATGAAGAAAACAGAATTGTCATACTGCGTGCTATCCTCCATTTATGATGATTCAGTCTCAGTGGTGGCAAGTTAATGCGATGGGCTGCCTCTGTTCCAATTACCCCGAGAAGAACGGCTGTTATGTTAAAAATAAATTAATAATATATTATGAAATAATAATGTGATAAAAAAAATATGAATTCTTCCCATGTGTCTTTGAGTCTACCATTTATTAAAAATATGTTTTCAACAAGGTAACCACTTTTTACATTTTGATTGATGATTTTGCTTCGAAACAAAAGTGTATTTGTTTCAAATAATAGTTAATATATATACCTCAGGTTGTTGTGTACTCATGGAAATTAAAACAATTATTATGGTTTTAGAACAATGACCCATCAACAAGAGTTAGTCCAATGGTACAACTTGCCACAAATGAGTGTGAGGATGAAGTAAATAGTGCTACTACTAAATACTGATATAAAATGACACAAAATCAAACAATTTTAGGATAATTTTGAACTTTATTAATTCCATCAATTAAACTAAGGCAAAAACTCTAAGATACTTTTAAGTATAACCATATGTTTGTTTGCTTTGTGTGGGTTTGATGGTGGTGGTGATAGTATGTAAATTCACTGATTGTGAGTACCGTATTACTGCTTCAACAGCATTGAATTTACCATTTTTGCTGAGCTAAGCAGTGGTGCTTCCGTGCTCTCTTCTTAGTACAACTGTCAAATACTGTAGCTTTTTATAATTACTGTATATTCAGTCTAATGTTCCTGCATTACTGACATTATTTGAAGAATCCAAAAGGGTAGCAAACAGCAAACATCAGATACCATGAGGGCACAATTGGAAATTTGGCTATAGACTAATGATTGTGCAAATGGCAAGTCCTTCATGTTGACAATATTCTGTGATTTCAACAGAGAAATGAAGATGAAGGAGGACCTGTTGAACACTCTGGAGGCTTTGATAGAGAAGGACTTTGAGGACTTCAAGTGGTTCCTGAAGGATGAAAATCTGGAAGGCCACCAAGCCATCAAAGCATCCCAGCTGGAGAAAGCAGAGAGACGGGACACCGTGGATCTGATGGTGCAGACCTACCAACTTCCTGGAGCTGTGGAGGTGACCAAGAAGCTTTTAAAGAAGATCAACAGATATGATCTGCTGCAGAGTTTATCAGAAACAGAAGGTCAGTCACAGGAAGAGAGAAACATGATGTCACTATAGGGTCAGAGGTGCATTTTGGTACTGCAACAATTGTATTCAATTCAATTTGTTCAATTTATATTCATATAGCATGATAACAAAAGTTATCTCAGGGCCGTTTTCACATAGAGCAGGTCTAGACCATATTTGCACAAGATGCCATCCGTCATATCCAGCCTGTGGAGGTCAGACAGAAATGCTACATTCATGTTATTTATTTATTTTAATACTGAAGACACATTCACACAGACGACCTTCATCTGTCCACCATGATTAACACAAACACCTCTGCTTTCACTTCTACTCTGATATAGTTCTATATATAATATATTCTAATTCTCTATTCAAAGCTTTATTGACATTAATGCTGTTACATTATTGTCAAAGCTAAATTGCATATTATTATATTATACTGATTATTAATTATCTCTCTCACAGTGGATGTTAGTAAGGTTTGGAAGGCCTCAGAGAACAGAGGACCTTCCTGCTCTTGTCCTCGTCCTCCTCCTCGTCCTCCTCGTCCTCCTCGTCTTCGTCCTCCTCGTCCTCCTCGTCCTCCTCGTCCTCTTTCCACTGACAGCAGTCAGAGTGAAGGTAAAGCTGCTGTAATCTCTGATCTGTATTTATTGGTGTAGTTTTCACATTGTTAACAGGTGAGAACTCCTCTGGAGCTCTCTGAAATGTTGTTCAAGATAGGAATCATTTCCTAAGTTAAAGTGTTGTTTAAGGTATCAGTGCGATCACAGCTGCAACTGTTTTATCTTTTGTTGTTACAATTGTGAGGTAAACATCAATATAAAGTCCATCATGAACGTCTGCTTGGATGTATGTGACTGGCCAACAACTGTGCTTTGCCACAGTGTGGCAAAAGTTAAGGCCAGTTCAGCTTTTTTTGCTGAGACCTCTACATCGGTACACTCACTGCACAATGCACTACCCCCATTTAAATGAATTAGAAGGCTGCGTTTTTTCACAGAGAGTTTAAATCAGTCTGAATGCCCACTAATTCTTGTTTTTTCTATTTATGTTTGACACAGATGTGATGATTCCAGTACCAGAGCCAAAACCCATCACATATTACCAACATATTCTTCAATCAAACCTCCGAGACAGATTTATGTGTGCACAAGAGGGGTGGACAGTGGATAAGCGACCTCTGATTGATATCTATACAAAGCTATATATCACAGCTGGTGGTGACATACATATCAACACACAGCATGAGGTCAGACAGATTGAAATGGCGGAGAAGCCAGCAGACACAGATAAAGCTCTTCAACCCAGCGACATATTCAAACACTCCTCTGGAGAACACATACACATGAGGACAGTTCTGACCAATGGAATCGCAGGAATTGGAAAAACATTCCTTGTACGTAAGTTTGTGATGGACTGGGCTAAAGGACAAATCAATCAAGATGTGCATCTCATTTTCCCCTTCACCTTCCGTCAGCTGAATCCACTGAAGGAAGAAAAATTTAGTTTGGCAGAGCTCATTCATGAATGCATCCCAGAATCTAAAGACATCAAAGAGGAAGCTCTAAATCACATCTTTACATCTCTGCAGTCATCAGGAAACTGCAACTTTGACAAGAGTAAATTTAAACTTCTGTTTATTTTGGATGGACTGGATGAGAGCCGCCTTGATCTGGACCTTAATGGCAATGACATTCGCTCCATTGATGCAACAAAGTCAACTAGAGTAGAGGTACTGCTGAGGAAACTCATCAATGGGAAACTACTACGCTCAGCTCGCATCTGGATAACCACAAGACCTGCAACAGCTGATCAGATCCCTCAAGACTTTGTTGACAGTATGACAGAGGTCAGAGGGTTCACTGACCCACAGAAGGAGGAGTACTTCAGGAAGAGATTCAGAGATGAGCAGCAGGCCAAACAGGACAAAATCATCTCCCACATCAAGACATCACGAAGCCTCCACATCATGTGCCACATGCCAGTCTTCTGCTGGATCACTGCTACAGTTCTGGAGGATGTGTGGAAAAGCAGAGAGGGAGAAGAGCTGCCCAAGACCCTGACTGAGATGTACACAGAATTTATGGTGTTTCAGATTGATCGGACAAAAAAAAAATATGGCCCAGAAAAGTGCGTTCAGTACATTAAGTCATTGGCAAAACTCGCTTTCCAACAGCTGGAAAAGGGCAACCTGATCTTCTACGAGAAAGACCTGAGAGAGAGCGGCATTGATTTCAATGAGGCCTCAGTGTGCTCAGGAGTGTTCACAGAGATCTTTAAAAAGGAGCGTGGGAAGAGGGATGACAAAAAGATGTTCAGCTTTGTCCATCTGAGTGTTCAGGAGTTTCTTGCTGCTCTCCATGTGAAAATGTCACTCATCAACAACAAGAAAAATGTGGCGCCTTTTCCACAACCAGTAGTCCAAAATCTGCGACTGATTTTAAGGAAAAACTCTATAAAGAAGACAGATAGGATTTACATTGACAAGGCCTTACAGAGTCCAAATGGACACCTGGACTTGTTCCTTCGCTTCCTCCTGGGCCTTTCACTGAAGACCAATCAGGATAAACTACAACACCTGTTGAAAAAGAGAGATGGTAGCTCAGAGACCATTCGGGAAACAGTTGAGTATATCAAGAAGAAGATCAGTGAGAATCTGTCTGTTGAGAGAAGCATCAATCTGTTCCACTGTCTGAATGAACTGAATGATCGTTCTCTAGTCAAGGAGATCCAACAGTCGCTGAGATCAGGAAGTCTCTCCACAGATAAACTGTCTCCTGCTCAGTGGTCAGCTCTGGTCTTCATCTTACTGTCATCAGGAAAAGATCTCAATGTGTTTGATCTGAAGAAATACTCCGCTTCAGAGGAGGCTCTTCTGAGGCTGCTGCCAGTGGTCAAAGCCTCCAACAAAGCTCTGTAAGTAGATAGACAACTGCAGATACTAATTATTATCACATGTGTAGGGTTGGACTCATCTATAAAACAATAATATAGCTACACAGAATGATCTTTTGTTCTGTGATTCCAGCATTGTAATACTTTGTGATTCAATGGCTATTTTTTTTTGTCATTTTACCATATAAACACCATACAGAGATTAACTATTCAACTAAGGGTAGGCAATTCACCAAATGCAATCCTTTTTTGCAAGCATTAGTGTCTTTTTGTCTCACTAACTCTCCTTCAGGCTGAGTGGCTGTAACCTCTCAGAGAGAAGCTGTGCAGCTCTGTCCTCAGTTCTCAGCTCTCAGTCCTCTAGTCTGAGAGAGCTGGTCCTGAGTAACAACGACCTGCGAGATTCAGGAGTGAAGCTGCTGTCTGATGGACTGAAGAATCCAAACTGTACACTGGAAACTCTCAGGTCAGGATTCAACCATTTTTAAACAGACAACAATTTTATTGTTGCTTTACCTAGAGGTTAATGTCAATGAAGATACCAAACATCTGTAGGATTTTAATGCTGGGATTATTTTGAAAGTGAAATGTAAAATGCAGTAAAATGCATTTATACATTCAGACGGGTGACAAATTAAAGGAAAAACTGGTTCAGGTCTGCTTGACCCTTACAGTGAGGGGATCTGGTGGTTTTGTTATGCTGTGGGGGGCATTTTCCTGGTGTTGTCAGTTTTAGAATTCAGAGTTGCTGAACTGAGCTGAGCTAGTGCTTTTTGCTTTACTGCTACATATGTTTACCTTATTATTTGACACGGTCAATTTCAACATGAACATCCAACATTGTATACATATGTCTGAAAATAAGGAAAAGTGTAATAAAAACCCCTTTCATTGTGTTTGTGTCTCCAGGTTGTCAGGGTGTCTCATCACAGAGGAAGGCTGTGCTTCTCTGGCCTCAGCTCTGAGACTAAACCCCTCCCATCTGAGAGAGCTGGACCTGAGTTACAATCACCTAGGAGACTCAGGAGTGAAGCTGCTGTCTGCTGGACTACAGGATCCACGCTGGAGACTGGTCAGTCTTGGGTATGGACAGACAGCAAGAGCTCACAGGGCTTAGTACATTTTGGCATCTGTGGACATAGACACGTTCCATGCATACACACTTGAAATTTGCTCACTCAGTGTGGCAGTTCATAAAAATGAAATGCCAACAGCAGCAGTTAGATTTATTCTTTGTCTTTGGAGAGGGGATGAAAAGAAATAAAGGTTTTTTGCGTTGGTTGATTAGAATGCTATTCAGTAATTTGGCCCAGGATAATATTTTCTGTCTAGACCTGTTAAAGTATTATTCTTGTAGAATTTAGCATGATGACCAACTTGTTTCCTGCATTTGTATTGGTGTAGAATTAGATTACTAAATGTATGTAGAAATGCAGGAAATGGGATTCAAATTTTTTTCAGGGGAGGACCCCCAGACGCCCCCTTTTTCAACCAATGTTACATCCTGGGATCTGAGTGAAGATTTATGAAAAACATTGATCTCTAAAGCGTCATTCTGACTTTCTTTCTTCTTCTAGGGTGGACCATTGTGGAAAGCAGAGGCTGAAACCTGGTCTGAAGAAGTGTAAGTGTGTGTGTTCACTTATGAGCTGTGTTTTCATTAATCTTGCATGTTCTGTTGAATCACACTACACATTTTAATCTTTCAATCTTGAGTTGTTTAAATCAGAAGCCTGTGTATCTTTATTCATTCTCAGTTTGAAAAGAACCCAAAAAGATGACATGTTCCCTCGTCACCATGAACATTCATTGTAGTTTATTTTAATTCAATTCTACACACACTGTTCTGCTGCCAGACATACTCATTAGAGCCCCAAATGTGGAATCATCCGCCACTGAAAATAGTCCCAAACAATTGCACTGTTTCTTCCTGTTTGTTTGTGAAAGCCTACAGTGGTCAGCTGTTTTAAAAAAGTACAGAGCCTTTTAAAAAAAAAAATGAAATCACATCTGTGAGGAGCTTTTAAAGGTTTCCGTCTGAACCAGTGAGCTTGGAGCTGAGAGAAACAGAGGGAAGACAGTATTGGACTAACACACTGCTGATTTAAGTCTGCACATGGAATTTCATGAGCATAAGAATAATATAGAATAACAATTGTCAGTCTGTTAAGAAATCAACAAATAAACCCTTCAGGTGTGTTAGATGATAACCTGCTGCTGTATTGTATGCTGTTTTCTCCATCAGATGCCTGTGAACTCACACTGGACACAAACACAGCATACAGGGAGCTTAAACTATCTGACGACAACAGGAAGGTGACAGCAGTGACAGAGGAGAACCCATATATTAACTGTCCAGACAGATATGATGACTGGCTTCAACTGGGGTGCAGAAATGGTCTGACTGGTCGCTGTTACTGGGAGGTCGAATGGGAAGGAGATGTTCTTATGTCAGTTACTCACACAGGAATCAAAACACAAGGAGGTGTAAGACACGATCAGTCCTGGAATCTGTTTTGCTCTTATGAAGGTTACCGTGTCTGTCACAATAGTACAGAACCATCAATCCCTATCTCCTCCTCCTCCTCCTCCTCTGTGTCTAACAGAGTAGCAGTGTATGTGGACTGTCCTGCTGGCACTCTGTCCTTCTACAGAGTCTCCTCTGACACACTGATCCACCTCCACACCTTCAACACCACATTCACTGAACGTCTTTATCCAGGGTTTGGGTTTGGGTCGTCTGGTTCTTCAGTGTTTCTGTGTTCACTGTAAGAGACAGAGTCTCCTCCTGTGTATAGAAACACTAACACTGCTCAAAAGCACACATTAGGCCTCATGCAACATCATTCACGTTTTTATTGTAAAACTCTGACTTTTCTCTGTGTGGTTTGCTCATATAGGTCTTCCAAGTTGGATACAACACCCTCCTTGACTGCCTAAACTTGTAACTAACACAGACAAAAATATATGTATAAAAAATGGTAACTTGGCAGCCATGATGATGATGATAATACTGTGAACATAATACTAATTTTGCATTAATTTTGTTTTGGTTATACATTTTATTTGGTATCATATTTAGACTCCAAATTCATTCAGACTAAGACACTATTATTCTAAGTCAAATTAACTTTTAAATGAACTATTCATGACTTGCACAGCAGCTCTGGACCACTTGTAAAAATTTTTTGTACTTTAGAGAAATTCTGAGATGAATTCCCCAAATTTTAATTTTCTTAAATCACTAACACGCGCATCTTAAAAATGAATCTGTTCGTATGAGTGTTTTTAGCATGAGGTCCACTGACTCCAGTTTGTACATATCCTGAAAAAGGGGGGAAAACTAATATCTTATTTAAAGTAACAGCTGTTCAAGCTGATTTTTGTTACAGCCTCCACCTATTCAATGGAAGGGCTAAGCCAAGTTTCTTCTCATACAAACTAGTAAGACCAGGATGCACATAATGACAAAACATTATTATTGTTTTTACATTTTTCTTGTTTCTTCAAATAATACATACAAAACACCCATATAACAAATCAGCTGTTGAAGTTGAGAGGGGATGTCAAGTCGGATTTAAAACACCCTTAAAACACACTGAGATAAGTCTTAGAGCAGCTTTTACTAATTCAATCATTTCAGACACTACTAATCTGAGTTGGGGTGGAGTAGAAGTATAAAGTAGTTTAATATGTAGATAAGTAATTATTTGACTCTGCCAACTTCTCTGGATTATATACTATGTTACAATCTGTATCATAAGGTGTGTATATATATTGTATATTTATGTGTGTGTGTGTTTGGTGCTAGTCAAAAGAACAACAATGAATTGACCTACTAACAAGTATTGTGTGTGTATCTAAAGCCTGATATATCTTATTCATCCGTTGTTGTCCAGAAACTATTAAAAACATGTGGGTGAGCCACACCGCTGCACTGGGTGACATGTTCCTTCATCGTTCAGGTTTTCAGTCTCTGGGGAGTAGTTTTTGTAGTTCTGAACATGTGCAGGAATGTGGTTTTGTTTACGGTTTTGCTAGCTTGTTGTGTTACCTATTACAACTGCTAGACTTTGTGCAATATTGTAAATAATTTTAGTTTACCTAACAAACTGAACAGTGAACTGTTCACTGCAGCTTTGTTGGACTCAAACATTAAATACACGAAAAACACCAAGAAAGTTTGACTAGACATTATTTTAAGAGTCTGTGTTTGTTTGATTCCATGAACTTACTCACGTTTCCATACATGGTATGATTTCTCTTGGGTGTTAAGAACCACAATCATATTTTACTGCAAGCAACTTAATAAAACAATGTGAATTATATTTTATATATTATTTTACTGTTTACCAGAGACTCCACAGTCTTGCTTAGATTGATGTCACTCTTGATGACTTGAACCCACTTTATTTACAATATTTAAAGGACATAAGACATCATTCAGTAATCAAAGTCATAATGTGTCATCTGTACTGATGGTGATTTGCCACCATCTTGTGGTTAAATCAAAACAAATCAATCCAGTCAAACAAAACAAAACAAAACAAAACAAATTCCTGTATAATGTCCATCAAATAGTATCAAAGCTAAATAATAATTCAATTGAATTGTTACATTTTTTTGCCTCACAACTGAAAAAAATGTATCACTATACTGGTGTCATGGTTTGATAGAAATATAGTAAATATATTCACAACAGAGGATATTTGTCTGCTTTAAAGGCTGTCTCATTAGATTATGCTTCAGTGTGAGGAAAAAAGGCTTGAAGTGTTAAAATGTGATGGATGACATTATGACAATAATAATAATAATAATCTATAAAGTCATGCTTATTTCCTTGCAATATTAAAACACAATATGTGAGCCCTCCAGTCCCCGTGTGGAGTGTTTAAACTAACAACTGCTGGAAAGTGGAGTGCATCTGTAGGTATATGCTAATCTATGCTAATAGCCATCTCCTTTCCCTCTTGCTGGCTTTGAAGTTAAGTGCAGGAATGCAGACTTCTTGCATCAGGAAAAATTAGCTTGAAGCAGCTGAGACTCTCACCCCGTGGTCTTAATGAGCCACATTTCCCCCCAACAGCTGCTAATCTTTATCGATATAAATATCATACTGATGTTTAATTCAGTCCAATCTGGGAATAATTGTTTTGCTGCCTAAATTAATTACATCTCCTTTTGCTTTTTGCAGTATTAAATGTAACAAGGGCTCAATTCTTTCTTAATTACTCACTCAAAAATGTGTCTTCATAAAACAAACAATATTCATCTGCTTTAATGATATCTTTAGTGTTAATTGCAACAACCAAGCTTTAAGAGTGGAACGAAACCAGTGGAAACTTTTGCAGACAGCTGCTCCAACCAGCTCCAGAACCTTTTTTGCTTTTGGTGACCCTGTAGCTTTTCTTGTAACACCATCCTCAGAACCAGTAGAGTAGTAGAGTGTGATATGACTCCCCCGCCCCCGTTGTCTGTCCTTGTGCGGATTGGCTTTTTACTTGAGAGAGTTGGAGAGCTGAGGACGATTACACTCGTTACATTCTGTATATGCAATAAAAGCTTTGCAAGTAAAAAGAGTAATTTATTGATTTAATTCATGCAAAAGTTGGACAGACCTCAAATGATGAAAAATATTGCTGTGAAGAGACGCAACAAAATAAATGATAGAGCATAGTATGAAGCCACAGACATGTTTTCTATGTCATACAACATATATCAATATATACAATATATATATAATGTCATATCGCACAGTGCAGCATGTTCTGTAAAACAGCATGCCAGAAAAGTCACCAGTTAGTTTGACATATTTCAACTTTGACCTGTTTAAGCACAAATCTGCATCTCAGATCTGGAGCCAGGTTTCCTCTCATGTCACTGCTGGCACTCCCCAAGCGTCAATAATGGCAGAGCAGGAAAGGGCTCGAAATACACTTTTATCCCCAGTGTTGCTGTCCTGAATTCTACTTTCAACTGTCCCTGACTTATAAACCATTGTCCCAAACTGAAATTCCTTTTTTTTTTATTCTAAAATTGTTTCTCATTAAACCTTTTCCAAAGACAAGTACAATAGGTTGTACACAATTACACACATTTCAACAGTGCAATTATTTATTATATAGACATTTTCATACACAACACATTAGATGAAATGTAAGAAAACACATGTACATTACAATGTTTTCTAGACCATTCATAGACAGAGCCTCACTCCACTTACCAAGGGTGCAACATATGGAGAAAACAGTGCCCTCAAGTCTAGTGCTGCAAGCTTGATGGATACACCTCTGAGCTACAAATAACACCAAGAAGCAATGAAATGTAACACAGTGTCACTTTATTAAGTTTTAATATTTTGTTCAAATGATAAAGTAACCATTTAGATTCCAATATGTGGACAGTTTATCCAAATAATACATATTTGGAAACATTTTTGACCCAGGATTGTCTCACACACTGTGTCTTTGTATTCCAGGTGTCCTGGGATGACGAGACATCCTTAATTTCCAGCACTGAGAGTAGGGCAGCAAAAGAAGCAGCAAAGTCTCAGAAATTGCTGCAGCTTTAAAGAACATCTGATCTCCTCTTTTAATGCACCACTAAAAGGAGAATCAGCGGCACCCAGTAACTGGGCTAATTTGATTCATCCTTATGCATTCCAGATCGTCTTCTCATAACTTTTTAATGTGCTCTTCCCATAAAAAGCTTAGCCTAGATAAAAGTTGGGCCATTAAAATCCGAGCATGCTGCTACTATCACTGCCGTTTTATTAGAGACCAATCACAGTCTGTATTGATGAGTGATCAGATCAGATTTTGATTCGCAAAAGCAAAGAAGTATTAAATGAGTCTAAACTGGACTTAACAATAGTAGTAAGACAATAGCAGTAATAGCTCTGTGTGAATGACTAATGTTAGTAGCAGTAATAGTATAAGTGAGATAGTGGTGTAATTAATATTACCAGTAACAGTAGCATATATATATTTAAATAATTAAATGAATATCATAAACGTTTGACGACTAGTTGACTAATGGTTTGAACTAATAACTACCAGTCGACCAGGAAAATCTTTGGCCCAGGACAGTCCTAATGAACCCTGGTGTCACTTTGATGCTTTGTGCATTAACTACAGATACATAAACCTTCCACATGCATGCTGAGATGTAGACGGGGTTCAGAAAGGGAGAGCAGTGCTAATACGTCACACTACATGGGAATCAGGTCAGACCTACATACAGTAGAAGCTCACTGCATATTTCCACTGATGTGATGTCCTCAGGGGGTTTGGAAAAGGATTTAGGTGAGTGCTTCCATCAGGCTGCAGCTCACTGCACAGAGCACAGATATGATCCCTGTATCACACACGGCTCTAATTCGGCTTTATTCTAACAGAGTCTGTTCCCTCACACTTATAATCTAGGTTTTATACAGGTTTATCCATAATTATGTCACGTGCAAGCAACGGATCATTATAACAGAGGAGTAAGAGATAAAAGAGTATATACAACAAGAAGTGATTGGGACATGTGTGAACTTTATTTATACAGCCTTTTGCACACAACACAAAGAATTGCAATTGAATTACAGCACAGAGAAGATCAAACAGAAAAAAAGGAAAGGAGCTGTATGTGTGTTTGCAGAAACAAGGACGAGCTGATGAGGCTGAGAGAGAAACAGAAAGCTTGGATGAGAGGAAGAGAGTTGAACATGAGAAAGACCCCCCCACCCACCCTCTCCCTTCATGAATTCACACCAGCACAGAGGGGAGGAGAGAGAGAGAAAGAGAGAGAGAGAGAGAGAGATG
The DNA here is from genome assembly GCA_029490765.1 of Euthynnus affinis. Taxonomy (NCBI): domain Eukaryota; kingdom Metazoa; phylum Chordata; class Actinopteri; order Scombriformes; family Scombridae; genus Euthynnus; species Euthynnus affinis. The sequence goes on from CM055838.1 coordinate 889,936, forward strand.
GATGTAGAAATCTTGCAGATGTAGTTTGTAAAAGCACAGTGTGCAGCTGAAAATCAGAGAACGCCTCTCTGCAGACTGACAGTCGGTTCAGATGACATGAGTTCAGGATGGATGATGTTCCAGCGCCCTGATTGCTGCTGTGGAGAGAACAACAGAAGAAGAAAGAGATGATGTACTGCGCTAAAATGACTTTATAATTATCTCACTTTCTTTTCTTCTTTCCTTCTTGATTCATCAGTTTGATTTTCAGGATTATCTTGACTTTTTAAAGACTGTTTTGTTGATGGTTATTAGAGAACAACAAGTGTATTCTCAAAAACAACAATCCTCAAAGATAAACTTTTATCAGCTCCTTGAAGATCCACCATTTTTCACTACATTTTTAAGACGTTAAATGCATGCGGTGCTTACACAAAGCTGGAGTTTAACCTGGAGGTGGATCTGCAGAGTTAGGAGCTCCGGAGCTACAGAGGATGTGTGGATTCCTGACATTATGGTATGTAGACCCATGAGGGTGTGAATGGAGAACATGAGGATATATGACATGATGATCTGTATTTTACTTCAGCTGAGTCTGGACGATTATTAACCTCATGAGAAAAGAAATAAGACCAAGTCAAAGAGGACTAATCCACGACTGGATTACTTGGACTTGACATGCTGAGAGTGCATGAAATGTTAGTGAGCAAGCAGCGAGATGAAATTAACAATAAATGAGTAAAACTTTTAAAATAGTTATGTAAATGTAGCCCGTTAAATTAAACAACTAAAAGTAATGTGAGTAAAATGGTTTCATTGTCCAGCTTCTGCCTCTCCAAGTGGCAGAACGAATAACGCAAAGTTGACTAAACATTCACAAGTCAATTAAAGGTGAAGGACCATGAAAGGTGATTCTGATGATGATCTGACAGAGTTTTATAGAGTGGCACATCATGAAAGACGAAATATCTTTTTAATGGTGCAATAATCACTAAAAACTCAAACCAGTCCAGCGATGGTTAACCCGCGGCCTGCTGCTAACAAGCCTCACGTCTGCCTCACAGCCGTCCTGATCATGACCAGCCTGGTGCTCATGGACGCCTACCTGGTGGAGCAGAATCCAGGTTCCAGGTCGCTCGGCGTGTGTGTCACTGTGCTGGCAGGTGACACATGTTTCCTCATTGTGCTTCGATATTTTTCTCTCTGGGCCGGGTCGGAGGTGCACACGGCCAGGCGAGGCTATGCCATGATGCTCTGGTTCTTTTACATCCTCATCCTGGAGATCAAGGTCTACTTTGTTTATCAGAACTACAAATCTCAGGATGTTGAAGCGATGGACGCTGGTGCCTCCAGGACAGCTCTTACGTTGCTGTTGTCTGTCTGCATGCCCATCGTGTTCATAACACTGGCAGCGATAGATCATTTGGAGTATTTGAGGCCGTATAAGAAGAGAGAGGAGATAAGGACTCGTCTCTTCTGGGTGGTGTTGGACCTGCTGGATGTAGTGGATGTTCAGGCCAACCTGTGGGAGCTTCAGGGGGAAGGGCTCCCCCTGTGGGTGGAAGGACTCATGTTCTTCTACTGCTACATCCTGCTGCTGGTGTTACCTTGTGTCTCACTGAGCGAGATCAGCATGCAGGGCGTGAACATCGTCCCGCACAAAATGATGCTCTACCCCATCCTCAGCCTCGCCACCATCAACATCATCACCCTCCTGATTCGTGGGGGAAACCTGCTGGTTTATGGTGACATCAGAGTCTCAGGGATCATGATGGGAAAGAATGTGATCGCCATAGTGGTGAAGAGCTGCAGTCTGGCACAGTACAGAAAACACCAGCTGGCTTCTCCTCCTGCAGATCGAGGCGCCGACATGCAGAAGAACTCCCTGGGTGACGTCCATATATTCAAGACCCAGTCTCTGCCGGTGCTGCCCAGAGTCGTGATTGAAGACTTCACCTCCATACCAGAGGAGGAGGAGGAGGAATGTGATGACAGCGAGCAAACATGAGCAGGGACAAGATAAAGCCAGGAGGAAATCAAATAACCCCAGACCAAATAAGACGGCTGCACCGATCCAAGATACTTGAAACTCCTTCTTTTTGGGCAGCAACTCACTCCTAACTTTGAGGGAGCAGTCCGGCAGTTATCACCGGAGAACCATCAGACCTCAGACCCTCATCAGCCCTGTCTCCTAGAAACTACAGTCATATACATCTAAATTGCATTCTTACTGGCGTTGCATTTAGGCAACAGTAAAGGGTCGTGAAAGATCATGATGTGGCTTAAATGACCACAATCTTTCCCTAACCTCAACCAGTGTCTAAACATAACCATAAAAACTTAAATATTGTTGCTGGCTACTTTCTTCTATCATGGTTGTTGTACTGCAAGATTGGATATTTTGGTGGGAAAAAAGTAGGTACATTGTCTGTGAAGTCAACGCAAAAATGAGAGTCAGTTAACACAAAATTAAACTGTATTCTTGTCCAGCCGACTGCAGTTGGGTGTGTCTGGATTGGTGTGTTTGGAGGTTCAAGTTTTGGAATTTATGTTAAAGTTTGGGCACAAAAACTCGAATAAAGCGACAGGCACTTCTTCTGTTTCAGCTATTCCTGAGAGTGTACTTGCATTCTCCAAAACAACAGCATTCGTCTGGATAATGCTTTTCTGTTTTAGAAGTTTGATGGCTTTTGGGACGACAGAAACAAAGTTGAGGAGTTCAGTGCTGCTCCGTGTTTCTTCTTCCTCGACTGTGATGTTGTTCTCTTCACTGTGCAGAGTGATGTATGTGCAGATGAGTCATTCTGAAGTTTTTATCTGATTTATAGTCAGTCTGTCACCTTCGACACAACATTAAACCTCTGGGTTTGAGTATTTGTTCTCTGCTTCAGTGTCTCTGTAGGAGGGAACGTCTCCTGCTGAGTAAACAACCACTCAGAGACAAACTTATTTTCACAACCAGCTTTAAAAAGTCAAAACCTTCACATCACATCCTATAAATACTGACTGCTATATATTTCACAACATTATATGTTATTCAACTACATTTATTTAATACATTTACATTTGTCAGTTGTATGATCTGATACCATGAAATGTGAGAATAAAATATGGATTTGACATAAAATCTGGTTCCACACACAGATATACTTATGAATAATCACAAGTCTGAATGTAACTTATATAGATATTCTGTTCTCTCATTGATCCTCAGCCACAGTCACAGTCGTACAGCATGTGTACCATTGTTCCAACTTCATTATGACAACTTACGTCATGATCTCTTAAATTGAGTCTAGATATTCTCCAGTCGACTTCCATCTGAGGCTGTGCCAGCCTAATATGGCTTCATTCCATATATTTCCCAATATCCCTCTCCCAAGAAGACCATTAAGTTTAGGTGCATTGGCATCTCTGGAGGGATTATAGAAAAATCGATGCACCACCCTTTTTAAGGCTGACGTGTCGTAGTGATTGGGTTGGGGCCAGATCTCAGGACTAAAAGGAGACAGTGCCTGAGCTGGAGATATTTCCAGAAAACTACATTTGCCAAACTATGATATTGTTTCAGACAGTGTTATTAGAAAAAAGTAACAATATATTTAATGTTTTACAATTATTTTACAGGATTAAAGTTGAAATGATTCATGATATTCCTTGTTTTAAATATGAACAGTTTTTTTTACACTTGAGGAGGCTACAGTGTCATAGAGTGTTTTATTAATATTGTATTATCATTACTGATATTACTGAACATATAAGCAGCTAATTTGAACTACTTTATATACTGTTGGGTATTTTATTACAAATCATTGATATTTCATGAGCTGATCTTGTGTTTTGTATGTAAAATCTTGATCTTCAAAGTATCAAAACTGAAATAAATGAAGTGAAACACAATATTTCCCTTTGAAATGTAGTACAAGAACACATTTTCACTTTAACCTCAGTCAACATTTGAGTGCAGGATTTTTAACTTCTTGTTGTTAACTTGGAGGATGTTTCCACTTTTCTGTAGCTATGGCTACTGAAGTAAAGGACGTGAGGATGGCACCTCCTGGTGGCTGATGGCAGCGCTGCAACAAACGGGTGAATAAAAGTGTTCCCTTTGTTCACTGTGACATTTAATAATCAGATCCAGCAGAGCACTGATCTGCTGATAATCAGGACTCATTAAAACTTTAATAGAGAAGACAGGAGATCTTTATCACGGAACAGAAACACACTGAACCTTGTTCATGTGATCACTGCTCCAAATGACACTAAACCTCATAGAGTCATAATACCTGTTAATTTCGAGACAATAAAGTCACAGTGCTTATTACTGATCATATGTTATAAAGTTTTGTTATTCTTATCGTACCCTCATTGATAACACTGTTGACATTGTCACAATATTATAGTTTACTGATCACTGTGGTATTGATCTTGGTCTCTTAGACCCCATCCCAATTAGGCTGCTTAAGGAAGTCTAACCCTTAGTTAATGCTTCTTTACTAAATATGATCAATCTGTCTTTAGTAACAGGCTATGTACCGCAGTCCTTCAAAGTAGCTGTAATTACACTGCTTCTTTAGAAGCCCACTCCTGATTCAGGCATTTTAGCCAACTATAGACCCATATCTAACCTTCCCTTTCTCTCTAAGATCCTTGAGAAAGCAGTTGCCAATCAGTTGTGTGACTTTCTACATTTACAATATTTTCTTTGAGGATTTTCAGTCAGCGCATCATAGAATAGAGACAGCACTGGGGAAAGTTATAAATTAACTTAAGGACTTGTCTCTGTACTTGTCTTGTCAGATCTTAGTGCTGCACTTGACACTGCTGACCATCACATCCTATTACAGGGACTGGAACATTTAATTGGCATTAGAAGAGCTGCATTAAGCTGTTTTAAATCCTGTTTATCGGATCAATTTCAGTGTGTACATGTTAACGATGAATCCTCCATGAAGGCAAAAGTTAGACAGAGTTCCACAAGGTTGTGTGCTTGGATTCACCTTTTATATGCTTCCTTTAGGTAATGTTATTCAGAAACACCCCATACATTTTCATTGTTATTCAGATGATTATATTTATCAATGAAGTTATATGAAACTATTTCTAAACTCCAAGCCAATGCATATCCATCACTGTAGCGTACAGGAGAAATACAATTTACTGAGCTTTGAGAATTCTAGATTATTGTCAAATTTGTGCCTGGTGTATAAAATTTTAAATAGTTTGTCCTCCTCCACTATGTGACTTTGTGTTCGCTCACTCTAAGTTCTATTAGATCCTCCAGAACATCCTCTATACCAGATTGTACCAGATCTTTTCATTGCACTACATTTGGGCAGTCTCTAACAGAGTAGCAGTGTATGTGGATGTGTCCTGCTGGCACTCTGTCCTTCTACAGAGTCTCCTCTGACACACTGATCCACCTCCACACCTTCAACACCACATTCATTGAACCTCTGTATCCTGGGTTTGGGTTCTGGTCTGGTTCATCAGTGGTTCTGTGTTCACTGTAGGAGGATGTTGCATTTATTCCAACGGCTCTCAGTAGTAACGACTTCATGAGCTTTTTTAATGATAAAATTTTAACAATTGGAGATAAAATTCAACAGTCTCTCCCCTAAATAGGCATAGATTTATCAAGAACCCTAGAAACAGCCATGAAACTTGATTTAAGTTTGGACTGTTTCTCTCAGATTGACCTTCCTGAATTAACCTCAGTAATTTCTTGATCCAAACCATTGAATTGTCTCTTATACCCCATCCCAACTAGGCTATTTAAGGATGTTTTACCCTTAATTAGCACCTCCCTCCTAAATATGATCAATATGTCTTTGATAACTGGATATGTACCGCAGTCCTTTAAAGTAGCTGTAATTAAACCCTCCTTAAGAAGCCTACTCTGGATTCAGACGTCTTAGCCAACTATAAACCCATATCTAACCTTCCTTTTCTGTCTAAGATCCTCCAGAAAGCAGTCGCTAATCAGTTGCGCATCATAGCACAGAGACAGCACTGGTTAAAGTCACAAACGACCTCCTGACTGCATCAGACAAAGTTATGCTGCTATAGGCCTAGACTGCCCTTAGTTATGCTGCTATAGGCCTAGACTGCCAAGTGACTTCCCATGATGCACTGAGCTCCTCTCTCCTCTTCTCCATCTGTATGTATCCTGTTACCATTGATGATATTAACTTTCAACTCTTCTGTCTTTCTCCAGCTGTTCCTGCTGTGGTTGCTGTTTGTTGCTTCTAGTCATGTATCTGTTGTTGTTGTTGTTGTTGTTGTTGTTGTTGTTGTTGTTGTTGCTGTTCTGCTCTCCCCTCCCTCCCTCCCTCCCCACTCCCCCACCCTCTTCTCTCTCTCTCTCTCAATCCAGGGCAGATGGCCACCCACCCAAATATAGTCCTACTGGATCATTTATTTCATTTTTTTGGTTTTATTTCACTTTTTTTTTTAAAAAAATTAAAAAGTATAAATGAATTGATCATGAATGTTGGGTATAATTGTCCTTTACTCATTTAAAGTAAACTAACTAGAAGTATTTCCTGAGTTCATAATTTACATCTAAATTATATGTTTGCTAGCTTTGATTGTTGCTTATAAAGTCTTATTTGCTCTATATTCCAACAAATCTTTGTTTAATGTTTGCTAACTTTGTGCATGTTCCACTCGCCTCTCAGATAAGAATCATAATGAAAACAAAGTTTGTCTTTGCTTTTAAGTATAGACCCCTAACAGTAATAATAAGATGACAGAGGCAGGAAGTACAACATTTCTTTACGTGTGGTACACGCTTGCAAAAGGTTTCACATAGTGCTGTGGTTTTGACAGTGTGGTTGACCTTCTGATCAAAGATGAGATAGAGGCACAGAAATGAAATTAACTCTCTGATTTTTTCCTTCTATAACAGTAGTAATAATTAAGTTGAATAAGGTTTATCTTGCTGAAGCAGAAGGAAGGACATCTCCCACCGTACATGTGAATGATGTTATGTTTTTGTTTTCTACTTGTATTTCTTTTAGAGGTGGTGATGCTTCATGCCTTTTGTCACGTAGTGTCCCTGAATGAGGAAACTTAGCATGAGATGGTGGTTGTGGTGGTGGGGGGGGAGCTGAGTTCAGAACAGCATACTAAAGCAGACTAAAGAGCAGAAACTTCATCTGTAAACTTTTAGTTGAAGTGTAAGATGGAATCATTGAACTGTGTCGTTCATCTTTCTACATTTGAAGAACTCCTGAATCTGAATGTTGAATCCTCTTGGTGAGTTTTATTAAATATTCATTAAATATTTATATAAAGTATAGAATCCCTTGATTTTCATAGCAGCTTCAAGATGCATTTTAACAGCAGGACAAAAGTATAAAAACCTTTTTGAAATTTATTTTGGAAAGTATCAAAACAACAGAAAATACTGGAGCTGTTGTCGTCTGTCACAGATTATTTGAGCTGAAGGTCTTGAACAGCTGCAATGGTGAGAATGCATTGTGAAGGAAAAAATGATATTAGACGTTTATTGTTGGAGAAATTTTATTGTATTATTATTTTGATAATTACTAATTTAGCGTAAAAGTGTATTTACTTTATTAATTTTGTTTTTAAAGAATATGATGTATGGGTCCTCTGTTGCTGTGGAGCTCAGGGAGCTTGTATGCATATACTTTAATAATTTATTAAATGCAGTTGGACTGCAAAATGATATTGCGTCTCTGGTATTTAGTTGCCTTTTTTACCCAACTAGACAAACTGATATTTCAGCTGCAATGACAGAATGAGATGAAATAATCATTAAATCCATATCACTATAAATCATATCATAGAAATCATAGTTTATACGATTAGTGTCCCTTTCACACAGGAATATATTATTCAGACACACAAACAATCACAGCATTTTTAATCTGTTTAATCTCTTCAAGTTCAAGTATTTATACATATTCATACAATAATTTCTCTCACAGTACATAGATCTGTAAATTATTCAGCTCTGACCAAACACAGGGGACAGTTTAAGCAACCCTGTCTCCTCAAAATTACGTTCCCACACAACTAAAATTCTCAATTACGTTTCTATGAAAACGTATTATGTCCGCGATTACGTTTGTTTGTAACGTATCACATCAACATATGTTTGCTTTCCTACAATGCTATTAGCTATTTTAATTCGAACAACCTTTCTCTACTCTAACATACATATATATTGGTGACAGGCTTACGCGTTTTTTCTTAACAAACCTGTCCTTGTCCTTTTTCAACGTGACGGTACTCATTTTAATTAATGGATTGATTTATAATTGCTGTGTATTTTGTATCTCCACTGACATCTGATGATTTGCGCATTATGACCGGTTTTTAAGTGACCGCCTGCCATTGCTGTGAAGAATAAAATCAGAGAAAGACATGACGAACTCCTAAATGTGTCAAAGGGAATTCCCAGTGACGTCATGCGTAGTAAGATCCCACAAAACGGACCCCCCACCCCCCAAGACCCCTTTTTTTCGCTTTACTTCGTCTTCTCGTCGCTCTTTTGACAGACAGTGGATGGCTCAATGAACCAGGCAGTCTAGCAACGCCATGTGTATCTACATTGAAATGACATCTTCACTCTTGAAAACCCGAGGTTGCAAGCAAGACGAGTTGGCGGGATTTCAGTCCGCCAAAAGAGTAATTCGTAAATTGTTGGCGCGCGCGCAAACACCCACCCCTCCCCCCACCACACACACATGTACACACGTGTAAAATGTAAGTCTGATAAATGATGAACTAATGGACAAAAACGAACAAAACTTTATTGTGTTAAAGCTGGAGTGTATACACTGTCAACACTTGCTTACGTCATAGTCTACACCATAGCCTAATCTGTCACTACTGCTGTGGCTGTAAAAAACTTTAATGTATCAAAGTGAAAACCACATTTCATTTGCTCAACGCAACATACTGGTCTTCTTTTAAACAATCATGCTCTTTCTCTCTCGAATGACGAAATATGAGGGTTTATTTCCTGTTTGAGGTTTTCATCACTCTTCCTGTTGTGTCTCTCAGGTCTGCTCACCGGCTCATAAAGACTCCACAGATTCAGTTCTCTCAGTCTGCAGGAGAATCTACAATCAACAAGACTTCAGTCAGTAAAAAGACAGCTGTTGTTTCTCTGAGTGTTAAATACATTTCTATCTCTGTTTTAGTGTACTGGAAAATGTGTCATATGTTATTTTTTGTTTAAATATTGCTTTTTGGTGGTTTGATTGTGTTCACATTTTAATATTGTTGATAATAAACCCACACAGAATTCAGATTCACTGATTGGTGGTACCTTATTGCTGCTTTAACAGTATTAAAGTGTACATTTTCGAGGCAGAGGTTGATATCGAGTCAGCAGTCAGCAGAGTCCAAAAGGGTAGCAGGCAGGATCAGGGACTTAAACACAATGACCATGGGGCATAAGATCTGGCTGAGGAAATGGCAAGTCTGTAATTGTTAATCGTAATTATGATTTTGAAAGGGTATAGTGAATGAAATGCAAGTGACTAAGTGTGACTAAGTGACTGAGATGCAAGCACAAGAAAACACAATCAAGTTCACCTTAGTTACACACACATTTATTACTAATATTACAGCTACAAGTACTAAACACTACAACATTCTACAAACAAGACACAAAAGGGAAACTGGTACACAAGGCTATGGCTGGTGAAAGTTCAAAATGCATGATGCAGAGATATGTATCATGTATTTGGTATTAGAAACCTGACAAACAGATGAGATGACTGTTACCTGAGAAGCAGCAAGTCAAATCAACGGCATCACAGCTTAGCTCCAAATTGCAAATTGAAATGACCCGTCATGAAAGCACCAGCATTTAAGCAAGTTGACATGTTTTGTAGGAATAGTTGCTTGCTCCCCGGGGTAGCTTCTCGTTGAGAATGGAGTCCGTTGTAATGGGGTGAGGAGCTGGAGTCTGGATCTGGTGGTGATGAATGAGTTGGCCGGTCTGTACTTGAAAAGTTCCCATTGGGAGAGAGCTCCTGGTTTCTGCTGTCATGCTCTCCTTGGCTGGATACTCAACTCAAGCTTTCCACTGGCATGGCAGAAAGCAAGAAAAACCAGCCAGCAGCTCAAAAAACTGTTTGCTGCCTAAAAGCAGCAAACATCAAGGGCAAAAAAACACCAAAAGGTGGCAAAAACATGTGTGTGTCACTGGGGAATGGCATATTGTGAAGCATGTCTTGTGCCTTATGCTGGTTTACTCAGTGATCAGTTCTTGAGTTGGTCACTCAAGTTCTGAAAATTAAAGTCCACAGTGAGGTTAAAGTTTGGTGCCAGTTCATCTGTGTGATGGGCCCTTAGGTAGGGGTTGTTTATCAAAATGGTGCTCTCAATTCACAATGGGGTGTGAATTGGTCTTCCTATATTTCTGGCTCTTGTAGCTTGAAAGATCAAAAATGGTTTGGGTCAGTGGTCTGGATTGGTGACCATGCAGGAGATGGGGGTTCCTTATCTGATCCTTTCTGTTCGCAGGAGGTTGTTTAGATGATCTTGTTCTGGATCTCACTTTATGGGACAGCATTCCTTGGGTGTTGAAGAAAGAGCTGGTCTGTTGTTTGAGGTTTGTGCTTTCTGCCTTTGAAACATGCAGTGACATCATCCTACAAGTCCTTCATGTTGAAAATATTCTTTTATTTTAACAGGAAGAAATGGAGACGAAGGAGGACCTGTTGAACACTCTGGAAGATTTGATAGAGAAGGAATATGAGGACTTCAAGTGGTTCCTAAAGGATGAAAGTCTGGAAGGCCACCAAGCCATCAAAGCATCGCAGCTGGAGAAGGCAGAGAGACGGGACACCGTGGATCTGATGGTGCAGACCTACCAACTTCCTGGAGCTGTGGAGGTGACCAAGAAGCTTTTAAAGGAGATCAACAGGAATGATCTGCTGCAGAGTTTATCAGACAGCAGCTCAGGACCAGAAGGTCAGTACAACAATCTTTGCAAACAAGATATTAACTTGTTCACACAAGATGTCATCTTTCACATCCAGACTGTGGAAGTCAGACAGAAATACTTATCCATCTATCTATCTATCTATCTATCTATCTATCTATCTATCTATCTATCTATCTATCTATCTATATAGATAGATAGATATGTCTATGTGATAATAATAGTCTTTATATATATATATTCTTTAGATAATATATTCTTTCTGATCCCACCTTGTAAGTGTCCAACGGGTGCAGCAGGTGAACAAGCCAAAAAATGACAAAGAGAGCACTACCTTGTCCTCAGACAAAACTGACTGTAATGTGCTGCTTGATTCATGAACACAGAGCCTTAAACTCTCTCTCTTTATCTCAGTGGATGACACTGATGTTGCAGATACCTTAGAGAACAGAGGACCATCCTCCTCTCCCTCACTTACTGCTCTCCATCCTCCTCGTCCTCCTCGTCCTCCTCACCTCGGTGGTGACAGCAGGCAGACTAAAGGTAAAGCTGCTGTATTGAACTGTTTAGTGACAATATAGTACATGTCTTTTTTTCCATGTGCTTGATTTTACTGAACTTAGGATTCAGGCTTACTTAAGGTGGACTGACCTTTAATGAGGACCAGCTAATTCTCATTGTAGTGACAATCTCAGTCACTCCTAAACAGAGAACAAAGAAAGGTCTTGTTGCTGAGTTTCTCCCTAGTTTTGCTCAGTGTTTGCTAAATTAGATGAATTGCTTATTATTATATCTTACTGATTATTAATTATCTCTCCCTCAGTGGATGTCAGTGATGATGAGGAGGCTTCAGAGAACAGAGAACCTTCCTCTTCTCAGACTCGTCCTCTTCCTGACCTTCCCACTGACAGCAGTCAGAGTGAAGGTAAAGCTGCTGTAATCTCTGGTTTGTATTTGTTGGTGTAATTTTCACATTGTCAGCAGGTGAGAACTCCTCTGGAGCTGTCCTAAATGTTGTTTGAGATAGGAATAATTTCCTAAGTTAGGAACACACAAACTGCAGCAGATTCAGTGGCTGCTAGTCTGAACTACGGCTCATTAACTCCTCAAATCTTCTTTTGGAGAGCACTACCTTGTCCTCAGACAAAACTGACTGTAATGTGCTGCTTGATTCATGAACACAGAGCCGTAAACTCTCTCTCTTTATCTCAGTGGATGACACTGATGTTGCAGATACCTTAGAGAACAGAGGACCATCCTCCTCTCCCTCACTTACTGCTCTCCATCCTCCTTGTCCTCCTCGTCCTCCTCGTCCTCCCCCTCCTCCCCATCCTCCTCACCTTGGTGGTGACAGCAGGCAGACTAAAGGTAAAGCTGCTGTATTATCTGGTATGCATGGGAAATCTGAAAGACAAAGGTAAACTTTTTAAGGGGGAATTTCTTTCAGTGATCTGTAGTAAGGAGATCTGCTAAATTACATTTGAAGTTGAGTTTAAAGACCAGAGATGCAAAGAAGATATGCCCAGTGTGTGTGAATACCACTGACAAGGACACACAGATCAGTTTTAACTAATATATTGCAAAATTGTAAAAACAAGAATAAATACATAAAGTAACATCAGATCAGATATGTATTTTGGCCCTAAACCATTCAGTGCTTTATAAACCAACAGCAGTATCTTAAAGTCAATTCTTTGACAGACAGGAAGCCAGTGCAAAGATCTGAGAACTGGAGTGATATGATCCACTTTCTTGGTCTTAGTGAGGACTCGAGCAGCAGCATCTGAATCAGCTGCAGCTGTCTGATCAGTTTTTTAGGGAGACCTGTAAAGACAGCGTTACAGTAGTCGAGTCTACTGAAGATAAATGCAGGACAAGTTTTTCCAAATCCTGCTGAGACATAAGTCCTTTAATTCTTGATATGTTCTTCAGGTGATAGTAGGCTGACTTAGTAACTGTCTTAATGTGGCTGTTGAAATTCAGGTCTGAGTCCATGACTACACCAAGATTTCTGGCTTGGTTTGTAGTTTTTAACATTACTGACTGAAGCTGAGTGCTGACTTTTAAACGTTCTTCCTTGGCTCCAAAAACAGATATTTGTGGGGCGTACTCACTTCTGTAAAAAAAAGTTTATTTTAAACTTTCCTTGTTGATTGTTGTTTTCAAAGTAGTCTGCATTTTATTTTATTCAGTATGATGAGAGTGAGAGAGGTTCAAGGAAACATTGGGAGGAATGTAGATAGCTGAAAGCACCTTTTCACCAAAATATCTGCTCAGTGGTCAGCTCTGGTCTTCATCTTACTGTCATCAGGAAAAGATCTGGACGTGTTTGACCTGAAGAAATACTCTACTTCAGAGGAGGTTCTTCTGAAGCTGCTGCCAGTGGTCAAAGCCTCCAACAAAGCTTTGTAAGTAGATAGACAACTGCAGATACTAACTATATCATGTGTAGGGTTGGGCTCGTCTATAAAAAAGATTATAGCCACACAGAATGATCTCTTATTCTGTGATTCCAGTATTGCATCAACTGAGGGTATTGTCTCTGTGTCTAACCAACTCTCCCTCAGGCTGAGTGGCTGTAATCTGTCAGAGAGAAGCTGTGCAGCTCTGTCCTCAGTTCTCAGCTCTCAGTCCTCTAGTCTGAGAGAGCTGGACCTGAGTAACAACAACCTGCAGGACTCAGGAGTGAAGCTGCTATCTGTTGGACTGGAGAGTCCACACTGTACACTGGAAACTCTCAGGTCAGGATTCAACCATTTTTAAACAGAAAATAATTTTGTTTCTTTACCTACAGGTTAATGTAAGTGAAAATGCCAAACATCTGTAGGATTTTAATGCTTACATTATTTTCAAAGTCACAGTTAAAAATATTTAAATGCATTTTTACTCAAGTAAGCTTACCATACTTTAATACAGGTGCTGAGTCCTGCTGAACTGTGATAATGGAAAGCCAAGGAAAGCTGAAAAGTTACTAATGAGTTACAAAAACTGTAAAAAGTTTCAATGGTTGGCCCTCTGTAGAGCCAACAGAAAAGGTGGTGGATCCTGGCAGGCGTACCTACTTTTTTGTTTATTTTTTTTAAGCAGCATAAACTGAGTTACAGGACTTTGCAGTCCTGGAAAGGAGGCTCTGGCTGATGATGATCTGGCTGGCTGTTGAACCTCAAGAAACTTTAAGCTCATTAGCACCAAATAAAATCACTTCCATCTGGCAAGTAAATGTTCTCCATCGATTTTATTAAAAACAAACAAACAAGTTCCGCATGCTGCTTGTCTAATCTAGAGAGCATCTTAGAGCAGAGCCGTCAGCTCCAAGCTAAACTGTATTTCCATTTGTTGCAATAAATGGTTAAGTGTATGACGAGTGTTCCTGACTGGGTTCTGCAAGGGTCTTTCCTTGTCACTGATTCTGTTCATGATCCAATTAGGGGATGATGATGTTTTGTTGGCTTCATCACACCTTGACCTCCCGCATGCACTTGGGTGGTGTGCAGCCGAGTCCACAAAACAAACTGTATTATTTTCAGAAAACTCCATTGTGTTTGTGTCTCCAGGATGTCAGGCTGTCTGGTTACAGAGGAAGGCTGTGCTTCTCTGGCCTCAGCTCTGAGATCCAACCCCTCCCATCTGAAAGAGCTGGACCTGAGCTACAACCATCCAGGAGACTCAGGAGTGGAACTGCTGTCTGCTGTACTGGAGGATGCACATTGCAGACTGGATACTCTCAGGTATGGACAGACAACGAGAGCTCACACTGTTTCTCTGTCACACTGACAAACTGAAGACTGTTGGTTCACAAAAACAACCTTCCACCAATGAGTTCTGTCGTCTGACATTGGAAAATCACATTAGCATTTTATTTTACCCTTTAAAGGTTTACTGGACAGCTGGTAGGAAACCCCAGGAGGGACCCAGTTGTTTTCTAGCTTTTAATGATAATACTTTTTTCCTGTAAAAGATTGATGTTAGGTGGAAACTTATATAAAAAGGTGAAAATTGTTTTCCTGTCTTAAAAATGAAGACTCATGTTGGATCTGAGTGAAGATTTATGAAGCTCATTTATGAAGTCATTCTGACTTTCTTCTTCTAGGGTGGACCATTGTGGACAGCAGAGGCTGAAGCCTGGTCCGAAGAAGTGTAAGTGTTTGTTCACTTATAAGCTGTGTTTTCATTAATGTGTCATGTTGTTAGCTCACACTAGACATGTTAATCTTCCTTTCCACACAACCAGAACCTGCGACTTTTATACTCACACAAAGGTAGCCATTACTTTGTACAATTCTAGTATGAACAAAATGTAAGCAAAAAAGAAAAGCTGATTGCTGGATGATGCAGACAACATGATGTATCAGTTTTACATCACAGCAGTCAGTACTACAACAAGTTTTATCTAACTAAAACAAAAGTCTGGCAATACAATATATTTTAATTCTTGTCACCAAATCTCATGTACCAACTCAAACCAACAATGAACTGAATTTACTAACAAGTTTTGTGGGTGTATCCAAAGCACCAAATGTTGGAATCATCCGCCACTGAAAATAGTCCCAAACAATTGCACTGTTTCCTCCTGTTTGTTTATGAAAGACTACAGTGGTCAGCTGTTTTAAGAAATTGAGCCTTTAAAAAAAAACTACATATCTGTGAGGAGTTTTCCATCTTCAGTGGGAACTAGTAAGCTTGGAGCTGAGAGAAACAGAGTATTGAAGGAAGACAGTATTGGACCAACACACTGTTTATTTGAGTCTGCACATATTCTAATGACCATAATAATAGTCAGTCTGTTAATAAATCAACAAAATCAATTCAGGTGTTAGATGATAACCTGCTGCTGTATTGTGTGCTGTTTTCTCCATCAGATGCCTGTGAACTCACACTGGACACAAACACAGCATACAGGGAGCTTAAACTGTCTGACAACAACAGGAAGGTGACAGCAGTGACAGAGGAGAACGGAGAATGTATCAATGGTCCAGACAAATTTGACGACTGGCTTCAGTTGGAGTGCACAAATGGTCTGACTGGTCGCTGTTACTGGGAGGTCGAATGGGAAGGAGATGTTCTTGTGTCAGTGACTCACACAGGAATCAAAACACAAAGACACATAAGACACGATGAGTCCTGGACACTGTGCTGCTCTTATGAAGGTTACCGTGTTTGTCACAATAGCACAGAAGCATCAATCCCTATCTCCTCCCCCTCCTCCTCTGTCTCTAACAGAGTAGCAGTGTATGTGGACTATCCTGCTGGCACTCTGTCCTTCTACAGAGTCTCCTCTGACACACTGATCCACCTCCACACCTTCAACACCACATTCACTGAACGTCTTTATCCTGGATTTGGATTTGGATCATCTGGTTCTTCAGTGTTTCTGTGTTCACTGTAGGAGTCACCTATGTAGTATGTATAGCATCACTCATACTGCTCATGAGCAAACATTGGGTCTCATGCAACAACATTTTACATCACAATGCATGCTGGTAATATTTGTGTCTGACTGGATGCCCACATCCAGTGTGATCTTGCACTAAGTATTCAGATGTGTCAATTACAACTTTTATTAGCCAAAAAGAAGGGAGACTGATCTTTAATATTCAGTAGTCAAATATTACAGATAGATGCAATATGAACATTATGTTATTTAATTCTTGCCAATATTATGAACTGAAACATTAAACAATTTGCTAACAAATGTGAAGCCCTGCCAGTCTAAATATTTGACAAATAAAGGATATAATGTCTATTTCTGATCCTGTTCTTGATTGGTGTTTTACTTTATGTATTTATTTGTTTACACATTATAAAATACACAATGGACCAAAACTATTTGCCTTATAGTATTGGATGGCATTACCCTGGCCTCCAGCACCACCGTAAGGATATGTCCTTTAACTCCCACATAAAACACATTTCAAGGACATGAGTAGTTTGAGTCTCCAAAAGTAGAATTCAACTATCAGGCTCCTGCACTGTGGAACCATCTTCCAGTTTGGGTCCAGGAGGCAGACACTCTATCTACATTTAAGAGTAGGCTTAAAACTTTCCTCTTTGATAAAGCTTATAGTTGGGGCCAGCCAGGCTTACCTTGGATCAGCCCTTAGTTATGCTGCTATAGGCCTAAACTGCTGGTTCTCATATATTGCATACACTCAGCTGCATATTCATTTAAAGGCAAGAGGCAGACATTTACCAAAATCAAAGTAAGATGAACAGATTTACGTTGAACAAAAATAATTTGTCAAGTCAGCTGATTTGTGGTCACCATGTTGACCAGCAGATTGTGGTCCATCTGCCATCAGTTGAATTTATACAGAACAATTTAATAATATTGGAGATTACAGAATAGATGCAGTTTTGATTTTTACAAGGTACCAGTTCATTTTAATAAGTTTTACCAGTTTAGCCAAAAGGTGGCAGCAGAGAGTTGGATGTTGGTACATGAATTTGTTCCTCTGTAAAAAGACACCAGTCTAAAGATGAAACAATATTAAATAAGACAAACAATATTAGTGACATACAATAAAACATAATACGTAATGTAACATTTCCTTTACTCAACCTTTATTTAAAGGTCTTCTTGAGATTAAAATACATGACCAAGAGGGCAACATAATTACAACAATAAATACAAACATAAACATAACATAACATAAACAGACAACAAGAGAGTTTAACCAGCATCCAGTGATGATGCATAAACAAGCGTTAAAATGATTATCAGAGAACTGTGGAGGGAAACATGTTAACTTGAATTCAGCAATATGAATCAGCTGTGTTCACTTAACGTCTGTACGTCTACAGTATGTACGCACTTCTTCGTTTGTTGTTTACAGTGAATTATGGGATGTTACTGAAGTAATAATAATGTTGATATTTATGAATTGTATTTTGGGGAATGATATAAAATCTGAGATTTTCACAATAAAGACTCTCAAAGTAAAAGTTATGAAGATGTAAGTTGGCAAATATAAGACATAAAAATATGACTTTACTCATAATCTGAGTTTCACTTTGTAAAATTACAGTTTTAGTCCTATAATGTTGTGACTGTGTTACATTACAAATGTCTAATGCTGGAAAAATTATTCAGATCCTGCACTTAAAGTAGTAATACCATGTGTAGACTATATAGACTACTCCACTCTGTTCACAATCTGCTGCTGTTGCCTGGATTGGCGGACAGGATCTTGCTAAACTTTTCCCTTTCTAGCTCTTGGTTGGAGCCCAGGGTGTCACAAATCAGCTGTAGTTGATAATTTTAGGTATAACTAGTTATGAATATTCTGGGAAAAAAAGCACCTAACCTTGACTTATCTTTTCCTCATAATAACAAAACTGAAAGCATCAGTAGACTCATTCCTTTGGCACCCTTCTCCCTACCAAAACTCCCTTATCTATAAAAAAAAGGACATAACCTAATCTATCAAACAAAACCACAGAAGGGCGACTACCAGGCCTAGTTCCTCAAAAAGAGAAAAAAAGAGAAGCAAAGCAAAAAAGAAGGAACAAACAAAAAGTGAACTGCTGCAACAGTAGTTGGCTGCTTAGTCAGGGGCAGGGCCATTCACCATCCAGCTGATGCAGAACGTGCGAGAGAAAAACACAAGAATGGAGGAGTACGTAACAGCCTTTATAGTTCACACAAAATGCAGCATTCCTCAATAAAGGGACTTGTTGCAGGCATAAAATTTAACCTGTGCCTGCTCAAAAACACATCTGTTCATCTCCTGATAAATGGCCTTAAGACAGAGAAACCACAAGACGATGGTATAGATCTCCCTTTCACTCTCCCACAGCTGCAAACATTGATTATACATTTAAGGAATGAGTGTTTTGGTCCTTGTGCAGACTTATTAGATACATGCACAGAATCTTCAGATCCTTTGCACGACCTCATTATAGCTGATATAACGATTAACCTTCATTACTTCACTATATTCTTAAAACACTGAAAGTCTAATAGGGATAAAAAGGAACCTCAATTTTAATTTCTGATACTAATTATGCTTTTTGTCCTTTGTCTTCTATGATTGCTATCTGAGAGGGTGACCTCAAGCCAGCCACATCTTACTGCCTCCGCCTCTATTTTGTTCTCCTGTGTATGCTGACTTTTCTTGCTCAGGCAGTTTAACTGAATGGGTTGTGTTCCTTTGTCCTGCTCAGTATGTCAGAGCCCAGAAGCTCCGCCCAGCTTTGATTTAGTGGTGTTTATATAAAACAGCCCCCACTGCACTCTGCATTTTACACTCTTTGACTCCACGGGCAGAAGAAGGAGAAGAAGCAAATCAACATTAATTATGAGGTATTTTCATATATCTCTCGAGAAATGATCATCCAAACCACATTACATCTCAACATTGTGCTTCCTTGATTCCCCATCAATCCACGTGCCAGGTATGAAGTAGATCAGATCAACAGTTCTCGAGATATGTGAAAGATAAACATACAGACAGACAGAGAGAGTCTTTGCTTTATATATAGAGAGGAGATGTGATAGTATAGCTGCTAGCTCTCTTTATCAACTTACCATTATTAAGTCATTTTAAGACAGACTTGAAAAACTGTGAGCCCGTCTTTAAATATTTTTTAAACACTGTTCATGTCATTTATAATAAGGATTTTTCACAGTCGCGGCTGATCGAATCACTATTTATGATCATGAAGTGCATACAAGTTTAATTAATGTATAAATATATTTCACAGTTTTCCAGGTAGAGAAGCGAGGTGAAGGGAAATGTTGGTGAGTTTAGATTTGTTCAGTTTAGACTTTGTGTTTGCATGTGCTCATGGTGAGAGTGTGTTAACTTTTAATCTGAGTCAGTTCACCTAAGTTTTAAAAATCATATTTTCTGTCTTGTTTTGGTTTTATGTGTCCATGTTTTGAGATATTTGTCTCCATCCTGATGTGACGCAAGTGAATGAATTTAGTGTCTCTGAGCTGTTTTGATGTGTTGCATCAGTCTGTGTGTCAGCTGCTGTAACAGGATGTGGTTGATGGACAGATGGGAAACCCTAATATGTCAAAATCATGTCCACATTTCATGAGTGTAGTACCGTAACATGCTGGTCAAGCCATGCCCTTTCTCTCTCACATGAGGAAATGTGAAGTTTTAGTTCCTGTTTGAGGTTTCTTCCTGTTGTGTCTCTCAGCTCTGCTCACTGGCTCATAAAGACTCCACAGATTCAGTTCTCTCAGTCTGCAGGAGAATCTACAATCAACAAGACTTCAGTCAGGAAAAAGACAGCTGTTGTTTCTGTGTGAGTTTTAAATACATTTCTGTCTCTTCACTGTTTTAGGAAGCGGTTGACCTCATTCAAGCTAACCAACCTATCTGACCAGTTGTGATAGAGTTTTGAGTCCTGTAGCATTAATGTCATTAACGCTGCTGACATAATAACACCTGCTATCTCTCTTGTGGTTTTGCTGTAATCAGGAAGACTTTATGTTTACAAAAATATGGATTCTCCAAATATGCTTTCTGCCTGAACCTTCTCATGAAGAAAACAGAACTGTCATACTGTGTGCTCTCTTCCATCTTGTTTACTTAAAACATTTCTCCACTCTCTCGAGAGAAAGTTATTGGTGTCACATCCTGCCTGGACTTTCCCCCCTTGATTTCCCCCTTCATTTCTCAGTTTGCACATCCTTTATTCTTTTCCTCCTTCCTATTCTATTATTCTATTCCTTCCTTCCTTTTTAGTCCCTCCTACCTGAGATGCGAGCGACGCGAGGAGGCGAGGAAGAGACAGGACGATAGAGGAGTTGAGGGTACAGGCGTTTAGGGCAGCTGTGGCTCAGGAGGTAGGGCGAGTCATCCCCTAACCGGCAGATTGGTGGGTCGATTCACGGCTCCCCCAGTCCTTGGGAAGAGTGTGACTATATGAATGGTTAGCTTTCCTCTGAATTGTACAGGGACTACCAAGCAAGGTCCCAACCTCAGTGTGATTGTGTGTGAATGTGATTTCTAGTGTAAAAGTGATTTGAGTAGTCGGAAGACGCCATACTACTACGGTCCATTTACAACACTGTCGCCTCAAAATTACGTTCCCACACAACTAAACTGCATTCTCAATTACGTTTCTACGAAAACGTATTTTGTCTGCGATTACGTTTGTTTGTAACGTATCACGAATACGTTTCTAATCAACATATCTTTGCGTTCCTACAATGCTATTAGCTATTTTAATTCGAACAACCTTTCTCTACTTTAACATACATATATTGGTGACAGGCTTACGCGTTTTTCTGAACAAACCTGGATTTGTCCTTTTTCAACGTGACGGTACTCATTTTAATTAATGGATTGATTTATAACTGCTGTGTATCTTGTATCTGCACTGACATCTGATGATTTGCGCATTATGACCGCTTTTTAAGTAACCGCCTGCCATTGCTGTGGAGAATAAAATCGGAGAAAGAAATGACAAACTCAAATTTTCTGGCCATTGTTTTCTAACCTCATAAGAAGGGACTGAAAAATGAAAGAAATCCTCAATGTGTCAAAGGAAATTCCCAGTGACGTCATGCGTAGTAAGGTCCCACAAAATGGACCCCCGTCCCCGCCCCCTACAACACCCCCTTTTTTCAGCTTTACTTCGTCTTCTTGTCACTCTTTTGACAGACAGTGGATGGCTCAACGAACCAGACAGACTAGCGACCCCACGTGTGTCTACATTGAAATGACATCTTCACTCTTGAAAACCCGAGGTTGCAAGCAAGACGAGTTGGCGGGTTTTCAGTCCGCCACAAGAGTAATTCATAAAATGCTGGCGCGCGCGCAAACACCCACTCCTCCCCCCACCACACACACACACACACACACACACCCAACCCCCTTTATCAATTTACAAATCTGACCCAAGTCTTTACCACTTAAATAATATATCATGCACATTATTACTGTCCCTCCATTCTCATTGTACTTACATTTTACATCACAGGTAACAAAATACTGTAGAGAAGCACTGAAAGAAAAAGAAGACAACAATTTTCAACTGAAGTCAATAAAATAAAATAAATATGGTGGACTTGTATTTTTCAGTGATCCATCCATGTGTGATGCATTTATGATTTTTCCATGTTTCTGATAGATGATGTTTAGACTCATAAGTAAGACTGAGCAACAGAGGAGGTAATATTTTTTGATTTAAGACGGAAGTTTTTAAGTCGGCAGTCAGCAGAGTCCAAAGGGGAAGCAAGTAGGATCAGAGACTTAAACACAATGACCATGGGGGCACAAGAGAAAATGTGGCTGTAGACTAGTGTTTGTGGAAATGGCAAGTTCTTCATGCTAACAATATTCTGTGATTTTAACAGGGAGAAATGAAGACGAAGAAGGACCTGTTGAACACTCTGGAGGCTTTGATAGAGAAGGAATTTGAGGACTTCAAGTGGTTCCTAAAGGATGAAAGTCTGGAAGGCCACCAAGCCATCAAAGCATCCCAGCTGGAGAAAGCAGAGAGACGGGACACGGTGGATCTGATGGTGCAGACCTACCAACTTCCTGGAGCTGTGGAGGTGACCAAGAAGCTTTTAAAGGAGATCAACAGGAATGATCTGCTGCAGAGTTTATCAGACAGCAGCTCAGGACCAGAAGGTCAGTCACAGGAAGAGAGAAACATGATGTCACTGCAAGGTGAGAAATGCATTTTGATAATCTTATGCAAACAAGATATTAAGTTGTTCACACAAGATGCCATGTGTCACATCCAGACTGCAGAGATCAGACAGAAACACTACGTTCATGTTATTTATTTGTTTTAATACTGAAGAACTTCCACATTCACACAGACGACCTTCATCTGTCTGATTAACACAAACATCTCTGCTTTCACTAACAGTAAAAATATCTACTCTGATATAGCAATTCTCAATTCAAATCAGCTTTATTGACACAAATGCTGTTACATTCTTATCATAACTAAAGTGCATATTATTATATTTTAATTATTGTTAATTATATGTCAGTGAATGTCAGTGATGATCAGGAGGCTTCGGAGAACAGAGGACCTCTTCCTGAACTTTCCATGGAAAGCAGTCAGAGTGAAGGTAAAGCTTCTGTAATCTCTTGTTTGTATTTGTTGGTGCAGTGTTCACATTGTTAACAGGTGAGAACTCAATATACACACACACAAACACACACACACACACAGCCACTAATCTTATAATATTATTAATGGAACAGGAACTATTAAATGGGCTTAAAATGGAGTATGAAAAGAAGATGGAGCGATAATAATATACACATGCCTCTGCAACTGAGTGAGAGCACTCAGTCGGATTTCTGTAGATAAAAGTTGATTAAAAACCTTGTTGATTTTTTGATTCTTTTAGTCTGCATTTTTTAAATTCAGCATGAAGAGAGTGAGAGATGAAAAGGTTCAAGGAACAATGTAGGCTGCTGCTCACTGTCTGAAAGCGCCTTTATAACCAAATATATGAATATGAATCTAAAAAAGTTACATTTGCTTGACTAAATGCTGAAATCCTCATGACATAATAAGTTTTAGTTGTGTTATTCTGAAAAGAATGGATGACAGAAAAACCTTGGCAAGAAATTTTTTACTGCTGCTAGTAAGTATACAGGAAATAGATTAAGGTGGCATTCAGACTGAAAATAGCCCTGTGCTAAAACAATGCACAGGGCACATGTGTTGTTTAAGGTACCAGTGAAAGAACAGAAAGAAACAGAAAGTCATGCTGGAACTACATATCAGGATGATTGTGAAGTAAACAGTCAAATATGGCGTTCACATTATAAAGTCCACCATGAATGTGTGCTTGCATTTAGGTGATTGGTCCATGCAGCGCCTTGCTGGATGACATTAGATTGCAGCAAAAGCAACTTTTTTGTTGAACAATCACAGCAGCGTTTTGTGTGATGGCACACTTAATGCACAACACACTGCCCCCATTCAAAAGATTGAGAGGACTAAAATCAGTCTGAACTCCCCTAATGCTTTGTTTTCTCTGTTTATATTTGACACAGATGTGGTTGTTCCAGTACCAGAGCCAAAACCCATCATATATTACCAACACATGCTTCAGTCGAACCTCCGAGACAGATTTATGTGTGCACAAGAGGGATGGACAGTGGATAAGCGACCTTTAGTTGATATCTACACAGAGCTGCACATCACAGCTGGTGGTGACGTACACATCAACAGGCAGCATGAGGTCAGACAGATTGAAACAGCAGGGAAGCCAGCAGAAACAGACACTCTTAAACCCAGTGAGATGTTCAAACACTCTTCTGGAGAATACAGACCCATAAGGACAGTTCTGACCAATGGAATTGCAGGAATTGGAAAAACATTCCTTGTACGTAAGTTTGTGTTGGACTGGGCTGAAGGAAGAGCCAATCAAGATGTGCATCTCATTTTCCCCTTCACCTTCCGTCAGCTGAATCCACTGAAGGGAGAAAAGTTTAGTTTGGCTGAGCTCATTCATGAATGCATCACAGAAACTAAAGACATCAAAGAGGAAGCTCTGAATCACATTTTTACAACTTTGCAGTCATCAGGAAACACCAACTATGACAAGAGCAAATACAAGCTTTTGTTTGTTTTGGATGGACTGGATGAGAGCCGCCTTCATCTGGAGCTTAATGGCAACGATGTTCGCTCCATTGATGCAACAAAGTCAACTAGAGTAGAAGTACTGTTGAGGAAACTCATCAATGGGAAATTGCTACACTCAGCTCGCATCTGGATAACCACACGACCTGCAGCAGCCAATCAGATCCCTCGAGAGTTTGTTGACAGCATGACAGAGGTCAGAGGGTTCACTGACCCACAGAAGGAGGAGTACTTCAGGAAGAGATTCAGAGATGATGAACAGCAGGCCAACACAATAATCTCCCACATTGAGACATCACGAAGCCTCTACATCATGTGCCACATGCCAGTCTTCTGCTGGATCACTGCTACAGTTCTGGAGGATCTGTTGAAAATCAGAGAGGGAGGAGAGCTGCCCAAGACCCTGACTGAGATGTACACAGAATTCCTGATGTTTCAGATTGATTGGACAAGAGAAAAATATGGTCCAGAAAAGTGCGTTCAGTACATTAAGTCATTGGCAAAACTGGCTTTCCACCAGCTGGAAAAGGGCAACCTGATCTTCTACGAGAACGACCTGAGAGAGAGTGGAATTGATTTCATCGAGGCCTCAGTGTGCTCAGGAGTGTTCACACAGATCTTTAAAAAGGAGCGTGGGAAGAAGAAGATGTTCAGCTTTGTCCATCTGAGTGTTCAAGAGTTTCTTGCCGCTCTGCATGTGAAAATGTCACTCATCAACAACAACAAAAATGTGATGCCTTTTCCACGACTGACAGTCCAAAACCTGCGACTGCTTTTAAGGAAAACCTCTACAAAGAAGATCCACAGGATTGCTATCGTGAATGCCTTACAGAGTCCAAATGGACATCTGGATTTGTTCCTTCGCTTCCTCCTGGGCCTTTCACTGCAGACCAATCAGGACAAACTAGAAGACCTTCTGATAAAGAGAGAAGGTAGCTCAGAGACCAATCAGGAAACAGTCAAGTACATCAAGAGGAAGATCAGTAAGAACTTGTCTACCGAGAGAATCATCAATCTGTTCCACTGTCTGAATGAACTGAATGATCGTTCTCTAGTGGAGGAGATCCAACAGTACCTGAGTTCAGGAAGTCTCTCCACAGATAAACTGTCTCCTGCTCAGTGGTCAGCTCTGGTCTTCATCTTACTGTCATCAGAAAAAGATCTGGATGTGTTTGACCTGAAGAAATACTCTTCTTCAGAGGAGGCTCTTCTGAGGCTGCTGCCAGTGGTCAAAGCCTCCAACAAAGCTCTGTAAGTACACAGATAACTGCATATATGAACTGTATCACATGTGTAGGGTTGTTTCTAACTAATGAAATTAGATCTGCAACGATTAGTCAATTAATCAATTAGTTGCAAACTATATTCATAATCGATGTCCAAATTCTCTAATTCCAGTTTCTCAAATGTCAATATTTTCTGGTTTCTTTAGATTTCTATGTCAGTTCACTGAATATATTTGTGTTATGGACAAAACAAAATATTTTAGGATGTCATCTTTGGGAAACACTGACTGACATTTTATGGACCAAATAACAATGAAATAATCTTTAGTTGCAGGTCTAAATTAAAGTTTTAGTCAACTGATAGTCATAAGATCTAATCAACTAACTGATTAGTTGATTTAAAGGAAACATTAAACATTAAACATTAAATTCTTTCATCAGTGTTGTTATACCTGTTCAATGTGACAATGCAGAATGAGCTCAGGCAATCTAGCTTTTTTCAAATTTGGGGGCATTTTATGTCTTTATTAGAGGGAGAAAGAGATGCGAGATGCAACAATGGTCCCGGCCACACTCAAAGCAGCAAAGTCTACTTTTTATTGATGATAAAAGCATATTTTTTATAAATTACTGTAATTTGACTTTAACCATTGAAGAAATTACTCATTTGTGTAATGTTTAAAGTTTCCATTTAAAAATAATTATAATTGCCAAAATATTCTGAATTGACAAAGATACTAATTAGAGAGAGAGAGAAAGTGACTCTAAAATTGTGATTTTTACTTTGTAAACAACCTAGAGTGCCAGTGTTTGTCAACTCTCCCTCAGGTTGAGTGGCTGTAATCTGTCAGAGAGAAGCTGTGCAGCTCTGTCCTCAGTTCTCAGCTCTCAGTCCTCTAGTCTGAGAGAGCTGGACCTGAGTAACAACAACCTGCAGGATTCAGGAGTGAAGCTGCTTTCTGCTGGACTGGAGAGTCCACACTGTACACTGGATACTCTCAGGTCAGATCACACTGTGATGTTTTTGTATATCACTGCGTTGTACCTCAAAACATTAAACTTTCTATGGTCAAGTTAAGACCGTTTTCTCATATAGTGCCAAATCTCAACAGATGTTATCTTAGGGCACTGCTCACAGAGCATGTCGAGACTCTTTAATTTACAGAGACCCAGCAATCCCCCATGAGCAAGCACTTGCCAACAGCAACATTGATTTTTTTCTATGATTTCTACAATATACTTAATCTTGATCATGGTCATCATCATGTCAGCACTTTGAATCATAAAAACATTTCACAAATTTATGAAGCACAGCATTAGTTCAACTGGGGACTCTTTTAATCAATTGAATGTTGCTGAACATACAGGTTAATGTCAGGGAAGAAGTACATCTACCAACCGTCTGCAAGTAAATTACTGGAAATGACATAATGAATATTCTTTATTGTCTCAAATTTTTCTTTAATTCTGCATCAAATGTAACACTCAGCAGTTAAGTAAGTCAACAGATTCTGTTGATGATGGACTGTAATGTCATTTGACCTTATTGTAACAACTGTGTGTGTGTGTGTGTGTGTTTTCAGGCTGTCAGGCTGTCTGGTCACAGAGGAAGGCTGTGCTTCTCTGGCCTCTGCTCTGAGATCCAACCCCTCCCTTCTGAAAGAGCTGGACCTGAGTTACAACCATCCAGGTGACTCAGGAGTGAAGCTGCTGTCTGCTGGACTGGAAGATCCACGTTGCAGACTGGACACTCTCAGGTATGAACAGACAACAACAACTCACACACTGTTTCTCTGTCACACTGACAAGCTGAGGACTGTTCTGTACCAGGAGCACTGCTGATAATAGTGAAGACAGTAACTGATGTGCTGAGAGTCCCTGTCCCTACTGAGACTGACCTCTGAACTAACTCAGACCAGGATCATGTGTTGATCATGTAGCAGCACCGACAATACACATCATTCCTGTTCTTACTGCAAATTAGAATTTGATGATCTTAAATTGTGCTTCTACCTCATTCAGTCTATGATCTTATCCTTACATGACATTAATCCTGATGTATATGTGTAATGGCCGATGTCTGTTACTCACATCAAGCACTCCCAGTCTTTACATTACTCTGGAAATGCAATACTATAAATGTGTACAACCAATAATGTGATGAGACCATAAAGGCCAGGAAAACCTTGTATATGTATATATATATATATATATATATATATATATGTATATGTATACACACACACACACGTGAAAAAATCATGAAAATCATGATTTCAGTTCAAAGTGAAAAAAAACTTTTTATCCTGCGTCATGCCTCACCTCAGAATAATTACCTCATTTACACACATATCATGTGACTTTAGGTGTAACATGCTGTTGTTCAGTTTAGACACTGAAATGTGTGCGAGAGGAATGTGAAGGTCCACAAAGACATCAAAATGTCTTAATTTAAGTAGTTATCTAGCTGCTTAATTGTTAAAAGGCACAGGTTCTATTTCTTCTGGTGTTTTTTTCCATTATCAAACAGACTCAGGTGCATCAGCACCACTGATTTGCTAATAGCCTTGAAAACAACGAATGATTGTAATCAATTTGAGATCTGGTGAACAAAGACACATATGTATGACTAAATGTACGCAACAGTTTATTGAACCTGGATTTTATCCAGATATGAGACTCTTGAAATGATGAGTGTACATGTGACCAGAGTGCAGCTGAGCAGCTAAACAGTATCAGAAAAGTCTTGGTATCATAGTGATGCTGCAGAAAAGAACTGTTTATGTTTCTTCACTTGAAAAATCCCCAAATCAACCAGAATAACCAGTGATGCAGCGTCCAGTTGTTCTGAGAGTGAATTAGTTCAATGAAATAAGAGAATAAGGCAACAGGTAGTGTGATCAGTGATGATGTGATCCAGTTTGAACCCTGCAGACCTCTGAGGTCGGTCAGCTCTGATGCTTCTTCACAGAATCCAAACATGCTGAAGCTGCTTTTATGTGTTCATAAACCTTCACTCAGATCCAACATTAAGACAAAACGGCTGGATTTATGAAGATCATTGATGAGGAGACTTCTGAATGTTAATTCTGACTTTGTTTCTTCCTCCAGGGTGGACCATGGTGGAGAGCAGAGACTGAAACCTGGTGTGAGGAAGTGTAAGTGTTGAGTTAAAGTAGTTTAAACCAAAAGCTTGTTTGTCTGCAGTCAGTCTGTTAATAAGGCAACAAATAAACCATCAGGTGTGTTAGATGATAAACTGCTGCTGTATTGTGTCTCGTTCTCTCCATCAGATGCCTGTGAACTCACACTGGACACAAACACAGTAAACAAAAAACTCAAACTGTCTGACAACAACAGGAAGGTGACATATGTGACAGAGGAGCAGCCATACCCTGATCATCCAGAGAGATTTGATGGCTGGACTCAGCTGCTGTGTAGAGATGGTCTGACTGGTCGCTGTTACTGGGAGGTTGCGTGGAGAGGAAGGATTCATATATCAGTGAGTTACAGAGGAATCAGAAGGAAAGGAAACGGTGATGCCTCCAGGTTTGGAGCGAATAATCAGTCCTGGAGTCTGAGGAGCTCTGATCGTGATGGTTACTCTGTCTGGCACAATAACACAGAAATAGACCTTTTCTCCTCCTCCTCCTTCTCCTTTGTCTCTGACAGAGTAGCAGTGTATGTGGACTGTCCTGCTGGCACTCTGTCCTTCTACAGAATAACCTCTGACATACTGATGCACCTCTACACCTTCAACACCACATTCACTGAACCTCTGTATGCTGGGTTTAGGTTATGTTCTGCTTCCTCAATGTCTCTGTGTTCCAACAAGTTAAGTTAATTAATTTGACAGTTGCTCAGTGGCACATGAAGCCAAAAAAGACACTTCCTGCTGAAAAGAAATTACACAGATGAATGCATACTGCCCACAGAGCATGTGTTTCAGAGACTTCCACCAGTTGAGCTAACTAACTTCCAATTTAGCTCTCTGCTAACCTGAGTGGGGATAAAATGATTCAATCAGGTGGCTCTTCCAGAGTTTACAAATGTTATCAGACCAAATGGATCACATTCTGATGGTCCAATGAGTCATTTCATTGGTTGTGACACTAAAAAAATGTATACATACTTATTGTGTGTGGGAAAATGCTTTTGGGCCCCTGTTGATGATGAGCGAGGTCTGTGCAGAATAGACCAGTGATCACTGCACAATGAATACAGGTTAGGTTTGTGTCTGACTTGATCCTGACTGCTGCTTTTACATTATGCACATGTGGACAACAATGACCTCACAAGATGGAGGTGGCTTCAGTTGCTGGAGCTGCAGCTACCCTCTGCTGACAGCAAGGACCAGGCCAGGGCTCAGAGTTTGGATCAACAACATGACGTTTTATAGAAACTCTTCACTTTTAGTTTGATTTTGATTTTATTATTCTGATCTTGTACTAAGAATTCAGATGTGTTGATGACATCTTTTATCAGCCAAAGACAAGGAAAACATTAAGTAATCAAATGTTACAGATATGCAAACATTATATTATTATTTAATTCTTGCCAGCATTATGAACTGAAACAACATAAAATCTTCAGTAACCAGTGTGACGTGAAGATTCTCTTCTGTACAGATGTGAAGTCCTGACAGTATTTGACACATCAAGGATATAATGTC
Organism: Euthynnus affinis; assembly: GCA_029490765.1. Classification (NCBI taxonomy): domain Eukaryota; kingdom Metazoa; phylum Chordata; class Actinopteri; order Scombriformes; family Scombridae; genus Euthynnus; species Euthynnus affinis. The sequence continues at coordinate 920,324 of CM055838.1, forward strand.
TATTTCTACTCCTGTCCTCTTGCATTTTGAGTATTGATTGGTATTTTACTTCATGTATTTATTTGTTTGCACATTACAATATATTTTCATTTACTAAAATATTTTAAAATTTTATATGTACACAAAGTCATTCACATATATGTTACAGAAACACACTTTTAGCTGCTATATGTTCATTTCAAGTAAACAAACATGATTTTAAACAAGATTTTACACTGAATAAAAATAATTTAATTTCATTTGAATTTCGTTAACTCTGGAATGAGATGTCAATGAGTTTGACAAGTCAGCTCATTTATGGTCAGCATGTTGACCAGCAGATAGTGGTCCATCTGCTATCAGCTGAATTTATATAGAAAACAATTGAATAAAATTGGAGATTATGGAATAAATGTTGTTTTGGCAATTTTAATAAGTTATATCCTATCATACATAGCACCATTAAAGCAAAAACAGTCTTTTATTGAGTAGCTACCAGCTACATTTTATGAAATTAGGATCAGATCTAACATGGTGTAAACAGTTCTGAAACGTCCTGTATATTCTGGTATTGCTGCTGGAAACTGTCCGACTTATCTGCAGCCTTTTGTTGATCCCTCCACTTTCCAGACGCAGTTCTTCTCAAACGAGCCAAATGGCATCATCTGCACTGCCCCACTTCTCTAGATCATAATTACTGTGGCTGCTAGATGGATTCTGTCACTCAAATGTTACTATGGCGACTGACATTACTACCTTTTCTTTCGTTTTTCTGGGGACAACAGAAAATCTACACAGGGCCTTACACACACACACAGATATATATTCTGCATACTTCATTTATGGAATCCTGCTAGATTTGAAAGGTCCCTTTATGCTCAGTCGTACAACATAATTGTGTAATGGGGAAATGCGAGAATTCATACAAATGGTTGGAGGATAAAAAGTAAGAACCATGGCTGAGGCTTGTCTCTAAGAGCAACCGTGAGGTGTACTGCTCTGTGTGTTAGAAGGAGATTAATGTAGGCTTGATGGGGATCAACACTGTCTTGTCCAACATGCCAAGTGCTAGCCACAAAGCCACTATGGGACACAATTGTGCATTTCTGTGCAACACCACTGTGTTTTTTCTTTCTAATAAACTTGTGTTAATCACTCAATTCATTCATGTGCTTTGTTCCCACCCCACCTATCTGAATTATGTTGCACTGAAAAGGAATTATCACAAACTCAGAGTTAAAGTGTGTCACTGATATAACCAGTTAGGACTCAAAGTGACAATGAGGTCTTTAAATGTATGTAAAGGCTCTTAAAAAAGGTCCCAAAAGGTATTAAATTCAACTTCAGGATTCCTGCATACACCTTGCCACAATGTTTTTTTCTTTCATTGATGCAATGTGCAAGGTAGAAACACCTCTCATATTTGTATTTTACCAATCAACTGAACTAACCCAGCATTAAAACATTATTACAACAATAAATATAAACAACATAAACAGACAAGAGAGTTTAAGCAACATCCAATGAAGATGCATAAACAAGCATTAAAATGATGTTCAAATAACTTGTCGTTGGAAACATGTTGACCATGAGTGCCATGACTTGAATTCAGCAGAATGAATCAGCTGTGATCACATCTGTACGTCTACAATATGTACTGTGTTACATTACAAATGTGTATGGAAAAAGTATTCAGATCCTGTACTTAAAGTAGTAATACCATATGTAATATAGACTACTCCATTATAAGTATTATCATCTAAATGTACTTTGAGTATTGAAAGTTCAAGTAAACACTTTGCAGAATCACCAGATTCAGATCATTTAACTACAGCGAAGCATCAGTGTTAGAGCAGCATGTTACTGTTCTAGCTGCTGGAGGTGGAGCTAGTTTCAGCTAGTTTCTATTTTTGAGCGACAATAACAAAGTCACTCTGCTCATTTTTGGGAAAAGCTCATTGATGAAGACATAGTTTGACTATAAATTACATTTTATCTGCATAATTTATTCTTAGTTGACATTTGGTGACTGCAGTTTGTCAGAGATCAGCTGTGCTTCTCTGGCCTCAGCTCTGAAGTCCAACCCCTCCCATCTGAGAGAGCTGGATCTGAGTGGAAACAAGCTGCAGGATTCAGGAGTGAAGCTGCTGTGTGCATGTTACTGTTGTAGCTGCTGGAGGTGGAGCTAGTTTACACTACTTTATATACTGTTAGCTAGTTTAGTCCACTGGTTCTCAACCTAGGGGTCAGGGCCTTCCAAAGGGTCAGCAGATAAATCTGAGGGGGTGAGATGATTAATGGGAGAGGAAAGAAGAAAAAACAAAGTTCTGATACACAAATCTGTTTTCAGTTTCTGGACTTTTTCTCTAATCTTTGATTTTTGCTGAAATATTGGATCATTTGAACATTTATAGAAATGAAAGCATGTGAGAAGTTTAGAGGGAAAAATCACTATTTGGTGGAGCTGTTAACAACTCATAGACATGTGAAATGTGACCCCGACTACACACTGCTTTTTGTAAGACGTCAAAAGACAAAAAGGTTGGAAACCACTGGTTTCATCTTTAACAATGTGTTGTATTTTAAAAGCTTGTTATATTATCCATTGTGTCAAATCTTCATGTGAAAAGTAACTAAAGCTGTCAAATAGATGTAGTGGAGTAGAAAGTACAATATTTCCCTCTGAAATGTAGAAAGTAGCATCACATGGAAATAAAACAGTAAAGTACAAGAACCTCAAAACTGTCCTTAAGTACAATGCGTGAATATTTTCTACCACTAGGATTTTCTCAGTCTGTTTCTTCATCAACACTTGTTCTCTTCGTCACTGGGTGTTCTTGGATGAGTAAATCTCTCCCGTGTTGCCCCTCATCATCCATCCAGCCCTCCGTGTGTCTGATCGCAGCCCCGCCCCGCTCACTTACAGCCGGCATCATAGCGACCAGCCGCTCCGAAGAGGCGACGATGGCGGCGGCCGCGGACAGAGGAGGAACCCGGGGGACGGATACCGCGGCGGCGGTGGGGTCCGGGTTCGGTGCCGCCGGAGAGCCGGACGTCCGCGTCCCGGTACCGATGAACCTGTTTGCAACCTGGGAGATCGACCGGTCTTCTCCTAGTTGCGTTCCCAGGTAAGAGGATTACAGTTCGACCGGAGAGGAGAGCCTGAACACGGCGAGAGGAGGAAGGTGCTGCCCGCCGTGTTCAATGAGCTCTATGATAACAACATTTATATTATGTATGTGTGTGCGCGCGCGCTTTATGAGGATCATTGTGAGTTTCAGGTCTGGTGAGGACATTTTGGCCGCTCCTCACTTTAGGAGAGACCAAAGCACTGTTTGAGGATTCAGACTTGGTTTGCATTGTGTTAATGAGAAATAAAGGAGGTTCACAATATTTCAAGTCTGTGTTAAACGAGCAGTCAGGTGTCCATATGAGCAGTGAAAGAGGTTTTCCTCCCTATAATCATTCCTCCTGTTCATACTGGATATTAAAAGATCTCCTTCAAATGTGCTTTCAGTGGAAATGATGGAGGCCAAAATCCACAGTGTGTCCAGATAGACATTTAAAGTGTGTGTGAAGCTTCTATTCAGCTTCAGCAGTCTGAGTTAGTCATATCAAGTGGATATCTGACACATTTACAGTCTTTTTAGCATCAAATTCTCCTCTTTGTGTTTCCCTGTTGAGCTGCAGGTGGAAGTATAGAAACAAAAAGAGGGACTTTGCCACTAAAAAGACTGAAACGTTGAAAGATATCTACTGGATTTGACTCATTTTGGACGCTGAAGCTTCATATTAGCTTCACATCAACTTTTAAATACATTTTTGTGAAATTGGATCATATTCATCTGGTGCCGTCATATTTCTGTCCAATACTTTGGTTTATGAGCAAATGTCTGCAAAATTAATGACATTCCCATCACCCTCAGCTGCACTTTGTGTTTAGTGGTAATTAGGTAGTGTTAACATGCTAACACGCTAAATCAACAGGATGAACATACCTGCTAAATGTCAATTGTCAAAATGTTTGACCAAAACTCACCCAGTGATTTTACATAACTCACTCAGTCACTGATAGTTTTGTTGAGTTGTTTGTAAATCAGATACTCATTTTCTTCTATTTTCTTAGTAAACACCTCACTAAATTAAAAAAAATTGTGACAACAGGCTGAGTAAATGTCCCTCTCATCACGATCATACTGCAGATTCGAAACCCTTTAATGTACCATTCACACTACAGGACTGAAATATTTAACTGACACAGTTCTTTGAAACTCCGGACTACTCGTTGCAGCTGACATGCAGCAAAATTTGCAGCCAAATTGATTTTTACACATTTATTTATGTATTTTATCACTTTGCCAAACATAATCCACTGACAGTCAGCTGCCTGTCAACATGTCATTCTGCCAAATATCAGTATCACTAATCTACATTTAAATCCTGCTGATACCAGCGACTGATCCTGGATCAGTAAAAGGCTTTCTGAAAAATCACTCCCCATAGTGAACTATGTACAGTTGACATTTTATGTGAGTGTCTGAATTGTGAGAGTGTGAATGTATGGAACAAGAAAGGTAAACAGTCTGTGACATGTACATGTGAACATCTCCTCCTGAGGTGTGTAAAACCATCTGATTTCAGTCTGTTTTAATGCTTAGCTTTTAGAGATCAAACTGTTTCTAATCCATTCAGGATGCATGAGGAGGTTCAGTGTAAATGGGGTCATCCCATAAAGTGTCATTCGTTCATCCATATAAAGTAGCCGCCCCCGTCGGGTCGGTCTAATGTCCATCAGTAGCTCCCAGAGCTTCTCTGTTTTCTCTCTACTTCCTCCTGGCGCTGCACACCATGAAACACTGTAACATTTATATACAGCTATATTCCTTCAATGCCTGATTACTGACATTTATTTACTTATTTTTTCTGTCTTAGAAACACAAGATGTTTTTGGTCTGTTGTTGTTTACTCTGTCAGTTCCAGCTGAAAGTCGGGGAGCCTGATTTAAACAGTTTGCTTGAATTTTAAGTGTTTTGTTTGGTTAGTTTCAGGTTTCAGAAATCAGTTAATTACACAGAGCGACTCTGTATTTTTATAATATATTCTTTTATCAAACTGAAAGAAGCTTCACTTCACATCTGTCAGTGTTCTCTTCATTCTTCAGTATTTATTTGTCCTCGCTCAGTGCTCGGATGTTTCTCCTCACTGACCAGTGAACAGATGAGTTTGTAAAAAGACAGAGAAACTACATCTCCCAGAATGCTTAGGGAGACTTTGACCTGCTTCCACTGACCCTGGATCAGCAGCATTGTAATGGACTTAAGATCAGAGAGACTCATGACATCACTGATTGCATCAAATTACAGCAGCCAATCAAATCCAGATAAAAAAAACATATATTAAAGATAAATGAGACAGTTAATGATTAGTTTTCTCTCGGTGGTCCCTCCACCTGTCACCTGTTGCCCGGCAGATTAGCAGCAGAGGGACCATGTGGGGTTAATGAACTGGACCAGTCACTGATAATCCTCTTAAATAGTGGCGCTGCCCCAGGAGGCGACAACCTGTCGTTCTTAACAGCAAAGATTACAGCAGAGTGATTCAGTCAGTGGCAATAGTTCAGTTATTGATTATTAGTTTTCAGTCATGCTCATTTTGTTTTAATGCATGTAAATTCCTCAGGGGTCCATTTGAGGACCGTTCACTTTCTGTATCTGTGCTGAATAAGAAAACTACAACAAGCTCTATTTGTTCCTTTAAGTTAAAGGATAAATCCTGTGATGATCTAAATCCCATGAATGTGTTCGTCTGTCTCTCTCTACTCTCTATGCTCTATACTTCAAGCTCATCGTTTTTTTTTGTTGTTTTTTTTAAGTCACATTAATTTCTGTTTTCAAGAAACGCCTCATGTCCTGTAAACTCTCATGTCAGGTTCAGCTCTTAGCTTAGCCTGGTTAACTTTCATCAGGCTAAACTGAACTCTGTCAGTCTCAGCTCTACTTAGACTCAGCTGTGCTTTCAGCTAAATGTTGAGATGCTGACATGCTGATATTTTGGCATTTGTGTACTATAGGGCATTAACTTCTAACATTGCCATTAACATGAGCAATTTAGCATGCTAATGTTAGCTCATGCTCATAGTAGTTGGGGTTACTTCTAGGGTATCCTGTCTCAAACTGTGCTGGGTGAAAAGTTTGACCAGCTGGTGACACTAGAGGAAAAGTCCGAGGATCACCAACGTCAGTAAGACTCATCCTCTGGAGATGATAGAAATAAAAGTAGTGGAGCGACTGATTGAAATGATAGCATCTCCACCCCTGTAGCTGCTAGTCAGTCTACAGAACTGTCATTAAGATGTTCTCACAAGTTCATGTTTAATCTGAATGAATCTGAATGAATCTTAATCTTTAATGTAACACATGTTTACATTACATACATTAGAGTACCATCTGTATCAGTCCATGATGTGGAAAAACACCTGTGAGATCAGATCGCAGGTGTTAACGGGTGTTAGCAGGCTTTAGCAGTATTAGCACCTTGCGGCTGGTGTTAACAGGAAGCTGCAGCGTCCCTGCATGATCCTCCAATAAAGAGATCCCAGGAGGACCAGGTCAACAGTGGATTCAGCAGTCAAATATTAAACACACCCACCTCTCCACCATCAGTGCGCTGAGTCCTGGAGGGACTCAATGCCCCAACAAATACTCCAAACTACCCACTGTCCTGATTCCCATTTCTGTTTCTAGAGCAGGGTCTAGGAGTATTTGCATATATGTAGGTGTGTGAATGCATTAATAAAGGATATGAATATGATTCTTTGTCCTGTCTGATGTGTCTTCTCCAGGTTGTGCAGTCTGACTCTGAAGAGGTTGATGGTTTTGAGGGAGTTGGACAGAGAGTTGAGCTCCGTCGTCATCGCCGTGAAGATCCAGGTCTGTCCAGTAAAACAGATGTTGACCAGGATGTATTTATCAAACTGCTGAAAGTTAAATTCACTTCACATTTACTCACATACGTAATAATAAAAGGTTTTTATCACATTTCTTACAACTTAAAAATGCTGTTAAATGTCAGGTCAGGTGATCAGGTAGTTCAGAGTAAATCTTCCTGAGTGCTACAAAATATCTGTTCAATAGTTGTTGAGATATTTGATTCTGAACTAAAGTGGTGGTCCGCCAACAAAATTCTGCTTTATTTAAAAGTTTCTTAAAACTTTTCTTATGTGTGTCACTGTGGATGTTATAACGGCTGAAACTAATGATTGTTGTGATTTTCAATGAATCTGCTGATTATTGTCTTTAAAACATCATTCCTGCAGCCAAAGGTGATGTCATCACATACCTTAAAACCCAAAGATACCCAATTTACTACAATATTAAGACAAACAAAAATCAGCAAATCATCACATTTAAGAACCTAAAACCATCAAATGTTTGGCATTTTAGTTGCAGCTCTATGTGAGATGTTAAATAACTCAGCTGGCTGGATAGTTTGCACCTGAACATGAGCGATGATCTTGTGTCTGTCTTCGTGTTCGTCTCTCAGGGATCTAAACGAACTTTGAGATCTAACGAGTATCATCTTCCTCCGGACGGCCTGATGGAGACCGACCTGGAGCTCACCTTCTCACTGCAGGTCACATGTTTCAACATTTCTTCAGCACACTACTGCTGCCCAGAGGATCAATCATACTGATTTCAATGGCAGCATTGTCTTTGTTTTGGTGCTACCCTTAGGACAAAGTTTCACTTCTAGACAAGGAAAATGTAAATCTAATGGACAGATTGTCGTTAAATTTACTGAGGATGGACCCTAACATTGTCTGAGATGTTTAGTTTAATCACACAGATCACTTATTTAATTGTATTAAATATTGTAAAGTTGTGTGAAGTGCGTCCTCTCTGCTCTTCAGTATCCTCACTTCCTGAAGCGAGACGCGAACCTTCTGCATGTGATGCTGCAGAGGAGGAAGAGGTACAAGAACCGAACCATCCTGGGCTACAAAACCCTCGCAGTGGGCGTCATCAACATGGCCGAGGTACGACGACAGGAAGTAGGATGCCGGTCGATCGGCACTCCACCTCAGCATCCACCAGTCGGCTCTAGTCAGCTGAGCTTGGTGATTTTGTGAAGCAGCAGAACACCTGCTGTAGCTTTTCCTCTATTCAGGAAACAGATAGCAAACAAAGATGCTTCTGGTCTGTAAAACCCTGCAGGTACAAACATGTGACCAGTCTGCTGCAGAAATGTGCTTCAAACAGCTGCGAACAACAGTGAAATGTGTCTGAACACACAGAAACATTTCAACTGTAACAGCCTGCAGGGTTGATTAAACAAGAAATGATCGATTTTTTTTCTTTACACAGAGATAATATCACCTGTGTGTGTGTTTGTGTGTGTGTGTGTGTGTGTGTGTGTGTGTGTGTGTTTTTGTCCCAGGTGATGCAGCATCCGACAGACGGAGCCCACATCCTCGGTCTCCATAGCAACCTCAAGGATGCTTCGGTGCGTGCGGCAGAGCTGAGTGTGCACTCTCTCTCCAGCCAGCCAATCGAACAGGAGGACACAAGCGGTCACCATGGCAACAAGACCAAGGCCTCCGGTAGGAGAACAGTGAAGCTGACCTTCTGTGTGTCTGGCAGTATGAGGATCAGGCACAGGTGCTCGTTACATATCGGCTCCTGATTGGCCAGAAAGTGCACGTGACATTTCACAGCCTGGCTCGTAGGACCGTGAGAAAGAGCAATTAATTATGCAGCAACATAATTAATAACTAATAATGATAATAATAATAATAAATGTGTGGGCCCATCCCAACACCCACACTTGAATGCAGTGCCAAGTGTGTCCCCGTCTGAAATCTACCAACACTTAACCCAAACTTACCAAACACCGCTTCATGTTGAGAGCCCCGTGTATCCCACAATGCACCACAGCATATGCAGTGATGTAGTTTGTTTCAGTAGACAGGAAGAGGATGAAGTTTATGACACATTAAAGCCAAAACACCACAGATGGCTATCAGGTAATAGAGTAACAATGATCTGTTCTCCCTGAAGCACAGATTAACCCTCTGTGGACCATCTGGTCATTAAAAAGAGCAGCGCTGCCCAGGCAACAGCAGGGGTCACCAGCCAATGTAAAGGACACAGAGGAGTTGAATATCATCTGTTTCCTGCTGTAGAGGATCAACATCTCTAAACTACAGTGATGCAGGAAGAGTTTTTAATTGGTTAATCCATCCATCCGCTTTCTGCCTTCCTTCCTGTGTGAGTTCAGGATGAATAAATGATGAATAAATTGAATAAATGAATGAAATCATCAGGGATTATTGTCACTGAAATGATTTGGATTCTCCTCTGAGCAGCTTTATTCCTCAGTGGATGTTTGTCTGTGCAGTAGTTGGTGACATACTGAACAGACTCTCTCGGATGCTTCATTAGTTTGCAGTTCATCACTCCTCCTTCACACAGTGAATAAATGCTCTCAGTGTCTCTACAGTCAGTCGATGAAACTGTTGGTGTTTGTCGACAGATCGATCTCCTGACATGGAGAACTACTGGGAGGACGACGACGACAGCTTCTCCTCCGAACAGGAAGGAAGTGATGACGCGGTGGCACCTCAGGTGAGCACACGTGTGGCTTCATCTACACCTCTCAGCACAGGTGGAAGTAACGACACTGACAGTCAGGTAGCCCGTATGAACTCTGACCTGTTGGTGGCGCCGGAGCAGCAGACAGAGGATCATCAATGGACAGTAACAGTTTGTCTTTTTGTGTCTCAGGACATGTTCGACGATGATGATGATGTCCAGGGAAAGACGAAGAAGTCTCACAGGAAGATGATCCGAACAGCCTCCCTGAGTCAGGTTAGTTGTACACAATGAAGAGAACAGCAGCATAACTAAGGGCAGTCTAGGCCTATAGCAGCATAACTAAGGACAGTCTAGGCCTATAACAGCATAACTAAGGGCAGTCTAGGCCTATAATTGCATAACTAAGGGCAGTCTAGGCCTATAGCAGCGTAACTACGGGCAGTCTAGGCCTATAGCAGCATAACTAAGGACAGTCTAGGCCTATAACTGCATAACTAAGGGCAGTCTAGGCCTATAGCAGCGTAACTAAGGGCAGTCTAGGCCTATAGCAGCGTAACTAAGGACAGTCTAGGCCTATAGCAGCATAACTAAGGGCAGTCTAGGCCTATAGCAGCATAACTAAGGGCAGTCTAGGCCTATAGCAACATAACTAAAGGCAGTCTAGGCCTATAGCAGCATAACTAAGGGCTGATCCAAGGCGAGCCTGGTCAGACCTAACTATAAGCTTTATCAAAGAGGAAAGTTTTAAGCCTACTCTTAAACATGAAAGGTTCAACACGTTCAAAGTTGGATCAGACGAAGAAACTTTTATTAACTGTGTTTGTTCTGTTTGTTCTTTGCTTTCTGTCGTTCAGCAACCAAACTTCAAACAGAAGTTTGTGGCTCTGCTGAAGAGATTCAAAGTCACCGATGAGGTTTGTAGAAGCAACAGCTGATAGATTAAAGTGTTTTAAAAATGAAATGTATGCACATATAATAGCAAGTGCAAGTACTATCTTTCTGATGTAGGTGGTCAACTCTCTTCAAGGCTGTAACTAATAATTATGTTCATTATTGATCAAGATAGTATATTGATTAAAGTTAGTGAGACTCTAATAACCTGTGAATCTAATCAGCTCTGCTCCTGCTTTAATGACTTGTCATATGAAGCGTCACTGATCAGCTGGTGTGCTGCAGGTTCTGGACTCGGATCCGGTGGGTCAGAGTCAGGAGGCTGAGGAGGACCTGGACCTTCTGTACGACAGTCTGGAGATTTATAATCCCAGCGACAGCGGCCCCGAGCTGGACGACAACGACAGCATCCTCAGCACGCCCAAACCCAAACTCAGGTCAGCTATTATACCGCAGGGAATACTGGACTCTGATTGGGTAGAAGGCTGTTACTAGGCAACAGCATCTGTGGTCTGGTTGGAGTAATGGAGTAATGTTTATTCAATAGGTTGACAAATGTACTGTAGAGGGAACATGTTAACATTGAAAGTGCAAATTGACTCCAATGAGAAGAAGCTTTAGTTCTCTTCTCTTCTCTTCTCTTCTCTTCTCTTCTCTTCTCTTCTCTTCTCTTCTCTTCTCTTCTCTTCTCTTCTCTTCTCTTCTCTTCTATATTATCTTATATCTTATATAAACTTATGAAGCTATCAGGATACTGCAGCTATTGATCAGGATTTTCTGTTTGCCAAAAGAAGACTAAACTGTGTCGAAGCTTCTCTTGGTGGGAAGAGACAAAACAAACATATACAAATATGCAATAATATACATAATGGTTTCTTAACAATCACAGCTGGGCTCTGACTGGCTCAACGTTTCACAGAAAGAACCAGTGAAGCAGGTGGTGAAAGTTTGGTGACGTAGTGACTATTTATGGGAGTGGTTTGATGCTGTAATCCATTGCAAGCTGCAAGCAGATAGTTCCCAGTCGATAGACATGGACGCCTGCAGCAGACAGATGTTTGGAGGGTCATGAACATGCAGGTTTCATTGCAGCCCAATGCTACAGCAGCTGACTAAACAGTTTAACACACTTTAAAAGCAGCTGGAAAGATGTTCCAGCAGGTTTCACAACACAAACGCTGCATAAAGGAGTGGTTTGGTGTTTCAAGGCTCAGGCTAGATCAGGCTGGAATTCCAATTTTAATGAGCGTTGGACCGTTGGATCGCACTTCTCCATGTCGGAGGTGGGTTGTTTTCCCCAGGTTCTGAGTATAATAGATTGCAGCACATAGCTTAGAAGTATGAACAGCAGCAATCCAGAGAACCAACTGGAGTCACCAAAGTTGAACTCTGTGAAAGCGTCGTTCAAAGTTCAGGAAATTTCCCAAATGTTGCTGCCATGTTCACATCACATCCAGATGTTCAGTTCACTGTCATACAGACTAAAGAAACCAGGAAATATTCACAACTAAGGAACTGGAATCAGAGAAGAAAGTCATTAATAAATATGCAGTTAGTGTCTCAGCTGTAAATATATGTGCAGTAATAATGAATAACTGCACAGCTGTGAACATATAAAGGAAGCTGACTGTGGATCAGTGTCAGACCTGCTGTTGTGTGTAATCAGGTGTTGATGTCTGACCGCAGGCCGTTCTTCGAGGGAATCTCTCATTCCAGCTCTCAGACGGAGATCGGCAGTCTGAACAGTCAGAGGAGCCAACAGAGGGAACAAACTGCAGCTGTGAGTACACTCAGACAGTAACAGACTCCTACAGGTCCTAACAGGTCCCTACAGGTCTGTAATATTCATCCAACATCAGAAACCAACTTGTTTGTTTGGATTTAATAAGCTCATATTTTGATCTTGGACTCAGATGTGTGGTTCATACTCTCTGTTATCTCTGAGGTCCCTTAAACACATTTTACAGGATAACACACTTTTATATCAAGAAATAACAGATGTTCCAGGTGAAATGACTGTATTTGTGTGCTGTTCCTCCTGAACCTCCATCAGACTGAGCTGCTGTCTCCGGAGAGATTCCCCGACGAGTCGAGAGGAGAAGAGAGCGGTGTAGGGGTGAGTGCTTATAAAGACAGTACACACACACACACACACACACACAATGCTGCATCTTCATTTTCTTCTCCTCTCCGCAGGACTTTGAGGAGGATGTTGCCATGGGAACAGATGCAGGCCCAGCTGCCAAACTCTGTAAAACTGAGTCCCAGACACACATGTCACCGAGGTACCGTCACCCGTCATAACAGTTAACGAGGGAAATAACTATATTCTTCTTCTTTTGTGCGTCCTCGCTCCGTTAAAACAGGAAGTCAGCCGCCGTCTGTCTGCTCTCTCTCTCCGCAGTAAAACAGGAAGTCAGCTGTCTCGCCATCCTTGGAGCGTCTCCATGAAGGACAGACAGAACTCCAGAGGGACAGACAGGACCAGCAGTGTGGACAGCGAGACGTCGTCTGACTTCAGGGCGCCTCCGCAGGTCAGGCTGTTGGTTGAAGCGTAACCACGGTGACTGAGTGGTTAGCACTGTTGCCTCACAGCCAGGAGGTCGTGGGTTTGAACCCCGGAGGTCTTATCTGAAGTTTTAGGCACTAAAAATAAAGTCAGGATGCTTTTAAAAAATAACACCACGAATATTTATCAATAAAAAGATGAAGCTCTCACTTCAGCTCTGTTTGAGCGTCCAGACTTGGTTTTACAGTTCAGGTCCAGGCTCAGACACTGACTCAGGTCCAGGTCCAGGTCCAGGTCCAGGTCCAGGTCCAGGTCCAGGTTCGGACTTAGTAATGACGTGTGTTTGTGTTTTTTTTCCAGGTTGCCAGGAAGTCAGTTTTGGATCAGCTGAACCACATCCTGTTCTCTGATGACCAGCTTCCTGAATCCATCATCCTGATCAGCACCACAGACTGGCAGGGACAGGTCTGGTCCCTGATCCACCTCACCTGCAGTCTGACTCAATAGTCTGATTTAAAAAACTAAGAAGTGGAACCAACATCTCTCTCTCTCTCTCTCTGTCTCTCTCCCTCCAGTATCTGTCAGAGCTTCTTTTTGATCAGCCAATCGTCTGCACCGTCTCAGCAGCTGATGTTCAGGCCGCCTTCAGCGCCATCATCAGCCGCATCCAGAGATTGTAAGAAACATCAGCTTTATTCATCAATAAGTGATCAATGACATACTTCTGATAGAGTAGAGTAGTAGAAACATGAAGGAAGGATAAAAGAGAGAATAAAGGAAGGATGACTGTGCTGTGGTTTGTTTCGCAGCTGTAACTGTAACTCCCAGACTCCGCCCACTGTGAAGGTGGCGGTGGGCGGAGACCAGAGCTACCTGAGCACCGTCCTCTGCTGCTTCGTAGAGCAGCTGGCCAGCAAGACGCCTGATTGGCTGAACTACGTCCGCTTTCTGATCCTCCCTCTCGGTACGCAGGACTCACACACAGACACACTATCTTTATCTTTTCTTCTTGTCATGAACCTTCTCTCTATGCTCCGTGTTTATTACCTCAGGACACCAGCCGCTGGCGAAGTTCCTGTCGTCCCTGGACAGTAAGTTCAGCAGCCTGTTCATGGACGCCGGCTGGAGGGAGCTGTTTGGACGAGTGGAGCCGCCTCCTCTCGGTAACCATACCTTTATTTATTTTATTAAAGGAGGATGAGACTGCTGAAAAATCTTCTCAAAGTTAAGTGAGCAGATAAATATAAAATTCACCTGAAGCTCCACATCTGGTCTCCAGATATCAGCTGATCAGAGCCTCGTTTGAGCCACTTTGTATATTTAACTGTTTTAACATATATATTAAATATGCACCACAAAGCTGAAATGCTCTGACAGCAAATTACTGTTACATGGTTGACATGGCAACAGTCTACAGTCGTTATAATTCATGTTCCTGGGTGGACGTCGGTTTAAGAAAATAAACTCTGATTGGTGAAGCTGTGGCTGGAGTGTCAGTGTGTGTCTGTACGCACCATAAATACAAAGAAACCTGAAAATATCCCATCAGGAAAAGTTTCAGCCAGAGTTTTATTTTCTTCTTTTCTAATTTACGCATGTCAAACATCATTTGAAGAGAGAAGATATTCAGCTTTTAGTGTTTTTTCTGTTTATATCCTGTTAAATATGGTTAAAGTTCCAAAAAACTTGAGGTGAACGTGTGTAGAAATGCTGCCTGCAAGTCAAAAATCAGGGCTTCAACTTAATGGAAACGCCTCATCTGCAACTTTTGTTTTTTACTTTCCCAACAAAATGACATCATCTCATCATTTGTCCACAGATGTGTGTCTGACTGTTGGCGTTACAGAAAGAGTCAGCATGAGATAAATATGTACCTGTAAACCATGTAAAGATATTCTAATAGAGCCCCAGAATATAAATATAAACCTGTGAATGTGCAGAATATGATAAAACTATACAGGAACAGCTTCTGAAGATGCTCTGATTCCTCACTTGTTAATTTCATCTCTTCTTTACTTCTGATGCTTTTGGGATACGATTATTAATTAAACGTACTTTCAGTCCTCAGAGGATGATCTCTGTGGATTTAGGCTTTGGAACATTTTCCCAGTTGTTCATAAGATCCAGTAAAACTTTTATATTTGAAGGCCTCTGTCAGACAAACCCTCAGACGCAGATGTTGATGTTGTGTTTGATGCTTCTGTGTGCAGATCCTGTCGGCGTCGCTGGCCGGGTGTCTCAGTATTTGGCTGGAGCTGCAGTCTCTCACCTGTGTCCCATCTCAGAGGCCATGCTCACCTGCAAACACAAGAGGTAGTTTGGTTTTAAAGGATCACTCTGCTGGTTTTCTATATTTTTTCTTCTTTCTCAGAGGTTGTGATCTGTAGCACAACAAGAGACGGAGCAGAACTGCTGAAAACGTGATGCTGTTATTGGTCTTTGGAGCCGTTTCTAAACAAACTAACGTGACCAAACTCTTCATGATGAAGGATCATGTGACCCAGAGAAGGAATCAGATATATCAGAGACACAATACTGTTAGTAGACTGGATCCGAATATGAAGATGAATATAGAAAATCAGCAGAATGATCCCTTGAACAACCAGATAAATTAAATCTAATGTATTTACTTGACGTTTAAAGACAGATGGAGGGTGAAGAGATGATGCAGATTCTTTACTGTGTTGATGAAACTTTTCTCTGCTGTCTTTTCTTTTCTTTGCATTCAGGGAAGCGCAGTGTGCATTTTGATTGGTACTAAAGGTATCTCTCTCACCTGACTCTGCTGCCTTCTCTTCCTTTTGACCTTTTTAACCTTTAACCTCCTCTGACCTGCATGTGCAGCCGTTCCTTTCGTCCTGCCTGCTGTTTGTCTCCAAACTACTAACCTGATTCTGTCTGCTGAAGGGAAACTCACCTGTCTGTGTAACTGTCCTCATCGACTCTTACAACATAGAGTCAGTACAGTTGGAGGTTGTCTGGTTTGCTTTAATACAGTGAGAGTTTTATTACAGCAGCATCTAGTGGACGTTAGAGGAACTGCAGCTCTTAAGAGAAACTCTTTTAGTTTTAATTTGTGATATTTTCGTCTTTGTTTTGCTGCTTATTGTTTGATTCTGGACTCTTCTTCTTCTTCTTCTTCTCCTTCAGCCCTGACGACGACTCCTGTCAGAAGTTTGTTCCTTTTATCGGGGTAAGAACTTCTGCAAACTGCTGTTACTACATGTGTTTGTTTTTTTTATCTATGTGCTGTCACTACTCTTGTCAGTCTCTGCAGGGAAAAACGCTATTTTGCAATCACTATATTTAACGCAAATTCAAGAAATCTCAGCGATATCCGTAAGAGCTGCAGTTTCTTTAATCACTGCAACTTTTCCACATGAAATGTCCGAATCAACAGACGCAAATCTCACCTTTCAAATGTTTTGCACGACAGTGGAGGGGAAACTGTTTTGTACTCTTCTACCGTGAAGCATAAGAAACTATAACTAAATATGTATTTTAATGGCGTTTTTTGACTGAAGTCGCAGGTGATGTCACAGCGTGTCCTGCAGCGTGATTGGCTGAGTGTCTGGCGTTGTTGATGAGCTGAGGTCGTTCACAGTTTCCTCGCAGTCGGCCATGTTTGCGCACAACGTAAACAAACCCAGCAGAGTGTGGCGTGATCAAACTGAAGCTGTGTGTTTGTGTCTCTTCTCAGCTTGGTGAAGGTCGGCATCGTGGAGCAGAACTTCCTGTCCACCTCAGGTAAACCCGACGCCCCCCCCCCCCCACCCCCCCCCCCATGCCCTCTGACCTTTGGATCCATCTCATTCTTCATCTTTCTTAAAGTGTTGGTTAAATGAACAGAACCAGATCCAGTCTTTCATCACACTTAAATAACTCTCCACAGTTGACTCTGATGACATCATCCTGGGATCCCCTCCTGCCCAATCAGGAGCACCGATCAGCATCACCTCCACGCCTCCTCCCTCCCCCTCCACCAGGTACTTCCTGTTTACAGCAGGACAGATTTTGACAAAATGGAAGCTTTTACTGCCTGAGTCATAACCACTGCTACTCTGTGCCTCCTCCTCTTCCTCCTCCAGCTGCCCAGGGGAGGTGATGGGTCTGCAGGTGGACTACTGGAGCAGCCAGGGAGGAGGAGGAGGAGGAGGAGGAGGAGGAGAGAGGAAGAAGGAGGTGGGGATGAAGAACACCCTGAAGAGCAACTTCCGCTCCCTGCAGGTGTCGAGGATCAGCGGAGGAGAGCTGATGAGCATGACGGTGGTGACGAAGGAGAAGAACAAGAAAGGTGAGGAAGAGGAAGATGAAGGTGACTGTGAGGGTGATGAAGGTGACTGTGAGGGTGATGAAGGTGACTGTGAGGGTGATGAAGGTGACTGTGAGGATGATGAAGGTGACTGTGAGGATGATGATGATGATGATGATGATGAAGGTGTTTCTGTCAGTCATCTTCCTCAGTAAGAAGACAAAGGAAAAGGAGGCGGAGTCTAGGAGTCAGCTGATCGAAGGAATCAGCAGGCTGATCTGCACCTCCAAACACCAACACACACTGAGAGGTACACACACACACACACACACACACACACACACACACACACACAGTCTAGGCCTATAGCAGCATAACTATCATCCAGTCTCTGTGAATCACTGATCTGAACAAACTGACTGTAGAAAGACATTTACTGTCACTGATCAGCTGACACATGCTGAACTTTAACATCTCACTCTCTCTCTCTCTCTCTCTCTCTCTCTCTCTCTCTGTCTCTCTCTCTGTCTCTGTCTCTCTCTCTCTCTTCTCTCTCTCTGTCTCTCTTCTCTCTGTCTCTGTCTCTCTCTCTCTCTCTCTCTCTGTCTCTGTCTCTCTCTCTCTCTCTCTGTCTCTCTTCTCTCTCTCTCTCTCTCTGTCTCTCTCTCTCTCTCTCTCTCTCTCTCTGTCTCCTCTCTCTGTCTCTGTCTCTCTCTCTCTCTCTGTCTCTCTCTCTCTGTCCTCTCTCTCTCTCTCTCTGTCTCTCCTCTCTCTCTCTCGTCTCTCTCTGTCTCTCTCTCTCTCTTCTCTCTCTCTCTCTCTCTCTCTGTCTCTCTCTCTCTCTCTCTCTCTCTGTCTCTCTCTCTCTCTGTCTCTCTCTCTCTCTCTCTCTGTCTCTCTCTCTCTCTCTCTGTCTCTCTCTCTCTCTCTGTCTCTCTCTCTGTCTCTCTCTCTCTGTCTCTCTCTCTCTCTCTCTCTCTGTCTCTCTCTCTCTCTCTCTCTCTGTCTCTCTCTCTCTCTCTCTCCTCTCTCTCTCTCTCTCTGTCTCTCTCTCTCTCTCTCTCTCTCTCTCTCTCTCTGTCTCTCTCTCTGTCTCTCTCTCTCTCTGTCTCTCTCTCTCTCTGTCTCTCTCTCTCTCTGTCTCTCTCTCTCCTCTCTGTCTCTCTCTGTCTCTCTCTCTCTCTCTCTCTCTCTGTCTCTCTCTCTCTGTCTCTCTCTCTCTC
>CM055838.1:1693870-1696008 GCA_029490765.1 Euthynnus affinis
CCAGGTTTACGTGTCAGAGATTTAAAAAAAAAAAAGGACAATTCAGGAGCAGAAGAAGAAGAAGAAGTAAAGACAGGAAGAGAAAATATCAGCAGATTAAATTAATGTTTTTCTGCTGAACTGAATCATCAGTTTGAGTGAAAACCAGACGTTTGACGTTTATGAAGATCGTTTTATGGTCATACATGATGTTAGCGTGTTAAAACAGTTCAACTAAAACTCCTTCACCCCCCCTCCCTCCCCCCCTCCCCTCACCTCCCTCCCTCCATCCCAAAACCTTTTTACATCAGTAAAGTGCTTGGTGTCATGGCAACAGGTGAAGACAGCTCCCTGATTGGCTGGGATCACACATTGCCGTTTGCAGTCAGAAGTGCTGAGTGGACCCTCCTTTTTAAAGGCCCCGGCCCCGCCCACCCCCCCCCCCCCTCCCTCCCCACACTCTCCCTCTCTCTCCGCCCCCCCTCCACCCACCCCCCACTACCCTTGGGGCCAGTTCATGGCCTCCTATTATTTAGCAGATTTTGTTTTTGCATCCTGGCTGAACCTTCTAGTGTGAGAGGAAAAAAGTGCCGCGGGGATCATATATGTGCCTCTGCAGGGACGCCGGGGGCATAACCTAACAAATGTGTGGGGTCAATTGGTAAGGACTGCTTTCTGTTGTGTTCCTTGTTGCGGAGGTAGGAGTGGAGGTAGAGTACTACTAAGTTGTGTGCTGAGGTGACGAGTGGAGGTGATGGGAGAGCTTGGATGTGGATAACATCGACCGGGACTCCATGTTCTACTTTTAAAACTCTTTAAACTCTTTAAACTCGTGTATATTTCAGAACTTGGACTCCTGATGAACTTAAGGCAAGTGTTTGGGGTGGTTTCCTTTCCTTTTTCTTAGCGTCTTCTAAAAGCTTGCTCTGCTGCACTGAAAGGCAACTTAGTAGTACCTCTATTCTCTGATATTACTCATGTGAGTGTTTGTAAAAATAAACTTCTCACTTGGATTAATACGTTTTGGGATGAATGGTTCTTTTCATGCTGAAACAGACAGAAGGGAGCGTTTGTGACGTCGCTGGTGATGATCTGCCAGCTTGTTTGTTAGGTGACTCAGATATTAAGAGTGAGCTCCTCTTGCTAGCTGCTACAGGCCGGACGGACGAGGACAATGTCAAAGTTACCTGGTTCTTCTGACTCCAAGGACGTCGGCGACCGGTCAGTAAACAGAAAACGACAAAGGATGTCTGCTGTGGGAAGAAGTGTGAGGCTGGCTGAGGGTTGGCGTTTAGAAAAGACCTGACAAGACTAAACAAGTGAGGGGAAGAAAACAGCTGCAAAAAAAACAAAAAGCAGAGTGGTGTGTTTGACTACAAGGGATGTTTCTGTTTTGAGGAACCTCAAAAAGGTAAGAAACGGCTCCTGAGAGAGAAAAAGGAAGAAGAACCAGGAAATGAACGGCAAGAATAGACAAAAACGACACAAAGGAAACAAGAGGAAACAAAACAAAAAGTGGGAAAAGACAACGTCAGCAAGAGACCGAAGAAAAGATCTTTGAACTCTGAACTTCGATCAAGCTGAAGAGGATTTTAAAGATGGCAGCTGATCCTCTCAAAGAAGTCAGACAGAAGATGCACATCTGAATCCTTCAGGTGGTTGTCATGCAGAAGAAGAAAAGCTAACCCAGAGATAATCACATGAGGATAATGAAGAGGATGAGGGTTAAAGGGGGGGGGGGGGGGGGGTTGTGGGGTTGTGGGGGGGGGGGGACAGGGTCAGCTACACAAACAATGTTACCCTCGGTACATTTAACATCAAGCCCCGCAGGCCACAACAATGGCGTCAGCAAGGCCCTTCCACGTCTGAACGTTGCTAGATTTCTCTCTGGCTGGTTTCAGTGTGCTCGAACAGCACAAAGTCCAAACAATTGAAAAGGTTTTTTTTTTTTTTTTTTTCTGTTTTCCATCGCGCTCAGCAGGTCGCAACTCGTATAAAGACACAAAGGTTGCAGCTGCTGCCGGTAAAAAGCCTGCAGCGCGGCGTTTGTTGAGAATGTGAGGTGGGCGTCGATCACGGAGGCTTAAAAAAAAAAAACGTTTTTTTTTTTTTTTTTTTTGCTATGGTGCTTCGGTGAGGAGTGTTACTGGTTGAGGTAC
>CM055838.1:1696108-1736108 GCA_029490765.1 Euthynnus affinis
CTTTTTTATTTCCAAATTTAACACTTTTTATGTTTTATTTTACTTGTGTTGCTTTTATATTCTGTTTTTATACCTTTTATGTTCTAAATAAAGCACTTTTTCAAACCTGCTTCGCCTCAGCAGCTTTAATATTTCACCGTTTCCAGATGTTAACGCATCATTCTGCTGATTTTCTGTATTTTTTTCTTCTTGTCCACAAATGTTAGTTTGTTTAGAAACGGATCCAGAGAGTAAAACATGGTGATAATTT
This sequence comes from Euthynnus affinis, assembly GCA_029490765.1. Classification (NCBI taxonomy): domain Eukaryota; kingdom Metazoa; phylum Chordata; class Actinopteri; order Scombriformes; family Scombridae; genus Euthynnus; species Euthynnus affinis. The sequence goes on from CM055838.1 coordinate 1,696,359, forward strand.
GCAGCTTCGCTACATTTAACAGCCTGTTTCTGAACAAACTAACTCTTCCTGATGTCAGCGGATCGGAGACGGCGACGGCGACGGCGTTCCTACCTGAGGAAGGTCATGGAGCACTCGGTGGCCACGGCTTTGGCCAGCAGGGTTTTCCCGGTCCCCGGGGGTCCGTAGAGCAGGACTCCGGTGCGGTTCAGACCCAGAGACAGCAGCTCAGGACGCTGCAGAGGAAGCTGGATGGTTTCCAGGATCTCCTTCTTCACCTGCTGCAGACCGCCGACGTCGTCCCACCGCACCTGAGGGATCTGACCAATCAGAGAACCAGCAGACGCTTTAAAAAAGACGCTTTCATTCATCTTCTCACCACCAGGCGACTAATCGATCAGTCAAAGATTATGTTCAATTGTAGTGGAGCGAGGTTTTCTGCAGGTCTGTAGATGTTTTAGAGCAGGACTGACTGCAGCAGGTGTTAGTGGAGTCTAACTGGGTAAACTGGTACCGAGAGTCTCAGCAGTGGATTTAATGTTCGGGTGAAGTCGACCGAAGAACTTCAGATGCAGAAGATTTAATGATCCTGGAGATTCCTGAATGTTCAGTCTTCAGCTGCTGAACGTTCCTCTCACAGTAAACCAAACCTCTGACAGTCTGAACTCACCTTGGGGGCTCCGATGGCCTTGGACTGGGCGTCCTGCAGGGTCTCCAGAGCGGAGGTGAAGTCCTGGTTCAGGATGGTCACTCCGCTGAGACACAGATCCTCCTCCCGCCGGCCGACGCTGCACAAGACACGACAAAAACAACCAGTGAAGCAGACTGGAGGACCTCCTGGAGGAGCCGGACCTCCTGGAGGAGCCGGACCTCCTGGAGGAGCCGGACCTCCTGTGGCTGGTTTCATGTTGTGGAGTCTCACCAGGTCTGGATCAGCCTCCTGCAGGCGGCTCGGCCAGCCTGGACCAGCAGAGCGCTCAGATCCCCCCAAAACCAGACCCTGAAGACGAGACGAACAATCAGCTGTTAACGTCTGAAAACAAACTTCTGCTCGTTAAAAAGCTTCAGCCGTGAAATTAAAGTGTTTTTCTTGGAGTGCAGAAACGTCTCAGCTCTGTCTGAACAGGAAGTCGAAGCTTTCAGAAGCTTGTTAGTTCTTCTTCTGTGGTTTTGTTTTTATTTCCACCTGACGATCAGTTTACTGGACCCGTCTTTTGAAAACGTACTGCGGTGAGTTTGGCGAGTCTGTCCAGGCTGACGTCTCTGCCCAGGTGAAGCTCTCGGCTCAGGCTGACCAGCATGGCGTGGCGCTGCTCCTCGTCGGGACTCTCCAACGCCACCTGGTGGACGAACGCCGCCATGATGCCTGCGGACAGCTCCCGAGGCCGGCAGACCGTCGCCACCACCGCCACGCTGCAACGGAACACCGAGAACACAAACGTCACACAGACGCCACTCACACGCCCGTCCACATACTTCTGGCCACGTAGCGTCGGGTCACCTGCGGGGGGCGTTGCCGAGCAGCCTGCAGAGCGCCGCCTGGACCCGGCCGTCCTCGTCGGCGCCGCCGCCTCGAGCGAAGCAGCAGCTGCAGGTTCCTGAGCAGCAGGACGCAGGGCTGCATGGCGTCCGCTCGCTGGAACACCGAACTCAGCTTCACCTCCGCCGCCGCCAGCGTGTCGGCGCTCAGAGTCACACAGTCGACCTGCAGGAAGCAAACAGGAAGTGAACGGGAGACTCTACAGTCAATGAATTTATACGTTTATTACATGTTTAACACTTTTAATGCGTTAGAAAAAGGTTTACACCTATTTTTGTGGCTTCATTTAAACACTGATGTTCTGATACTACATGACCATAAACAGCCACCTGTTCTGTAGCTAAGGCGGTTGCTAAGGTGGTTGCTAAGGTGTAGTAAAGATGGATTTGAGAAGTTGAACATTTTGGAGTAAAGAAGGAGAAAAAGAAGTGAAATCCTGCTACTATAGTTTGTTTACGTAGCCTCCGGAGCCGAAGGAAGCTTCCTGAAAGCTGACCAATCAGAACAGAGCAGGCTCATCAGGAGGCGGGGCCTTAAAGAGACAGGAGCTAAAACTTCCTGTTTCAGACAGAGGCTGAACTGAGGGGCTGCATAAAGGACCAGTAGAAGATCAATAAGCAGTTTTTATTCCAGTAGAGAACCAGAATATAAATATATAAATTAATATAAATATATAAATAAAGAATAAAATGTAAAGAATATGTTTCCTAAGATGTTGTTGATTAATAGATGAATGTTTTAAACACCTTCAGACAGGAAGTTGAACACTTTTAAGACCTTGTAAAGTTCTTTTTTTTGGAGCGTCGTACCTTCAGCAGGTGGAGGTGGAGCCTGCGACTCGCCGCGCCGACCGCCGTCACTTTCCCGCTTCCTGCAGGACCGTGGAGGAGGACGGTGCAACCAGACAGAGAGCTGCTACAACAACAACAACAACGACAATCACATGACCACACACGTCTCATCACGCCTGTAGTGTTTTAGATGGCGGTGGCGGTGGCGGCGGGCGGTTACCTGTGCTGCAGGTGCGGCAGGATGATGCCGCTGAGCAGGTCGACGGTCTCGCTGAGGCCCGGAGGAGACGAGCTGCTCCACAGAGACGCTGCGTCCGCTGAGCAGCAGCACGGCACCCGGCTGCTGGTCGACGCCCCCTGACGACAAAAACACAGTCAGCGACCTGGACGCCACACACACACACACACACACACACACACACACACACACACGACATCCAGAGGTCAAAGTTCACCAGGTAGAGGGAGGTGTGCAGTCTGTCGGCCAGCAGCGCTCCTCGCTCTTCTTCTTCTTCTTCTTGTGCCTCTGCAGACGGACACACCTTCTGAACTCTGAAGAACAGCGCCGGACACCTGGCAGAGGTCAAAGGTCAGTTTTATTCCACAGGACCTGGCGCCTACGTTACCCACAATGCACCTGGGACCACAGCGGCAGGAAGTTAAAGATGATAAATGAACCTGTTTATTCCCTCGGAGCCGTTCTCCAGCAGGTCCGGATGGTTTCCAGCTGGAACCGTCAGGATGTCTCCCACTGAAACCAGTCTGCAGAGAGACAGGAGCACTGGTCAGACTGGTCAGACTGGTTAGACTGGTTAAACTGGTTAGACTGGTTAAACTGGTCAGACTGGGAATGGGTCAGCTCTCCCAGTTACATCCCACAGAGTTCAGCATCAGTTTTTGAGCTTTTTTAGCCGTTTAGTTTCAGTTAGAATGAAACAATGACATCATGTGACTTTAACGTCATTGACTCGAGTCGTCAGCTGACCTCGGCGTGCTGAAGTGTTCGGCCAGCAGGTTGTCGTAGCAGCCGCCGCCGATGCCGCCGTACAGCGGAGACGCCACCGGCTGGATGTGAAGCTCGCTGGCGAACGACGGAGACGCCGAGCGACAGAAACTGTCGGATCGATGGCCGCCGGGCGCCGGAGGACGCCGTCGCTGCTGCTGCTGCCATCTCTGAGACAAAAACACAACATGACAGACAGGAAGTCAACAGGAAACAGACACAAGTGACGAGTAACGTATCAAAATAAATCAAAATCAGCTGATTCTACACATAAAAACACAGAAACAGTCTGAAGTGAAGCTGGAAACGTTTGATTATTGTTATAATTTATAGAATAACAATAAAAAAGGAAAGAAAACAGATCAATATGATCAATATTATCAGCTGATTTATCTTCTCACACACGTTTGTAGGGCTGCAATCCACCAAAGAAACTCTAGATCAACTAAAAGTGTACATAATCTTCACTAATTAATGTGTGTGTGTGTGTTGGGAGGGGGCAGAGTGCGCTGTGAACTAATCTGTTCTGTATTTCTCTGTTTAGCGTTGTCAGGCTAGGCTAACCCATCGTTGCTAACTTTGGAGCTAACTCCCTTCACTTTTCCAGCACTTGGAGAAACAACAGACGTGACTTTTCATCATTTAACTGACACACTGTAGTCTGTGCTGTACATTTACTGCCAGACTGACAACTTACCGCTAACCTTTTCCTCTGCTCCGCTCGTATCCACCGTCACTTTCTCTGCGTCCAACTGGCGTTAAACTCATAACCGTTACACTCGTTTCCAAGGCAACGACACAACGGTTAACTCACACGAACAGCGCTGCACAGACTCCCAAACGCTAAATATTTCTGAATGATGGATATTTGTTGTTAATTCTGGCATTAAAAAATATTTTTTGTCCTGGCGGCGGCTATAATGATATAATTGTAGGAGAAACGCTGATTCAGTAAACGATCAATAACCGTTGGGAACAGTTAAGTTTTGGGCGAGTCCAAAGTTGTGGAAACAGCGGGGGTGTTTTGAATACACCCCCGCTGTTTTCACAGGTAGTTTGTTAGTCTGTCCCCCCCGCTGCAGGAAATAATGGATTAATCCTGGAAAGCTGCTGATGTAGCACTTTTCTCCTTATGAAAGTAACACAGAGATTATTCAACCAATCAGAATTTAGTCTGAGAGCGTATCGACCAACTAACCGACTAATCGACTAGCAGACTGCAGCCCTACATATATACATATACATATATAAACATAAGAGTATCTGTGTATAAACATCAAAACATTTGTTTATTATTCTGAATTTAAAATAAATATTGTTACTGTTTAAAGTCTAAAATAGTTTATCACTGATCTGTGTTAGTAATAGTGTGTGTGTGTGTGTGTATTAGTGTGTATATATTAGTGTGTACCTTCATCCTGAGGCTGCAGCTGCTCGTGGTCACTTCCTGTCCGTCCGTCAGGTTGAACCAAAGCGTCTCTGAAATGAATCCGGTCTCGTCCTGCAGCTGCATCTCGGGGTTCAGAGTTGAATCCACGGCGACCACGGAGACGAGCCGCTCTCTGGCCCCGCCCCCTCTGACCTCGCCGTGCCCCGCCGGCGTCCTGGAGGCTCCGCCCGGCCGCCACAGCTTCACCCACTCGTGGTTAAACAGGCCGAGGCGGAGCAGCAGCTGTTTGCTCACGAACACGCAGCCGTCCACGTCCACGCCGTCACCGCCGCCGACCCCGAGCCACCGCCGAGCGTCCGTCACGCACACGTCCACGCGGCACTCCAGCGCCTGCAGGACGCCGGAGAACCCCGAGCCCAGCAGCTTCCTGTTGTCCAGGAGGGACCGCCCCCCTCCGAGGCCGTCGGCGTAGTGAGCGAAATCCGACACGCAGAGTCTGAGCGGCCTGCAGGGCGGCGCCGCGCCCGACGCCGGCTCCGGCCAATCAGAGCAGTCCGTCAGAACCAGAGCGGTGTCGGCGGTGATGCGACCCTGAGTGACCGGACTGCACTCCAACACCAGCAGGTCCGACGTCTGAAACACACGAAGAAGAGACGACGCCGACGGTCACATGATCGATTCATCGGTTCATCGATTCTTCTTATTAAACTGATTAATCTTCACTAGCCGTTAGTCGTTACCATGGCAACAGATGCTCTTCCTCTGGTCAGCGGTTAGAAAATATAATTAAACAACGTTTCTATTTAAACTACATGCAAATAAATAATATAGTTACTATGACAACCGTAGATTTGCATTAAATTAGAAAATTCTGACGAGTAAATCTTGATTTATTTTTATTTTTTATTAATTTTATCTTCTTTAAACCTGTTTATTAGATTGTTGAGATGTTTAGTGAAGCAGATTTTTTTTCGTCTTTATTACATTTTTATTACATTTGGAGCTTTTTAAACTGAATTAACTGTTTAAACACATCAGATCAGATTTGGAAATAAAGATTAAAATAAAACTGGTTCTCATTAAATTAATAAATAAACAAATAAAACAGTTATTACACGGTTTTGTTTTGTTTTTTTAAACACATTTCACCTTGTTGACTAAAAATTATAGCAAAAGTATTTTTAAATTCTAACTTTTAATTCTTCCAGGATTGAATAAAAATGTCTTTAAACAATAAAAAAAATTAAAATTTACATAATTTTTTAAAACCCTTTTTGTATGTAGTGGAAGCAGAATTAATCCCTTCAGTTAAAAACCTGTTTGTTTTTCTGTAGTTTTTCTTTTTTCACCTTAAAAAAATTAGTTTTAACGCCTGCAGGATTTATGACGTCACAGCTAGTTTGTAGCCAATCATGATCCATGATCTCTTTAAATAAAAACACTTTCTGTTCAGATGCATGTTATTGTTCAAAGACAGTAGATGTGACTCTAATCTGCGTGTTTATGACCTGACAGATAATATAGTGAGTGTTTATGAGGTCTGTATTGAACCGGCGCTGGCTCCGGGTCTCACCTGGCCGGGCAGCAGCAGCGGGTCTCCCTGCCGGGCCAGCAGCCACTGTCCCGGGCGGCAGAGCTCCAGCAACCCGCCGGTGAACCGCTCGGCTACGGCCCAGCGGAGGCTCTGCCTGCTGCGGGCTCCCAGCACCACTCGGTCCAGGCTGACCGGCTCCAGAGCCCGGACGGTCCCGGTGCTGCCGAGCCTCTGGAGCCCGTGGAGCCGCATGAAGAGCCGGCTGGTGAGCAGCCTGACGCGGCCGCCGTGCTCGGTGTCTCCGCGGCTCCCCGGCTCGGTGTCGGCCGCCGGAGCCTCCTCGCTGGCCGGGTGAACGCGCAGTAAAATCCCCGGCCTCCCGCTGCCGTGAGGCCGCTGCGGGGTGAAGAGGACCGTCGGTGGGTCCGAGTCATTCTGGAAAACGGAACCCAGGTGAGACTTTGACAGCAGGACGTCCAGAGGACTCAGGTGAGCCGGGAAACTCTCCAAGCTGCACAACTCCACCTGCACCGCCATCTTGGAGCTGCGTCATCACCGCGGCTTGTTTACAGTGTGAGGCGCGTCATCAGCGCCCCCAGCGGCCGAGCGGAGGAACTGCAGCTCTCAACATTTAAAACCTTTAGATCAATATAAATACGGTTTATATCAATAATAAATCATTATTATTATGATAATAGAGGAAAAATAACTAAGTAAATTTACTCAGGTATTTTATTACTCAGGTATATTATAGCATATTAACATCATTGAAGCAAATATATAATAGTATTTTATTTTATGTCAAGTGGCTGCTGTAACACTTTCATTTCCTTTTTGGGTTTAATAAAGTAATTTATCTATCTTCCACTCCACTTTACTTATATATATTGTACTTTCTATTCCACTATATTTATCTGACAGCTTTAGTTACTTTTCAGATTAAAATAAAATAAAATAAAAACACAATGATAAGTTTTGTATTTGATCTCTGAGTCGTTTGCAGTTCCACCGAAGAGAAATTTCAAATAAATAACTGTTAGACGTCCAAAAGAGATAAAACTCTCTAATATTTCACAAAAATACAAAAAAAAGTTGAGAAAAATTAATCAAAATTTATGCAGAACAACTGTGTTTTTTAAATTTTCCTCTCAGATTTTTCTTCTAACCCTCACAAAGCAATTCATCTCAAGCAGCAACAACAATAACATGCTGCTTATGCATTAACTATTAAATGTATTAAATATATTAGTCACAGCCAGACACACTGAAAAACAAGTACTTTTACTTAAGTAAAGGACCTGAATACTTCCACCCCTGTCTACTAATAATAATATTTAAACAATAATATGCAGGTTTATTATTCATAACCAAATTATTATTGTCACATTTACAGACAGTTGTAACAGCGGAGCAGAAACAAAAGATAAAGAAACGTGACCCAGATGATTAATAACAGTAATATTATATACTGGAGACTGTAGGCAGTGTGTGTGTGGTCATGGCTGTGATGGTTCTGCGGCGTTTCTGTCCAGGTGATGACGTCACATGACCCAGAGGAGGAGGAAGAGGAGGACGGCGGCACATGTGAATCAGCAAACGGGTGTATTCTCACATTAAGGTTGGCAGAAATCAACAATTTTATTTATGAGTTTAAGAGACGATGTTCCCTCCCTTCTTTCTGTCTCATCTCCCGACAGGATGATTTATTTGTGTGTTTATTGCTTGTCTGAGTTCATGCTGGTTTTATAATTTAAACTACGTCAAACACCAGGAGGCGTCAGCGGTCACGATCAGCTGAGAGGTGTCCATATGAGCAGTGAAAGAGGTTTTCCTGGCTGTAATCATTCCTCCTGTTCATACTGGATGTTCTCCTTCATCCACAGTGTGTCCAGATAGACATTTAAAGTGTGTGTGAAGCTTCTGTTCAGCTTCATCAGTCTGAGTTTAGTCATATCAAGTGGATATCTGACACATTTACAGTCTTTTTAGCATCAAATTCTCCTCTTTGTGTTTCCCTGTTGAGCTGCAGGTGGAAGTATAGAAACAAAAAGAGGGACTTTGCCACTAAAAAGAAAGAAAGATATCTACTGGATTTGACTCATTTGGACGCTGAAGCTTCATATTAGCTTCACATCAACTTTAAATCCATGTTTGTAGAGAAGGAGGACTGTGGATTTAGTCCTCCATCACTTCCATTGTAAGGTCATTACGAAGGATCTTCTAATGGTCAGTATGAACAGGAGGAATCATTACAGCAAGAAAAACAGGTTTCAGTAACTCTTGTTTTAAGACAGACTTGAGTTCTTTAAACAGCAGTGTTTTGCAACAGCTGCTAGCAGCTAGCTGGAGAATGGATTGAGGTCCAACCTGATATTTGGGCCGATAGGTACGTCTTTAGGAACCTTCTTCCTGTATTTACGTTCTCACTCCCGCCCTCGGACACATCTGACCAATGAGAGGACAGAAAGTTCTTACCTGATGCATTTTGATTCACTTGATTTTGTTTTCTGTAAAAAAAGAAGCTGAACCAAGTTTACCACCTCACCCACTGACTCGGACCAGAACAAACACACCAGAGGTTTGAAAACATCCTTAGAGGCCAAATTCTGACGACAGCTCCTCAGGGAAATTTGACCTGTCTGGAAGCTGCCCAGAACAACCACATTACTGATCTGCCGCCCACTGAGCAGCTCCACTGGGCCAGTTGAGGTTCCTCAAGCGTACCTCAGTGTTGGTAATGATGGTTTCTCTTTGATTCTATCCTGCTGGCCCGGGGATTGAACCATGACACCAACCAGCCACACGCTTACTTCTCCAACCTTTAGGCCAACATTGTAAAAATGCTGCATGTGCTATCCTTTTGTGTCCAACTGAAAACATAAACTCCAGACCTGAGATGGACCCAGTCTGGCACCAAAGTCTGGACCCACATCAGGTTTGGGTCTTTCTGTTTACTGGAAACCAGCGAGAAAAGAAAGACAAGACGCTGTTTCACATGACCAAGACTTTACTTCACAGTTCAGTGCCCATCGACCCCCTACAAACACAACATGGGCTCCAACAACCGGCAGACCTTTGCAACCATCAGCAGAATCCAAGCGGGTAAAACTTCCTCTCATGGTTAACCCTGTTTTTCTCATGCGTAAAAAACAGGCATAGTGCCAACACATTGGAACAGAAGGTTAAAGACTTGAAATGTACACTTTTGCTTGGCAAGATAAAAAATAAAGATGTCTTTATGGGAAATGATTCTATTATATACAATTCAGAGCATAAACAAAATAAAAACACCCAGAAAATAGAATGATTAAAGCATGCCCATTGTCACACCATGAGGAGGAGGCGAGCAATTAATTTTGTGTTCACATCAAACTCTTCTCTTTCTCCAAGACCATAGTAAGTACAGGATATAGTTAGGAATCTCTTATCATATTAATATAGTTCGGGCATTCAAGTAAGTCCAATTTGATGGTTTTTTTGTTGGCCTGTGTATCCCAATAGGAAGGGGAGAACGATATCAAATCATTTAAAGGTATAGATTTTTGTACTTGTCATTTTCCCTCTACAAATTCAAAGTATCTGTGATATACTTTACCATGCAATGTGAACCAAGCAGGGTACTGTCAATGGAAGAGTAGTAGTATAGCTGTGGACAAGCTGGGAGTACTGTGTTAAAGTGAGAGAGTCTCTGGACCTGGACTTGTTGGAAGCCATGATTCTCAGCTCCAGAAACCAGTTAAATCAGGGATTGACCAGGGAGTAGCAGACGCATCCATAGCACCACGGCAGCAACGCTCCTGTACGATAGTCAGTCAAGATTACTGGAAGCCCATGAAGATAGTTCTGTAAGCTGTCCTTGGAAATAATAAGAGGTCCGTATACATTAAATGAATTGAAGGAGGTCTTTGTAACATCACAGTCTAACATGGAATCAGGTGAGAACCTTTGAGGCGTAGCTTGTCCGAAGACTGATTATACACAAACATGTCTCAGCGATGAGTCTCTTTGTATTATCTAGCGGGCACTGACTTCTCCCTGGCGTTCGGTTTCCCCTTAGCTGGAGTGGCTGGTTTTGGCCTGGTCCGAGCGGGCGTGGTGCCAGTAGACGACTGGGCGGTGGCTTCCTGCGAGGCGCTGCGCCGCATGGTTGTTGTAGTCCTGGGCGGTAGCACGGGGACAGTTGGGGCTCGAACGGAGAGGGGCTGCCTGGACGGACATACTCTCTGAGGGGAGGGGCTGTCAGTCCTGCAGTGGGTGGAGCTAAGGCTGCGGCGGGTTCCAAATAGGACTCGGAGGGGCATTCGAGGGCTGCCCGACTGGACGGGGGCAGCAGAAGGACGGGGACATGAGGAGGACGACCTGGGTGCGACAGGTTTGGATTTTCGTTGGGTGCTGAGAGTGCTTAATCCAATTTTCTGATGCCTGGGAACAGAAGAGTACATTATTAAAATATTTATGCTTAAAAATCTAAACACATATACACCAAAAGCAAGATGCATAAACATACCCGTTGCTGAAGGATGGTGCTCCTTCGGTAGTGCTGGGCTCTGGCAAGGAGAGAGGAGAAGGAACAGCGGCAAACTTCCCTGAAGGCCTCTTTACGGGGGTGACGGGCCTGGGGATCCTGCTCCTGCACTCCTTGGAGCCCTGCTCTTCTGTTGGCTTGAGACGGGAGCTCCTCTTGGACTCGTCGGAGGTATGAGTGTCCTCCTCTGAGCCAGTGGTGGACAGAGTTTCTGAAGCCCTGCGATGCTCATCATCTCCAGAAGACAACGACGAGGATGTCCCCGACAACATCCTCCTCCTCATCCAGCGACCCTGCTGCTTTTGGACCAGCATGCGTGCCAAGTCCAGCTGCCGGGCTCGCTGCTGAAGCCGAGCCCGTGCCGAGAGGGAGGAGGACTGCTCAGAGCCCGAGTCTTCTTCAGAGATGAGCACAGGGATTCGGCTACGGATCCTGGGCCTTATGGCCCCTGGTAGCTCGGATTCGGTTATCTGAAACTTGGCAGCTTCTTCACTGGACGATGGCTGTTTCTGTTCTTGCACTAGTGACATGGCTTCTGGGACAGGCTCCAAAGACTGAGCCAGGACAGGTGACAGACCGTTCTCAGTTTTGGGTTGTTTTTCAACTGGTGGAGACTGGTCTGGTACAGATTCCTCTAGTGGCTCTTCTGTCACTGGTGCTCCCTCCTGCTCATGGGTGTCATCATCTACAGCCACATCCTTCATGATAGCCAAGACTTCCCGGTCACTGTCTTTGGCGGAGTGACCGTTGGAAGACATGACATTGAGGTGTGATGTCTCTGCGATATGGATGAAAGTGCGCTCAACTTTGGTGAAGGGTGGTGAAGCAGGAGCAATGGGAGTGGAAGGCCTCAGGTCTGACCTGAGAGCAGGGGACAAACGGCCAGTCTCAGAGGGCTCTAGCTGAACCGCCTCCCCAACCGGAAGGCGGTCGTTACGGGGAGTTAGGGTAAACGGTGTGGCCAACTCGCCCTCCAGAGCATGATCGCCACCAGACGGGGACTTACGAGTGTCTCCAGGTGAGAAGAGGACAAGGGTCTTGGAAGCATCCTCCAGATCAGGGTCTGCATCAGCAGCTGAGGCATGCTCCCTTTGGCCCCTCTGGTCCTCGGCCATGAGTGTGGAAGGTGCAGCTTCCTGGCTGCGTTCAGTGCTCTTCTGACTGGCCTCGCTGTTGGACTCGCTCTTCGTGACATCGTCATCTTTCGGCCCCGGAGGTTCTGGGATGTCTTCTTCCGGCGTGGCGAAACTCCGGCGTTGTGGCAAGGTACCGGTCAGCATGACTGTGAGGAAGTCGGCCCTCTTGGCCTGAAGCTGAGGAAGGATGTGGAAATGCTCCTTCTCGTCGCTCTGGCCTTTTGTCCGATAGTCTGGGGAGGGCGGCGAGGGGGTGCTCTGCTCCGTGGGCGACAACACCTGGAAACAATGCAACAACACTCTTTATTATTGTTGAATCAACTCAGAACAAGACAGACTGGAACTCTAAAAACACATTGTGGAAGGAGTTCACTGATGCATTCACACAAGAGCAGCACACATTAGCACCTCGTAGACTTATCAACACATACTGATGACACCACATGAGAGATGGAAGTCAGAAATTGTGCCCATATTTATTTGGAGCACACTGTAACAGGCACAATATGACTTAATTTGACATTGTTGGATGAAATTTCCTGCTGATGCTTTCAAGTTAAACAGCTTGGTGGTTAGCTTGTTAGCTTGACCTCTAACTAGCAGCCTTACACATTACCTGGACTTTGTCTGAAATCACTCTATTCTGTAAAATAAACAGTAGTCTATGTCGTGGACACTACGTTTTTCCATCCATTGCGGAATTTTTGAGGTCACTATATAGTGGCACTCAAATATGGACACTGGAATAAATTGGCCGACAGTAAATACAGAGCTCTACATGGTAAACAGGGAGTGATTTCGGACACAGTCCTAGTTAGTTGTGTCATGTTGTGTCAGGAAGTAAATGAGTGATAATGTGCTTTCAATAAGAACAACCACAGGAAGTGATGTATTTCCCCCCAAAACCATTTTAATGTCATTTTGGTTGTACACAAGCTTTTCAAGATTGTCTAGATTACATACATTGATATAAAAGGCACAAAAAATGCATTGCAGAGTTTATCCTTAGACAGCACGCAGTCTGATATCAGGTGATTTTCAAGTGTTTCCCTTCATAAAGATTTAACATACAGCCTGTACATACATACTAAACCCCACTAATTATCATGCTATTAGAGATTAACTGCAAACCTAATTACTTTCTACATTTCTGTATATATGTACACAGTTATCATTGGATTTACAAAAAGTTTAAAATACATGCTTTACCTGTAAATTATACAAGCAGTACTGTACAATCATATAGTGATAGAAAAAAAACGCTTACATGTATAATACACGTGAAAGACACTCACGGATCATCACACTAAATAAACACTGTGAGCTCTTCAATCCTTTTTACCTCGACTACAGAAACTCTGCTTTTATTGCAAAAACTTCGAAGGAACATTCAGATATTTTAGCCTAGCTTAGCAAAGAAAAACCGTAGGCGGGGGAAACTGCTAGCCTAGCCCCATTATGACAGAAAATCCTTCTTACAACACTCTGATATACATGTTGTGTCTAATTTATTAAACAAGTGCCAAATCGATTAATACAGTTTTCATCTGTGCCTAGTGCAGAGATACATTTAGCCTAGCTTAGCAGAGAGACATTGTGACAAAATCTACCTTCTAACATATTAAAGTCTGTTTGATTCACATGTTGTGTTGTATTTATTGGACAGGTGCAGACACAGAAGTGTAAAAAGGAGATATTGTGGTTTTAACAGCAGTTAGCATTGAAGCTAGTTGTTGGGAACTGTCATGAACTCTACTGTCAACTAGCACTGCCGTCTCAACGTCTTTTTTGTTTTAGCTGTGTCACTGTAAACACAGTAATGAAGAATAACAGTGTGGGAGATTCTCAATAGATTACTACGACCTGCAAGGTGTGGGTCACGTGACCAACAGGGGGTAACTTAACTAGCACTACCGCTAGTGAGCTAATCTGTTTGCATCTGCCTGGTATATTCTCTGAAACCACACCGGATGTGGGTTTAACACGGGGTTTTTTTTGTATAAGTTCTTATTTTAAAAACGGTCCGATGAACATCTTTCAAAAGTAACTGATTATTGAACGTTACGTATTTTCTCTAGTTATGAACAGATTTGCTGGAAGCCTTAAACCCAAAAATTGGAGGGGAAATTCAGTGATAATCGAACTGTAAGACCCACTGAAAACATTTGAAGGAATTCTTAAATATTTGCATGACTATTCATGACTGATATAATATATTTTGGAGGGAGGTTAGTTGGTTACAATAATTAATAGTGGAGTAAGAATAAAGAAACAAAACATCAGTAATAATGTTGAGTATTTATAAATAATATTGATAGATAAGAAAAAGCAGGTGCCTCTGAAAAGGACTATTTTGAGATCTGTGACAAACATGAATCTATGATATATGCATACAGTCTCTGAAATACATGTCATGGAAACATTTGTTTGGTGCTGCTTAAAAGTAATTTACCACAAATATGCCAACATATTTGGGCAAAACAGGAAGATTCACATTTGGGCCCTGCTGTCCTACTACATCCAGCTGACTACAGGATGGGCTGTTTTTATTAGCTTGTTATTGTAAACAAGGTAGGAGCTAGGCTAGCAGATCCCCCTTGCTTCCAGTCTTGGTGCTAAGCTAGGCTAAACACATCCTGAACATGTCTTTGCACTGGATGCACAGAGATGAAACTGATATCCACCTTCTACTCTGGAGAAGATGGATATTTTTTTCAGGATTTCCTGATAATCTGAATGTCCCACTAAGAATAAACTACTAGTGACACAAGGAGTGAGTTTATGTGACAGCTTTGACAGGTGAGGTACTGTTCTGCTTAACAAACAGGTGAATGTAGCATAGAGTCTAAACGAAGCTAACACGGAGACTCAAGTACAAGTGTTCACCTTTTGAAAACACACTGCACTTCTGTTCCGACTGCAGACACATAATTATTTGTACAGTATCACCCTGTTATTCCATAAAAGATCAGCACTAACATATCAAACAGGGATAATGAAATGTATGTTTGGGAGAAGCATGATATAATTTTATACAATTATATAATTCTAGTGTGTGACTCATGAGGTATAAATGTTCTGTGACGGACTGAAATAACACAGCTTGTGGAGCTAAAGGTGCACAACATCATGCTAACGGATTTTCGGCTAATTCCTCACACTTGGTTTTGAGGTAAGTTTAAGGAAATAAAGGCTTCGAATTCACAGTATTGCAGATGTGATGGAAGTGGAGTTAAAATGCCAACTTTTCAAGGGCTAAAAAATAAATAAATAACGCTTCACTTTGCGGTTTTGATAGTTTGAAAAGGTTTTACGGGGCCCAGAGAAAGCAGGAGTTAGGACACTGGACGTGACCATCACATCTGAATACTGTAGAAGCTGCACTTCTACGTATCAGCAATTTCTCAACAACAAAACTGGAACACTTTATTTGTTTTTTTGGTTTTCAAGAAATCGCTTGTTACAATTGCAGGTTTTACTGTTGTTTTCTTTGCTTTTAAAAATCAACTCAAACCCAATTCATGACGTTTCCTGTTCGGTTTGAAACGACGTGTAGCAGCAGCGGTTAGGCCGACACTACACTTCCAACAAAATTCGACGGTCAAAAAGGCCACAATGGAGTGCCATATCTCGGCAGGCTGGCAATATGTCTATTTGTTTAAATGTTGCACTTTGTTAAATAAATAGTTGGTGTCTTTATACAAGCATTCGCTGACAGCACCATATTCAGCAGCAGTTTGCAGCCTTTGAGAGCACGTTTTGTTTGGAGTGTACTGCCAGCCTCACCAAAGTATAAAGGCTTGAAGGACAATTCCAAACTTTGTTTTTTTAGGTCCTGGGTTGGTTTTTTTTGTAGTTTTGACCATAATTCCTACAGACCACGATGGATGAATAAAGGAACATGCCCATAAAATGTCTAATCAACGGTCCATTGACTTGGAAACTGCAGGTTTACTTGGAATTATGTCCAAAATTACAGAAATGTGACCCAGGTTGTAGAAAAAAAAAATAACCTCATCCATCCAGAACTGTCAGCTGACTCTCATTAAACACTGAAGAAGTCCTCGATTGCCTTTACAGCATCATCACTTCCTGAACTAACAAACGAAACACTGGGTGTAAATTTTCACAACACTGCAGAAGAAAAAGATGTGATCAGTAAGATCTTTATGTTTACGGATTCTCTAACTATTATATCAGGACTAAAAAAAAAAAAAAAAAAGGCTCCTGTTGCTTCTTTATCAGCTTTTAAAGTCCACTCAACAGTTCTGATCCGTGAGTATCCGCTGTAGTAGCAGTGTGAGTTATATACAAAATAATCACAGATGTTTTTCAGTCAGAGGTGTAATATTCACTGTGTTTTCCTCGTGGTAATTACAGTACAGTGCTGTTTTTTGTCATTTTACAGTCAGAGGTGTGCGTCGTACAAACAGTAGATCTCATGCAAAGAGTGGCGACAGTCGGTAAACAGTCTTTTGGTTTCGACATACTGTCATTAATGCTGCAGATCGTTGGTTTTTTTTACTTTTTTTTTTGTGTTTAAAGTCAGCCGAGTGAGCACACTGACAGCTTCCTACTGCCTGCTTTGTAACTGAATGTGGCACTGTGTTCATGTTGACACAGGACAAAAACATTGACATGTATCAGTGACAATCTTGTACGGTAGGTGAATCATTTTGCAGGCGTGCAAAATAAAGGTAGCAGCTAGTCCACTTCATACATTCTCTAAGTGGTTGTACTGTAACGCTATGCTAAATATAAAATGGTCAGGAGGCCCTGAACTCCTGGAAGCAAGCAGCATGAAAACAAACTCAGGTTATCCTCATCAGACTGAAGCGTAATGAGCCAGCCAATGAGGGACCACCCCTCGCTCAGGCTGAGATAACGTTAATGCCTCATATACAAAGCTTAATGAAACAGCAAGTGGTGCATATTCAGTTAATGTAGCCCTTTAACACATTGAGAAAGCAACAGTTTGGCTTTCATTGCACAAAACGGCCGTCCTAGCTAGTCTCTCTCGTAGCCAAGATTTTGAACTATCGGCGTAAATTTGTCAGCAGAGACATCTTTGACTTCGGAGAAGCTCTTTTTTTTTTCCTAATTGACATTCAGAGCATGAAAACCACAGACCGTTGCTTTGGTATGACGTTAGCAGCGGCCACGTGTGGAACAAGTGCTTCACGACTCGACGCTCAACAAACACAATGGTTCATCTTACAGTGATGTGGGTGGAGACTACACACACACACACACACCGAAAACTACCTCAAAAATGTTTCTAGATTTTCTACTAAAAGCTCCGCACACCTTACAACTTTTACATCTTGTAAATGGATCTTTTGCTGTGATATTATAAGAGAGCGTAAATGTGACAAATTCTTTGTTTTTGTGGCTGCTGTGGGTTTTGTTGTTAGACGTTTGTTTCCATGTGGACAGAAGCTGCTTTCACACCAAATCAGGCGGTGCAGCGTTCAGCCGCAGGGTGGAGCAGAGGGGGGGGGGGTGTGGGTGTGTTTATTTGTGCTCTAGAACATAACCGCTGTAAAACAATCAGAAAATAACGTTTTATTGATTTGATTCACTGGCTTTCTCGCTACCAGCGCTCCCTCTCTTCATTCAGCTCGCTCAACAGCTGCTCTCTCTCTTTGTCTCATCTTTTTTAAAAGGAGTCGGGAAGTCCTCCCGTCGTCCTGGTAACGGTCTGATCTCCCGCTGTGATTGGCCACCACAGCCTTCCACTGCATTGCCTGATTTGGTGTGAATGCAGCTCAATGAACCAGTTTGTCACTGAAAAGTGTGCAGACACCATGTAGACACTGATGATAGCCAACGAGGCTCTGAACAGTGGAACGGACTTAGCTAGACTACGTCTAAGTGAACTATCGGTTGTTTTTCTAGTATTGTTCTTTACTGGTGGTAAATCGAACTGCACCCACTGAGATAATCTCACTTCTTTTTTTTAAGCATTTCAGAGCAGTTTTAACAGACAATCAAGTTGCTGTTTGTCTGCTTCACACATCCTGTTTTGCAGGTTTTAATCACTTGAATTTCTGTTGATTTTAGTGTTTTTGATTGTTTGAGCGAACAACTCAAAGCACTCCTCTTTGGATTTGATGTTATTTACGTCTGAGTGTTGGATGTTGGTTGCTCTGACTCTTCCAACTTAATAAATCACCAAAAAAATCATATTTTTAACAATTTTCTTTTAACACTCTTTCAAAGAATCTACTTGTAATTTCAAAGTGTTGAGACACGGTAACAAACTTTCACTCAAACCAACAAATAACAACAATGTCTTTCTTGTTTTCCACTGAATCAGACTCTGGCTACATTTCCTATGCGTGCCCTTAATAATATAACTGTAAAGTTATTCCGTCTCGCTGTTTATGAAATGAACAAAGTGGCGAACTGCGCTGTGAAATGAGAAATCCCTCCCATCTGCTCTACTGGAGCCATTACAGGATCATACTGGTGGTTCTGCAGGTTTTATCCTGTTTAATTATTGACAAAAACAAAGTGAGCATTTTTTCAAATCATCAATCAGCTTTTAAATTGAATTCTCTCCTTTTTTTTTCTGGCAGCACATGGCAAAATCAACTTTCAGAGGCTTGACATTAGCTTTAGATAGTTTAGATAATCATCACCGCTAACGTTAAGCCGCCTTTAGCTAATTTAAAATGGTAAAATTGTGCGGCAAATTCACTTCGTTCCAATGAAATTGCTGCGCTGAGTGGATTGGTGTTCTTTATTCCCATTTAAAGTATTTATTATAACAATCTCCTCAAGAACCTCAGGACTCTCCTGGATAACGTAACGAACCTACAGCTTCATACTCACATTATTTACTACATTACCCACAAAGCCCAGAGAGCCCGGCTAGCGAGTTAGCGGTTAGCATGATGCCAGCTACAGCAGTTCAGCCTGCGAGTTATAATCACTAAAAGCAACAAGCTTCCAGATTCACCTATCAGCTCTCGTCTTGGTGGTGAGTTCAAGAACGCTTCAAGTGTCTGCAGGTTGATTCAGAAAAATGATCATAAAACATGTAAACTACCAGTATGTCCCTTTAAATAAGTCTTTTTTTTTTTATTAACATCCCACATTTCACTTATTGCATCTGTGTTTTGCATCCATATAGCGGCCTGATCTCCATCTCCGGTCTACTCAGTGATAAAGTGCTACAGTGAAGTCCAGCAGTAAGAAAACAGTGATGGAAAGGAAGCACGATGGAAATAAGACGGCGGTCCAAAACACATCACGAGCTGTCAGAACCAGGAAAAACCTCAACGACAGTCCACTGCGAAATAAGATTTCAATACACAATGAAGCTCACCGCCAAAACATCAGTCAGCTGTATAACTCGTCATCACCTCTGCTGGCTCAGTCACAGACAGACAGCCTTTAAAAAAAAAACAACAGTCCAGAAAATACTGAACAACCAACCAACAAACGATCTGATAGGAATATCTTACAGCATTAACAAAACTTACTGGCTGCAGTTTTAATTGACAATTATGAATGAAACAGGATCAACGTCGTCCTCTGGAAGACCTTTAGATTTAACTCAAACACCACAGCCAAACGTGGAACAGCGCAGGTTTGACTGCGAGACATTAAATCTCCAAAAGACCAGCTGCGGTTTCTCAACATAACTTCTAAGCCTGTTATCTGGAGATCATGACTTCATTATATCATTATCTCGGCGGATCGCGGTCAGTTTTGCCTCTTTGTCTCCAGGTTGAGAAGAACGACGAATGACGAAACAGAGTTGGACAAAACAGGAAGTACAAACGCCACAGATAGGTCCTGATCAATACTGAACTGTTTCTGATATCTACAAATGACGCAGTAACCAAATTTCATGGCAGTCTGTCCAATAATTGTTGAAATATTTCACTAAAAAACTAAAATGTGAACCTCTTGGTGGCGCCAGAGATGTGTAGAATATTTGGTGCCAATCCTTTCAGTAGATGTTGAGACTTTGACCTGCTGGTGGCGCTAGAAGGAAAATCTGAGGATCACTAAACTCATGAGGATTCATCCTCCGGACACCAAGAACATCTCTACCAAATTTCATAACAATCCACCTGACAGGTGTTGAGATATTCCAATCTGTGTCTTCTCCATCTGACCGTTATATTTGATATTTCAATTCAAACTGACCGACCACCATCGACAAAAAACCCAAAAAACATGAAGAAAAATGAGAAAATAAAGTCACGATCTCCAGATAAACAGACATAAAATGAAACCACAGATAATCTCCACTTCATTCCTCAAACATTCTTCATAAGTTTTATCAAACAAGAGAAGCAACAAAGTGACACGAGGACCAGAAAAACACGGATATAAAAACGGCTTAATGTACCATTCTGTAATCTCCAGATATGGTGGT
Organism: Euthynnus affinis; assembly: GCA_029490765.1. Lineage (NCBI taxonomy): Eukaryota > Metazoa > Chordata > Actinopteri > Scombriformes > Scombridae > Euthynnus > Euthynnus affinis. Next base: position 1,716,652 of record CM055838.1, read on the forward strand.
CCTCAACCGCAAAATACAACGTTTTTATTACAAGGATAACATTTCGGCGAATAAATAAATAAATGAGAAATTAGTTAACTTGCTAAAATTAGCAATTGCTACATTCAGCAAAAAAATCATCAGAGGTTTGTTTTCTTTTTTGTTATTTATGTGAGATTTGTTTTTAAAGAGTGGTTTGTCATTAATTTATTGTGTTTTTCATTATTTTTTAGCATATATGAATAAATATGAAATAAATATTGTGATTTCTGTGATATTTTGGATTGTTCACGTTTGTTTTTGTGAATTATTATTGTTGTTTCTGGGTTTACGGATGATTCGTTTCCTAAAAATGGCGCTCTGCTTTAATTTTTGTTGATTTTTTTTTCTTTTTTTTTTGTAAAGCGTTTGCACTTTAGGGCCACCGTACATCTGCCCCGGGAACAGTTATCACACATCACTCCTCTCTCTTCGTTACACAACATTTAATGAGGCGAGAATCAGAGCGAGACGTTCGGGGTCACTCGTTTTGTGTCGGTGAAGACGGCGGTGCTGTGAAGCGGTGGCGGCGTATTGCTCGGTGGACGGGGGGGGGGGGGGAGGTGGGGAAGCGGGAAAAGTCGAAAGTCTCGGTGCAAAAAACTTGATCGCCGGGGACGACCTGCATTCCTCGACGATCGCTCGCTTCGTTTCAGCAGGAAAAGCAGAAAAAAACACAAAAAAACGTCAAAAAAACAAACAAAAAAACGCACAAACACTGTAAAGCTTAACAGTCTGTTAGCAGTCTGTTCCTCTTCCTCTTCCTCTTCCTCTTTTCCTCTTCCAGTTTCACATGATTTCCACCAGTTTGCCAGTTTGTGGCGTGTGCAAAACATCAGGTTTGCAGAGAGGCTTATTTTTTTTTTTTTTTTTTTTTTTTACAGTTTATTGCATGGAAAATATTTCCCGTCGTCAGCACTTTTCTCTCCTCTTCTTCTTCTTCTTCTGTTCCTCTGCACAAAAAGTAATTGGTAGAGCTACGTGTGTGTGTGTGTGTGTGTGTGTGTGTGTGTGTGTGGTGTGTGTGTGTGTGTAACTATACGTTTGTTTACCAGCACATCAGTGTTGCTGTGTGCCAGTAATATGGCTTGTTGTGTTGTTTAATTGACATGTGCGGTTATATACGTGTGTGTGTGTGTGTATGTTAATGTGTTTATATATGCAGAACCAGCCACCCAGGGGCCCCACGCCAACAAAAATATAAATATACATATAAATATGTTTTATTATATTAGTATATTTCAGAGTTTCCTCCCTGATTTTAACATAAATCTCAATTTTTTTTACATTTTTTTTTGTTTGTTTTGCAACTGAAGACAGAGATTTAACATATTCAGGTTTATCTTTAAGTGTTTATTCATCACTATAGTCAAAAGCTTGTTTGTAATTTTATATTTGCACTTTGAATATAAAAACAAACCTGTTGCTCAGTAAATAAGATGCTTTTCAGTCTCTGGGAACTCGCGACGGGCGTTTATCGTTAAATATTTCACATTCTACTGGTGAAATTAATGAAACCATAAATGAACAAATGCATTATTTAATCGATAAAGACTATTTTAAATTGCTGTGTGCAGCTTTCATACAGTTCAGCTTATGTGTTGGACACCAGGGTGGAGTCGGGGGGGCCACATCGGGCCCCGGGCCCTGAGAAGGCTTTGACTGGCTGTGCATATATGTATGATTGATATGTTTGTCCATGTGTGTGTTATACCTGTATATGTCCGTGTCATGTATCATTATACTTCACATAACATGCATACTATCACGTATGTTACATGTATGTGTGTGTGTATGTCGCGCATGTGTGTGTGTGTGTGTGTGTGTGTATGTTACATGTGTGTGTGTTTCTGAGTCCGTCTCTCAGTCCTCTCAGCTGCTGTTCTTGTTCATTAGCTTGGCTAACATCGTCTGCAGCTGCGCCCGCGACATGTTCAGGACTGAGTGTCTGCTCCGAGGGCTGCCGGGCGTCGGCAGGGTGCCGCCGTGCCGCCGCCGCGCCGAGTTGGTGGTGGCGGTGATGTGGGCGGGGCTGCTCTCGGCCGAGCGGCTCCTCTGGATGAAGCTCCCTCCTCCGTGGGGATACTGCTCCGTCTCCAGGGTGGAGGAGGAGAAGACGTAGGAGGCCAGCCTCCTCAGCTGATTGGGCCGCGGTTGGTGCCTGTCCTCCTCCAACTGCAAACAGACCAATCAGAGAGAGGGAGGGAGGGGGAGGTTAACGAGCGGAAACAGACTCTTTGTAAAAAAATAAATGTGTTGTTTTTTGTTTTTTTTTTTCCTACAGCTACAGTCCCAACACTCTGATTTTGGCTTCCGGCCCTCGTCTCCGTCCCCTCCCTCACCGACTCAGACGTTAGACAGGAGAGAGCCGATTGGTGCTCTCACATATCTAAAGCCTTCAGCTGATTGGTTCAAGGTCGAGAGGGGGAGGAGCCTGGGGAGAGAAGCTGAGGGAGTGTTGGCGTAAATCTGGCACTCTGACTACAGTTACAGCTATTAGCTAGTTAGAAGCTATTAAATAGTTAACCGGACAGTTGAGCCAATAGACTGTTAGCTGTGTGGGTTGCCAGATTGGTCAGACTAGCATCCTTCTAGCTGGGAAAAATGGCGTTGAAAATATTCCCCTTCCACCCCCACAAAGAAGCACTTTAAATGAACACAAAGTCACCAGCACGAGCACTGCACATATCTCACTAGTCTACAACAGTATGAGCCTGCAACAACTGACAACAAGTTTGAGCTTTTGATTTTCAGAAGGAACAAAAAAAAAAAATTTACCATTGGAGATGCAAAAAATAAATAAATAAGTAAATAAAGAAACAGGGAACACAAAATAGAGATGGAGTCATCAAGCACACGAGACACAGACACACAACGGAGGAAAAAAAAAGGGAGGAAATATGGCTGAACAGAAGGAGAGAGGAGGAACAGAAACTGAGTGAGAGAACAGAGGTAAAAGGACTATTCCTAAACTGTGCTTACCCCGAAACATCACTTTATTTCTTCTTGTGTTGTCCCAATGGCACCCCTCGCTCTTTTCTCTGTCTCCTCAGGTGAGTCAAACTTGACATACTGTGTACTTTTAAAGCGATAGGTTGGGGGGGCAAAGGCGTCAGTAGTTATGTGGCAAGGTGGGGTGGGAGGGGAGGGGGGGGAGGAGGTGAGGGGGGAGGAGGGGGGGTGGGGATTGGAGAGGAGTAAAAAAGAGAATGGCAGTCCTCGATGGTTGGCGGCGGAGAGAGAGAGCTCGCTCTGAGTCTAGCGGTGACAATCGGCACGGAAATAAAAGAAGAGCGGCGCTAAAGTATCACTAAAAAACGGCCCTGACAGGCCTTTACGTCAGCCGGCGAACGATAAGACGTTACGCTGCAGATAAAGTGAGATATTAGTGAAAAAATGTTGCCGTCCTGTAAACAGCAGCCACCAAGTATGGAGGACCAAACCTGACTTAATAGTGAATAAATAAATGAGTGCATGAATAAATAAAATGGTCACACAAATGTTGAGTTTAAAAGCATAAATGGATAATAATAATAATAATAAAAAAGAAAGAAATAAAGAAAGAAATTCAGGAATGAATCAATAAATCAGGTCAGCACACCCATGAGGAGGAAAATCCTGCTGAAGGAAAAACAATAAACTCCTGAGGTGAAAATAAAACAGAACATAAATGTGGAAATTCATTTATTCCACATTCATTTTCCCCACAAAAACCTGCTTGTGCACATTCAGACTCTCCAGAGGATGAATCCCAGTGATCCCGACCCTCCTCTCTAACGCCACCGTCAGGACAAAAATATATATATTTAAGTAGTTTTACAAGAAAAACTAAACTTCAAACTGTAATATTATGAAATGACCTGATCTCAATCCTGCTTCCTGGAGGATGAACCCTTTAGATTTTAATAATGTTTCCTCTGGCGCCACCTGCAGGAACCGTTTTACATTTCCTGTTAAGACTCTAAGTTAGAAAAAGAACAACACACGTTTGCCTGAAAGTGTTTATGGAGGTTCAGAACAGCAAATCAATGCAAAGCAATGTTACAATATAGCTAAAGTAGCTAACGTTAACCCGCGTGTGCAGTGCTCAGTGTTCCCAGTAAACATAGTAGCGTTAGCTTGGGTCCAAGCTAGCAGGAGTGTGAGATTCAACACCTCGCATGTGGAAGATCCTGACTTCAAACTTCAAACTGGCTCCAATGAAACCAGCGTGTGACGTCACATGACCAGCTTTATATATACGACAGCTCGTTAGTGTCACTGCAGCCTGTAGGGGGCGCTAGCAGCACTTCAGACTGTTAGCATTGGCGGAAAAAGCACCTTTTTTTTTTGACGATTAATTTTATTCATTCACTCCTCATCCTTCATCCTTTTTTCACTAATAAGTCACCTTTGGTCCTCCATAACAAAGTGCTCAATGTGCTGTGATAGTTTTTACTCTTTGTTGTTTGTTTATACATGTTTGTCACCAAATCTTTAATTCACCAAAACATTGTGTCTTCAATTCTTATTAGTAAAGATTTGTTCATCTGTATGTTTGTTGTTGTTTTTGAAGGTGTGTTTAATGATTGTTGTTGTTGTTGTGTTGTTGCAGGCTGAGTGAAGCAAACTTATTCCTATTTTAAAACCCAGTCAGTCAGAACATGTCAGTACAGTTTGCTCTTTTCTTTTTTAATGTAAATATATTTTAACTGAGCCGACATGCAGAACACATTTCCCTTCAAACCACTGAGAGTTTCACTGACTGTTTTATCTTCCTATCAGAAACCTGCGACAGGAAGTTCACCAAACACTGAGTGCGTCTTTTCACCTCAGCTCCTCTCCAAAGATCTGACATCAAACATCAACTGAATGTGATCAATAACTGATAAAAACAGACGTTCGTAGCATCCTGACGACAAACGGACGACGTGAGAAAACCACTTCAGCAAAGAGAACAAACACCGGGCAGCAACAACAAACTGCGTCCCCTGAAAATGAACCAACACGTCCGATACTATCAACAGAAACCGGCAGCGATGAGACGTCCAGTCGAGAGCCGACAGGATGTGTTAATGGAAGAACGTTGACAGCAGAAACTCAGCAGGAGCTTTTAAACGTTTATGTTTCCGTCTCCTCACAGGAGTTAAATCAAACAATGTCAAAGGTTGAGATTTGGCAGATGGAAGGTGGTTACCCATAATGCCCTTCTCCAGGCTGACGGAGATGTTTACGTGTATCTTCAACATCTTAAGAAAAAAAAAAAAAAAAAAGATCCATCATGTTTTCCACTGCTGCTAAAATCAGCTGAAGCTTCCCAATAATCTGCCAACACTGAACCTTAAAACTCAATAAATACTGTTTTATTTCCATCTTTACTACGGAAATGGCTTTTTTTAGCGCATTAGCTTAGCTGGACGATGAGTCAGCGTCGTTAGCTAACATTAGCATTAGCTTCTTCACAGGCAGCAAACGACTCCCAGCAAGGGCAGCGTGAATATTGGTGATAAGGGATCAATCATGTAGTCATGAGTTTATGAAACTGTCATTAAATCGTTGCCTGTAAAGTGATCGACCACCAGGAGGGGGCGTTCTGGGTGACCTAGAAGTTCTCTAAAGGTCACAAATGTCCCAAAACCTTTAGAGAACGTTCCTAAAACGTCCTGTTTTGGTTATGAAAGTGCTGCAGTTCAGCCACATCGCAGAGAGGTCTTCCCTCATGGTTCCCTGTTGGTCACATGGTGACTGTGTTTGAGTCTGTGATTGGTGGAGCTGAGACGCCGCTGGGATCACCTGACCAGCACCCGAACCCTGACTCCAGCTCTCTGATCTCTTCCCCGTTTACCGAGCTCACATTAGACAACACACCCATCCATCCCTGATACTGACTTCCACACCTCACTGCAGTTATTACTGTTATTTAATAACAGGGGGGGGGGGGGGGTAGCAAAGTGAATTCTGCAATCTGTATTTCTCTGTTTAGCGTCTTCAGGCTAGGCTAATCCATTGTTGCTAACTTTGGAGCTAACCTTCACTTTTCCAGCACTTGGAGAAACAACAGACGTGACTTTTCATCATTTAACTGACACACTGTAGTCTGTGCTGTACATTTACTGCCAGACTGACAACTTACCGCTAACCTTTTCCTCTGCTCCGCTCGTATCCACCGTCACTTTCTCTGTGTCCAACTCGCGTCACGCTCGTAACCGTTACACTCGTTTCCCAGGCAACGACACAGCGGTTGACTCGCGCGCTGCACAGACTCCCAAACGCTTAATATTTCTGAATGAGTGGATATTTGGCGTTTATTCTAGCATTAAAAAATATTTTTTGGCCTGGCGGGTTCTTGTTGATATAATCGTAGGAGAAACACTGATTCAGTAAAAGTCCAGTACGTTTAGTAAACGCTCCGTTACGTTGTGTACAGTTAGACCTCCGAGTTTGGAAGAGTCCAAAGTTGTGAAAACAGCGGGGGTGTTTTGAATACACCCCCGTTTTCAAAGGTAGTTTGTTGGTCTGTCCCCCCCCGCTGCAGGAAAATAATGGATTAATCCCAGAAAGCTGCTGATGTAGCACTTTTCTCCTTATGAAAGTAACACAGAGATTAGTCGACCAATGAGAATTTAGTCGGATGAGAGCATATCGACCAATTAATCGACTAGTCGACCAGCAGACTACAGCACTACTGATCAGTAAATGTTTAGTTATCAATGTGTTAATCAGACATGTTGATATTCTTGCATTAGACGTGAATGTTTTATGGTTTTTGGTTCTCCAGACGTTTTGGAAAGATGCAAGGACCATAAAATAACACTCTGGTTTGTCCTCTAAAGGTTCCTGTTATCAATGTCATGAGAACGAAGCGTAGAGGCCAAATAACGTCCTCCGACCATCCAGGAACGTTCTGGGAACAGCTTCTATCTGGGGAGTCGCTGTTTATATAATTTGCTTTTAGTAATCGAGTAGTTTGTTTACAGCTGTTCTTTTTGGGTCTTTTCATACATGAAAACATGGAAATAAAACATAAAACCACATTAATTATCTGGCAGTAACTCGTCTGCTGGTGACCTGAAGCTGCTGCCGGAAACGAGCCAATCAGACGCAGCGAAAACGTTTAAACAGCTGCTCAGTAAAAGTCAGTAAACAGAGAAGCTGCCTGTTTCGTTTCCTTTATATTAATATAATAAATATGAAATATTCATTAGCTTATAGTGATCATCTGACCCGGACAGACATGATTACTAGAAGCTGCTTCTACTGGACTTTATTGTTGTTGTTTATATATTTTAAAGGCCCATAAAGGGACGTTAATGGCAAACTAGTTCAGGCTGTAAACGCTGTGTAGTTTGACTTTATGAACCTCTGAGTGACTGAAATGTTCCGTCCAGGAGATGAAGGGTCATTTAGACACAACTGGACTGTTTAAAAAGGTGTTTCTGTTATTTTGTCCCCCCGTTTTTCCTCAGTTTTTTGCCAGTAAAACCAGTGATTTCACCAAAAATGAGCAGTTAGAGCTCCTTTTACAGTCTTTCATGTCACAGCTTTCCTCTTTTTACAACCTGAACGACGATTCTGCAAAAAAAAAAACCCTGAATCACATCCAATGCCAGCGTTTTTAAAACTCACTGTATCTGTGTACGGCGACTGTGTCACGGTTAATGAAGGGTTAAAAACTTCACCACCCCGACCTCTGACCTCTGACCTCTGACCTCTGACCTCCAACCCCCTGAACGTTGGCACTGGACGTAAATCATGAGCTTGCAGATTCATCCAATACCTGCTCGTCCACCTTCCTGATCAAACATTAAGAGTGTGTGTGTGTGTGTGTGTGTGTTCAGTGTCAGGTCATTCAGACTCTCTGATGTGAGTCAGAGAGGAACCACAGCAGCAGCAGCAGCAGCAGATGAGAACATCATCAAACATCCCTTCAGAGGTAAAAACATGATCCGACGCCAAAAAAACAAAACAAAACAAAAACAAAAGTCATGAACAGAAACCGAACAGACGGACGAGATTTCAGCTCCGATGACGCAGCAGCATCGTTCAGACAGCCGGGACAGCTAGAAACCGGTCTCTGCCAGTCACAGGAAGTCAAAGAATCGATTAGACGAAGGAGTCGTTCAACTCGAAGCGTCCAATCAGAGAGCAGGATCTGTGTTTCTGCCATCGGTGCTTCAGAGATATTCCACCTCTGGAGCGCTGACGTGTTTTTATCCACGTCGTCGTCACTGCAGATTAACGGGATTAGCTGCTTTTATTGTGTTTATAGTCGTAATTTATACATAAAGGGGAACATTCATGTTCATATCTGTTGAATTATAATAACTTTGATCCTCTGACTTCTCATCAAATAACATTCCCATCATCCTCAGCATGCTAACATGCTAAACTACTGAAAAATAACGTTTGTTATTATCAGACCTGTGATGATTAGTCGATTAACTGATTTATTCAATCAGCAGAAAACTAATTGGCAACTATTTTGATGATTGATTCATGATCTTAAGTCATTTTAAAGAAAACATTTCTGCTTCCAGCTTCTTAAATGTTCATGTTTTCTGTTTTCCTTTCGTCTCTCTGACAGGAAACTGAAGATCTAAACACTGATCTACATTTTTCACCATTTTATGAACCAAACGACTGATTGATTGGGAAAATAACCAGCACATAAACTGATAATAATAATCTTTAACACGTCCAGCGCTCCAGTAGATACTCATTTATTTTATAAAATGGACAGAAACCTTTCAGCTTTTTATAAAAGACTGATGAATAAACCGTCAAACAGACGTTAGAGGACGTTTAGAGGATCAAATATTGTACAAATCTTTAAAAAAAACAACAACTGATCTTTGGAAATAAAAAATATCTGAGTGCTGTGTGTGTATTTTCAAACACGACGTCGTCAGGTCCGTTCGAGCAGAGCGACTTCCTGTGACGGCTGCTCGGCTGCAGGACGGTGCTGCCGTGAAGCTGCGGACGTGAACTCCAGCAGGAGTCCGTCGTCCGCTCGCCATCGCTGTCACGTCATTTAAAAAGGACAAATCCAGCAGGAGTCCGGCTGTTTCACTCGTCGTTATCACCTCGTCTGGAGTTACGACGGGCGGAAAACCGACTCAAATGAGGCACATGAAGGTCTACTTGTGGTTTCAAAGCCAAAGGTGGTGTATATATATATATTACTGCTTTGGCTTCAGGTGTGTTCAGACAGGAAGTGAAGCTAAATGAGTTTATGTTTATTTGCCTCAAAAGCTTCGTCTCGGTTTCTGACTGAAATAAATCCATCAGCTCTTCCTGTTGTTTCCCTGCAGACTCTCAGCTTCCTGTAAATAAGAAAACACCCGAGAAAGATGAAACTACTCCGACTCACGTGCTCGAGTCTTTCCACACTGACTTTATGTATCAGATTATATGTGTTTTGCAGGCAAACACTCAACTCTGCTCCTTATAAACTGAATGAACTACAGAGGATTTTAAACTTTGTTGATGTTCTAAACCTGCTTTTGTTTGTTTGTTTTTCTCTGATCTCTCTTGAATCTCTAAAATGTGCTTCACGCTCCGTCTGAACACATCAACAGCAGCCAAATTTAAACATGTTTGGTCTCAGAATACTGGAAGGTACTGTTCATAATTTATCCTCTCCTGCTGCCCGCTGCGTCTCGTCTCCAGCGGCAGGAAGTCGTCACATCTCTCTGGAAAGCGACACCTGAACAGTAAACGTGTCGTGAAGCGAAGGAGCCGCGAGTGGAAACGAGCGAACATGCTGGATTTGTCCTTTGGGCCGCGTGTCAGCGCGCAGGCGAAGGAGACGGAGCAGCAGCCGCCGTCCTCTCCGCTCGCCCGCCCGCCGACACGCCCCCCCTCAGAGAGCCGGGGCTCTCCTCTGATTGGCTGGCCGGGTCTCTTACCGGTCTCTGAGGTCCGGTGGGCTCGGACTCTCTCCGGCGGGGGCGTCCCGACGGCAGCGAGTGACAGGGCGACTGGGCGGGGCTCCCGCCGCTCCTCCTCGACGCCTCCTCCTCCGTTAGCGTTAGCATCCCTCTGCTGCTCTCCCTGGTGTGAGTCTTCGGACGGACCACCAGCTCGCCGCCTGCAGAGACACGAAGCAGAGCGTCAGATGAGCGTCGGCATCGAGGCAAATACCTTCAGTTGATGAGCTGACGATGCAGATTTACCGTATTGGCCCGAATATAAGACGACCCTGATTATAAGACGACCCTGATTATAAGACGACCCTGATTATAAGACGACCCCCTCTTTTTCAAGACTCAAGTTTGAAAAAAAGACTTTTTGAACACGAAATTTAATTTTTATACAGAAAATAATTACAGTACATCTGAAACAAATGATTATAACAATATATTGGAGAGAAAAAGCGAAGTTATTTTGTATTTTTAGGCTCTCCATCTCCGCACATTACACTCTGTGACACCATATTTCTGCCTCGTTTATCACCGTCATCTTGAAGTTTGCATCATAACGTCTCCTCAGCTGCCGGTTAACCTGGCCCGACCTTCGACCCACTTTTCTCCAGATTGTTGCTACGTTTATCTCTTCTCTTATTTTCTTCTCTCGTCTTTCTTACTGCTATTTTTTATTTTTCTTCTTCGTGACAGGGGTTCGCTTTGGCCTTTAAAGACATCTGTCGCCATCTAGTGTTGTGAACGGGTATAACGTCTAGACCCCGAATGTAAGACGACCCCCCACTGTTTCAGTGTTATTTCCGTCTTATATTCGGGCCAATACGGTAAATGAAAAAAGAAGGTCTGAGGGTTTAATGGGGTAGTTGTTACGGATATTTCCAAAACTAAAGGCTCCAGTTGTACTTCCTGTTTGCTCAAACAGAAGATAATGCATACAGGAGCCTCGCTGGTAAACCGAGGCCAGAAGACAAAGACTTGAGATACAACTAGAGGTCTCAGAGCTGTGATTTGAACCTGATGAACCAATCAGATTAAGATCTCTGCTTGGGTTAAGGGCTAGTCTCGGGCTTTCAGAGTTCAGAATCGGAGAGGATAGCACCGGAGCACAACTCTCTGGTGTTTGCTCCAGACGCCGACAATCACTCAAAACACCCACAACAGTAGTTTATGTCAGGATTATGAGTTCTGTTAGACGGCAGTAAGGAGGATTTGCTCAATGATGAACGTGTATTTTTCCCCTTTGAGCCTCTGATCAGTGATTCTGCTGGTTTGAATCTTTTATTTAGATAAAAAATAAACTTTCCATCATTAATGTTGTTAATTATGTTTGTACTTCCTGCTTTAACGACTCAACATGTCCGCTGTGAAGAAGGTCAAAACAAAGGTTTCACTTTTCTTCATAATTTAATCATCAGGACAGAATCTTCCTACCTGCCGCCCGGAGCCGCCTCCTCTCCTCCTGCTCCTCCAGGGGGCGGAGCTCCTCGGGCTCCTCGTCCGTGGTCCCCGACGTGGTCGGCTGGAAGTCTCGCAGCTCCGCCTCCTTGTCGATGATCACCCACTCCTTGCTGTCGAAGTCCTCCTCCTCGGCCAGCGGGACGGAGCGGATGAAGGCGTTGCTGTGCGCCTCCTGGTCGACGGACGCCACCGACACCTCCTGGCGGCCGCTGATCTGACGGTCGCCTCGGCAACCGGGGTCGACGGACAGCATCTGAGCCGGCTGGGAGGAGTAGACGTGGCGAGACGGCGAGCCGAGGATGTCCATCCGAGACCTGGAGGACACGCAGAGGACCGGGACTCGACTGTAACTCATCATTCTAACAAACTGATAAATAACTTTGTTAAAAAACGATTTCATGTCACATTTTTTAAAGATGTGAATCAAATAAACAACAATAAACGGATGTCGGGCGTCACCTCTGTCCGTAGGCGTCGGCGCGGCCCTCGGCGGCGGACAGGCGGTCAGATTCGGGGCTGTTGACTCGGCGGTATCGTAAAGACCGACCCTGGCCCGTCGGCGACTCCGGGGCTCCGACTCGAGCCGGCGACACCGGACACGCTGCCCGCCCCGACTCCTCCTCCTGAGCCCCCTGAGGACGGACAGGAAGTGATGGTTTAAGAGCACAACGACAGATCGGACGCTCCGGATTGTTGGTGGAACGTTTTGAGACTCAGATACGTCTCTTAAAGTTATTCAAGCAGAAAATGGTTCAACTTAAATAAGAATTACAGAAACACAGCAACAGTTGAGGATTCATGGCTGAACTTGAGGTGTAACCACGTGTCGTCTCTCAGACCTTGTTAAGGCTGATCCTGAGTCTGTTGCGGTTGAAGTCCGTGTCCTCCCAGGCCTCTCCCGGCTCCCCGGTGTGCTGGACGGGCGTCTCCCCGGGGGGAGGCCGGCTCGGCGGGGCCGGAGGGGCGTTCTCCTGGTCGCTGAGATGTTCGTCCTGCAGAACGTCGTCGGTGTTCTCCCGCTGAAGGTCTCCAGGAACCGGTGTCACGATGGCTCTGCGGACAGAGAAACAGACGCTGATGTTAACTAATCATACGACGTATTAATCAGCGGTGAGGTTCAACCATGGGGGGCGGTTTCTTCTGGACTGGTGTTGTGTGACCCAGAACTTAACCCCAGAACTCCTGGTGACTGGAGGCCCATCTCATTAACATCATGGAGGAAAGATTCATGATAAATAAACTGATTCCTACAGTGATGTTTCTACGTCTAGCACCGTAACTGCCCCAGACATAAAACAGCAGTGGACCATACCCAGCTGCTGCAACATCTGGCCAACACAGAGCCCTCCATGTTTAGCCTGTTTACACAGCGACATGACTACAGGAAGGCTGGTGGCAAATGGCCTGAAGTCTCTGGAGAAGCATCTTTTAAAGGTTTTAGACCACTCAGTCTGCCTTTTAGCTAAGTGGATGGAGAGAGTCGTCAGCATCCATCAGCTGGAGTGGACCAGAGAGATAAACACCTACAATCATTGGCTGGATTTTAGCTCTGCTTCTAACACTACGCATATTGGTGGGCTCATTCACTGGATCGGAAGCTTTCTAACTGAATCTTGATGAATGAGGACGACTCAGACGAGCTTGTTTTAAACACTGAGGCACCAGAAGGTTGTGTGCTGTCACCAGATAAATGAAAGATAAATGAAATGACTGTTCACAGCGGTAACGTCAAGCTGCTCAAACGTGCAGATGATACGGCCATGTTGGTCTTCTCTGGAAAGACATAAATGAGTCTGGTCACTACACTGCAGGACTGGTGTCAGTAAACTGGAAACTACATGAGCATACATGAGCAAAAACAATCTCTCCAACATTGTTAACATTGCAGAGAAGCTGATTGGCAAGTCACAAAAACAACTCTGCAGCATATTTAACACAAGAAGGCTAAACATATAACTACAGATACCTCAGACCCTGCTCCCATCTGGCCATCGATTCAAGGCCCCAAAGGCCAGCTGGAACATGTACAAGAAGGCTTTTATTCCCTACAACACACATCGGCATTGAACACTCTGGCATTACATACATCTATCTGCTGCTACCTGCCCATTTGCACCATTGTATGTTGGATATGTTCTATGTTTTTTAATGGAGTGTTTTGCTTTGTCCATTGTTTGTACTTTCCCCTAAGGTGGACAATAAAGTCTATCTATCTATCTATCTGACTACACATTGGACACTGGGTATGACTAGAGGTTCAAAGGCCAAGCAGCTGGATAAATGGTTTCTATCAAACTCTGCTGCTGCCAAATGGAGAAAAACCATTGGAAGTGAGAACCTGCTTCTCCAGAAACCCACCGCAACCCGCTCCTCTGTTTCTTGGGGAACAGGAAGTCCCCGGTCGTGACCACCACCGAGTACCGAGGCCTTCACCTGGACTCTGACCTCAGCTTGGACACCAAACAGGTGGTGAAGAAACCCTCTAAACCCTGCAAGGACCCTGTTATCATCTACACTGCTGATAAATTTGTGAGACTTAAAGTTCTCCAGATTGAACCTCTAACGTGTTTATGAAGCTAGTTTAGGAGGCGTGAAGCGTCTCCTGCAGCAGGCCGGTTGGTTCTTACCCCACCATGGCGGCAGTGGGTCGGGTGTTGTGCTGTGGTTGGGTGGAGGCACTGGTCGACAGCGTGACATCGCTTCCTCCCTTCTCCCAGTCGAAAGGCTCGTTCTCGGTGATGATTCGCTCCTTCATGCTGTTCTCAAACACCGACATCAGCAGCTGGGAGAGGACAGAAGCAGACGGGACTCGTGAGTCGTGACGCCGCGTTTAGGAAAAAACGCCGCGGGCCGTCCGGCTGCGTGTGTCTGCGGGTACCTGGTAATCCGGTTTGGTGTAGTAGTCCAGGGCCAGGACGTGGTCCAGGAAGATGTTAAACTCTGAAGGCATGTGTTTGAGCAGCATCCGATGGTCATAACGCTCCTTAATCTGACCGACTTGTTCCTGGAAAACAAACAACAACAGCAAAACTCTCAGCTGCAGTCGGTTAACGAGGATTCACGTACGGTTTGAAATATAAAACTCATCGAGCAAACACAACAGTCAAAACCAAAGTGTTCCCTGTTAATACAGTACAGGAGAGACTTGCAAAGCATAGACCCTGACTAGATGTCACAAAATGAGCTCAATGTTCATGTAGGAACGGACTTTTTCATGCTACTTTTAGCTCTGTTTTGGTGTCCGCCGACTCCACTTTCTTCACTAACTAAACGTCTGCTGTCTCATCAGAGACCACAAACCAAAACCAGGAGCTAAAAGAGGCTAAAATAAACTCAGTAGAGCTGCAGAGTTCATGATAATTCTCTGCAAACATCACTACAAGTGACCCGCTTTTACATAACACACTAATCTCATCTGTCGTCCACCTGCTTGTTTTATCAGCTTCTTCTTTATCAAACAGCCTCATGCATTCAGCTCAAGCATACGAGGCCTCCTGTAGGATAATTACATCATTCAGTAATCAAGCCGTCATCTGTGTCACCTGCGTTTGCTTTACACATTTTGCCAAATCAAAACCAAATCGATCCAAACCGACAAACCAATAATCTAATTCCAGTTTAATTTCCCAACAGTTAAACTTCAACTGGTGAGGAAACATCTCATGTGCAGCTCTTCATGCAGTCCATGTGGTGACAGTATGCTTGATTTACATTCTTCATGTTTCCATGGCAACAGACCCCGATTGCCAGCTCGTTTCATGTGTAAAAGCAAAAAAAAAAAAAACAGGTTTTGATTTAACCACCAGATGGCGCCAAAGCAAACAACGGCATCAACACAGGTGAGGGTTTGATTACTGGACTGTAACTATCCTGCAGGAGGCCTCGAGTGATGTTTGAAGACGTAGAAAAAGCTGAAACGTTGAGTTTAAAGTCTCCTAACGACCAGCAGCAGAATGAACTTCATGGCGCTTCTTCATTTGAAAGACACAGATCAGTGCAGCTTTAGAGGTTTGAATGAATCTGGTGTTCGGGTGAAACAGTCTGACCTTATCTTTGATCTTTCGCCATGGCAACTGCCCAACGGCGAACTCCACCAGCATGTAAAACAATGACCACAGGTCGTCATGGCGACCCATTTCCTGCAGGGACACAAACACAAACACATTTGTTTTTAATTAGTTTCATAATCAGCGTTCAGTTCTTCGTCCTGAACTCTTTGATTAATCGCTTCGTCTGAAAAAACATCCGATCGTTACGGTTTCCAAGAGCAACGTGATGTCATTAGCAGAGCTGCAACACTTATTGATTAGTCATTTTGAGTTATTTTTAAGCAGAAAAAGTCCAAATTCTCTGATTCCAGCTTCTTAAATGTGAATATTTTCTAGTTTCTTGGACAGTAAACTGAATATCTGTGTGTTTGTGGATAAAACATTTGAGAACGTCATGTTGGGCTTTTAGGGGAAACGTTTTCTGGCATTTTATGGACCAAACAACTTATTAAATAATTGAGAAATAATCGTTAGTTGCAGCTCAGACATCAAAAAAACCAACAAAGTTCATCTTCAGACAAATAAAGCTTTACATTCTTTAATATAAGAGGCTAAAAACATCAAACGTTTTGCATTTTTTACTTGAAAACTGACAATTTAAAACTTTAATTAATTAAAATAGTTGTTAATGAATTTTCTGTTGACTGACTGATTGATTAATCGACTAATCGCTGACGTTAACGTTCTGCTGTTGGTTGAAAACGTCTTAATATCAAACTCAATCCTTCAACGTACAAAATATTATAGAAAAACATCAAATCAAACCTTTAAAGCAGGTTTTATTTTAAAGTTACTGCAGGCTGAGCTGATTTAGAGAAAAATAAGACACATTTAATAAAATATAAATATTAAAAGGTGTCAGGACGGATCAGAGATGCATCCAGGTTTCATCAGAACAGACTTCCATGTTCGGACAGACGACCTTGACACTGACCTTGTTTTTATGAGCGTTGACTGAAGCGTAGCGGACCGTCCCTCTGAACCCCGCCACCGTCCTCGGCTGAACAGACAACAACAGTTTCAGATCGTTACTGAGTCTTTAATTAAACTCTTTCTATGTTACAGTTCAAAATCTTTAGTGTTCTTGTTCTCTGACTGTGATCATCGATCATCTAAAGCTGCAGCGATTAATCAATGAATGAGTCATAATAATAATAATAATAATAGCTGATAATTGATTAATTGTTTTCTACTTTCAGCTTCTTAAATGTGATTTTTTAGTTTCTGTGACAAAAACTGAAGATCTTTGAGTCGTCGTCGTCGTCTTTGGGAAACAATCCAGGAAATAATCAACAGATGAAAATAATCGTTAGTTGCAGTTTTGATCTAATTAGAACTGAAACTAGCTTTTATTTCCATTATCTATTAATCTGTTCGTTGTTTTCCTGATTGATCTATTGATCATTTTGTTAATGAAAAAAGTGAAAAACAGCCGTTATAGTTTCCCGAAGTCAAAGACGACGTCTTCAAATCGACACTTCAAACCCAAAAATGTTCAGTTTTCTGTGAAATATGACAAAAAAAATCATCACATTTGAGAAGCTGGAAGCAAATATTTACATTTTTCTTACAAAAATGACTAAATCGATCAATTTTCTGTCGATCAACTGATCAATTAATCAACTAATCGTTGCAGCTTTTCAATAAAACAAAATATATGTTGCTTATGACAAAGATCATGATATATTTATTCTGTGATTCTGTGAGAAAAACATAAAAAGATAATTAATAATTTTGTTTTATTTTATTATTTTCTGTGCGATGACGAAGCGAACGGAAACATGAGAGACGCTGAGTCATGTTTCTGATAAATAATAAATAAATAATGACACAAACAGAAACATCAGCAGAGGGTCGCGCTGCATCCGCTCAGCCTCCGTCCACACCGATTAAAAAAAAAAGGGGGGGGGGGTTTCCATGGTGATGTCATTCATCTCCGTTTCCGTTACTATGACAACCGGGAGATGTGAAGTTTATGTAAGACGTGAATCCATGTTATTATAGTTGCAGCGTCGTAGCGGGACGCCAAGTGTAAACTACTTACTGGCGTCAATATCCCACAATGCATTGCAGTGGTGACCATGACGACCACATAACAGACAACGGCAGCGGACAGCGACTAAATAAAGCAGCTGTGGTGTAAAACGTCACTGATGCCTCAGTTTGACGTTTTTTTGGTTATGTTCAGACTTAATTGGTTGGCTTGTGGTTACCGTGGTTACGCGATAATTACAGCTCGGCGTGTCTAAAAGGTTCATACTACTGTTTATTCACGCATAAGTATGTTTAACAGTTTTTTTATGACGACTCAGTGGAGAATAAACTCATTAACATCTGATTATTAATTTATTTATTAGTATTATTGGTATTTTTGTGAAGGTTAACCTTAAAGTATGGATACATGGATGATGTCATCATTCCTCCTGTTCATAACGACCATCAGAAGATCCTTCATAAACAATGGCAGTGATCTTATTATAAACCGGAAGAACAAAAAGGAAGAGCAGAAAGTTTGTGATTCTGCAGTGACTTCCTGTTTACACAGTCGGTAGTGTAATAACTGTTATGCTGGGAAGGAGTATGTGCACCAGTATGGGGTGTCGATCGAGACACGGAGGCTAATCTTCATTTAAAGATGTTTACTTTCTCTTCAGGTAACGGGTACAAGGCTGGGAGGTACACATAAGGATGTGCCTGTAGGTGTGTGTGTGGTCTAAACAGAAATATACAATCACAAAGAATGAATCTCTAATTGACAATATCACTGTACACTTAAATGAGTAATAAGTACGACAGCCATACATAGCTTTATCAAACTAAAAAGGGGACTCTCCATCAATATAATGAACTCTACTACCAATGAAAGGCAATAAACTAATAATAATAATAAACAATGGGTAATATTCTGAACAGCTGATTACTTACATTCTTTCATCTACGCACTCATCAGAATTGGCTTGTGGTTACCGTGGTTACGCGATAATTACAGCTCAGTGTGTCTAAAAGGTTCATACTACTGTTTAGTCACACATAAGTATGTTTAACAGTAGCACACGTGATGCAGTGATGCTTTTTTTATGACGACTCAGTGGAGAATAAACTCATTAACATCTGATTATTCATTTATTTATTAGTATTATTGGTATAAGAACAAAAGGAAGAGCAGAAAGTTTGTGATTCTGCAGTGACTTCCTGTTTACACAGTTGGTAGGCTTAAAGGGCCGGTTCACAGTTGTCCCAGTGTGTCTATAAACCAGCAGTCAGGTGTTCATATGAGCAGTGAAAGAGCTTCAGCAGTCTGAGTTTAGTCACATCAAGTGGATATCTGACACATTTACAGTCTTTTTAGCATCAAATTCTCCTCTTTGTGTTTCCCTGTTGAGCTGCAGGTGGAAGTATAGAAACAAAAAGAGGGACTTTGCCACTAAAAAGACTGTAACGCTGAAAGATATCTACTGGATTTGACTCATTTGGACGCTGAAGCTTCATATCACGCAGCTCAGCAGGTGAAAAGTTCACCAGTTGGAGGCGAGCTGTTTGCAGAGTCTGTCGTCTGCAGCTCAAACATCGTCACTGTGTTTCTGCTTCTTCCTCCTAGAATGATCTCTAAATATCTCCACAGCTTGTTGCGTCGACCTGTTTTCGCTGAATGAACAGCACCGCTAACGAAGCTCCAGCTAATTACTTTGTCGTTTAAAAAGCTTTCTGAAGCAGGAAGTGTTGGGTTTTCATCAGCGGTCACTTAACACAGCTCTGATAGGGCTGAAAGCGACAGGAAACAGTAAAATAACGCTGATATCTGGTGGTCAGTATGAACAGGAGGAGTGGTTACGTTTCATTTGGGCTCCTGACTTTCAGTTTAAGACACACATGAAGGATTGTGACATGTTTGTTTGCACATTATTGTCACAAACTGCTCTCTAAAAAGTAATAAACGAGTGAAAATGAGCCGTGAAATGTGTTAATAATAATAATAACGTTAATAATGTGTTTGCGTCGCTTCATATCTGAATTGTCTTTGATTTTTCAA